>CM027396.1:24501478-24580063 GCA_015711505.1 Sylvilagus bachmani
GGGTCTGTAGGCACGTCCGTGTACAGGGTCTGTAGGAGCGCTGCTCTGCAGGTCTCCCGTGCGTGAGCCCAGTGGTTTAACGGTTCTGTTGCCACTGCCTGTTCCCGCTGCCATTTTTCTCTCCGATCTCCTCTGGCAGGTTTCAGGGATTTCTCTCTCTCTTTCACTCTCCAGTCCCCCTTCTCAAAGTTCCTCTTTCTGCTCAAGGTCAACCTCCACGACCTCTGCATGTGTCAGCCACTTCACACCTTTCCTTTCTCTGGTGGCTCCTTGCTCTTGATCTGTCGCTTATATGATGCGCATTTTACTCAATCAAGACTATTGATCAGGCCCTCATATCATCTCAGTACCATGAGGGAAACTGTCTTTTTTAAAAACTGTTTCCTAAAAAACGACCTTATTTCCTAAAAACATAAATTCTTTCTTGCATGTGTCTGGATTTTCTCTTCACCCCAAAATGACTCCTTCATCCCAGTGACTCAGCAGCTCCCGCCCTGTGACTCCGACACAGTGCTTGCCCGGCTGTGACAGGACCTAGTGCTAAGATCCCGGCCTCACCTATGTCTCGCGTCCTAGGTCTCCCGGAAGATGTGTGCAGAAGATCCCACTGCCCCCGGCGAACTCGCGCCCTCCCACACCCAGGCCTGCCTGCTCCCAAGCGAATGCTTGTCTAGGTTTCTCTCATATTCACGGCGCTTTTTCCAGTGTGGCGCTCATGTGCGTTTCCATGAGAACCTGGGAGAGTGACAGAGATCATTAGCAGCTGAGCTCTTTTCTGGTCTTGTTGGAAACCCCATGTCATTGCCTGCAAATCCTGAGTTGCGGGCGCCGGTGCCCAGCCCGTCAGTGACCAGCCCGTCGGCGCCCAGCCCGTCAGCGCCCAGCCCGGCGCCCAGCCCGTCAGCCTGCTCTTCTGTCTCATGTGACTCTGAGCCTGGAACACTGCCTGTAGGAAACCTCTTTCCCCACTTTGGTGTGTGTTTAAGTCTGGTGTGACCCCTGACCACAGCTTAATCAAACAAGAAGAGGAACTGTGACCAACAAGAGGAAGAGAGAAACTGGGTGTGGAGAGGAGCGGACCCAGCTCGGACGTCGCGACGTCGCGCTCCTGCTGATGTGATGACTGGCTCTGCTAGTCACCTTAGCGGATGTGGCTGAGGCCATGCGTCAGCACAGTGCTGAGGACTGGCAGGTGCCGGGACCCTCACAGCACTGGGGAGCTCAAGATAGAAACGCATCTGTCCTGTCTCAGTCACTCTTACTTGATTCGGAGAATCGAGCGGATAGCCTAATGCTGAGATGTGCGGCTCGCGATGTGCTCCTCAGTGCTTGTATACATAAATATTGATTATGCTCACTAATGGAAGCTCGTGTTGTTATTCAAAACGTGTGTCTTAAGTATATAATAGTGAGTATCGCACAGGACAGACACACGCCAGTCCTGTGCCCTCCCCCGGCGACCACTGACCAGCAAACCACGGAAGTTTCAAGTCTCCCAGACCCTCTAGAAACGGACTTCTCTTGACCCAGAGTCTCAGGGGGAAGGAATGTGAACGCCCATCATGTAAATGTCCTCAATCAAGCTCTGGTGTAACCGTTACCATTCTACACCCACGGTGACTGTGCCGGAGGGAACGGCATGGAGCCCACAGCTTCTCACAGATTCATCCAAGTTGTCACAGTGCTGTGGTGAGCCAGGCTCTGACAGCCCAGATTTGACTGACAGAGCGCCATTAGCCGTTCTGCTGCTGTTCTGTAACGTGTGCTACAGGACTCAGTCACAACAGCGCTGGTGGCTGCGGTTACACTCAGATGTTCACATCCTGCGGAGAGTCTCAGACAGCAGGGGCGTGTCCCAGCTCGGATTACGTTCCTGCTGAACTGATCGCGGCACAAAAGGGCCTCCGCAATCCCTAAAAGCACACCTGTCACAGTGACTTGACCTCATTAACACAGCTTCCGGATCCGTGGCAAATTATCAGCAACACAAAATCCACGGCTCTCAAGCTAATGACGCTGCCTACCCTGCATTCCGACGGTCAGATTCCGACTTCTACGAACAACAGAACCCGTGCCTGCTCTGCGTTCCCACTGACACGTGCGCGGAGTGGGAGGAGTTTATAGAGAACACTTCTGAAGCTGACCGCTCGCTATGAAGACGTCCACTCTGTGATAACCCCTCATCCAATTATCCTTTGGGGAAGCAAGTCTCATCCCAACCCATCACAACCTCGAACAGTGAGCTGGGTTTTCCTTCATTTAATTCTCGAAAGACAGGATTAAAATGAAGAAGACTGAAGTGAATCTGAAACACTATTGAAAACACTGAATTGCAAACAACCCCTATTTCCACATATACATTACATATACATAGGTGATGTGCACACGCGGTGACAACCCACACAGGTCAGCCAACCTCCCCTGCAGAAACTCCAGCTGCCAGGCCTCGAGTGACGGCCTGGGGCCTTCGCTGACCTTCCACGCACGGCCCACACTCCTTACCTTCGCGGGCAGGCGTACTGGGGACCACACCAAGTTGCACCGAGACACGCGTGGTACCAGGGAGGTAGCCCGATCCCGGAGCGGTACTGGGCACAGGCATGGACGGCCTTGAGGACCAGACGCACCTGCAGGGGTCGGGCGCTCAGCTGCATGCAAGGCCCCAGAGCCCAGAGCTTCCACTCCAGAGAATCCTCGCTCAGCAAAGCTCTCCAAGATGCACGGCAAGAACCAGCCTTCAAACACTACAGCAAAACCCCGACATCGATGCACGAGCAATCACATGTGTGCATGTACGTGTACACACGTGTGCACACACACCACTGCAGCGTGTATTCACGTGCACTACTGTGCACACACACTTTATCACACGCATATCCACACATGACGTGTGCAGCGTTTTCCCCCTCCTCTGGGCCCAGGAGGAAAGAAAACACTGGCACGGGCTCTAGCTGGGGCTCTAGCCCTGCCCAGCGGCTGTGACAGCAGGGCCTCCGAGGAGCAGCTTGGTGTTCCGCCCAGGCCGCTCTTTCGTAAGGACGGGGAAGAAGGGAAACTAAAGTGAAGCGGACGCACTTATGCGTTTGGATGCGTTCTAGAGGTGCCAGAAGCTTCTAGAAGCTCCACTGAAAGGCGCCTGACATTTCCGTGAGGGGAGCTGCCCGCGCAAGGCTCTGCACTGCCCAGGAGGAAGTGAATTAAATCTTGAAAGAAATTCCAACGCAAAATAAAACCGGAAGTGCTCTCCAAGGATCCAAACAAATCCCGGCGTGTTCCACAGACACACTGCAGCCACAGTTCATCCTCTCCTTCTGATAAAAAACAGGCCACCCGCCATCCATCCACCCACTCTTCTGTCTGCCCATCATCCATGTATCCTGACAACACCACATAGAATAAACCTTTTACTGGGGTGAGACCGCGTGTCCCAGATCACATCCCTGGCACGGCCACGGAAACCTGTGCTGTGCTGCGGGGTCACCAGAGTGGACACCGAGGGCAGGACCAGCACAAGCCCCACCCCCTCTTAACCGCCCCCTCGCACTTCACCGAGGAGTAGTCGACTCCAAACACCAAGCGCAGGGAAGGGCCCGGACGGGAACATCCGGGGGAGCCCAGGAAAGCCTCCTCCCACTGTTCCAAGTGCTCATCGGCGACACCTCAGTCTCCCACAACGGCAGGATGGACACCCGCAGAGACGCACGGCCCCGTGCCTGCATCCTGGACAATGCACCTGTTTCCCAAACACGAAGCCGGGACGTCCACGACCGTACTCCAGGAATAGCAGGTTCCCTCCGAGACTTGTCCTTACCTGGCTGCTCAGATTTTCTGTACCAGGGGAGTGACACGGGTGAGACTCTAGGAGAGGGGCCGGGACGGAGCCACCGAGTTCCCAAGCCTCCCTTTGCCCGGCTCTGGATGGGCCGCTTCTGATTGGCCGGGCACAGAGACAGACTCGGTTTCCCTTTCTCGTCCAGGGACTGCCCATCCTGGGAGATCCTGCAGCAACACGAGAGGACGCCCGCCCACGGACAGTCACACACGTGGTCCTGAAATCCACATGGCCAATACGGAGGGCACCGTTTGTCACTTGCACAATGGGCCTTTTTATCTGGGCGCCCAGACTTTGGGTTCCCCTGACGACATGGCCACGTGGAGGAGGGACAGCAGGCACGATTCCATCTGCACGGGACACGGAGCCGCTGATTCCCACGGTCCCAGGCACCAACATCCAGCCAAGGAGCACACAGGGAAACCAAACCAAATCATTCCCAAAACCATTCCCAGCGCTTCCTGGTAACCAACCAACCAACACACCAGAAGCGCTCTAGGCAGGCCGATGGTGGAGAACGGGCGAGCTTCCCCCAAGCTCTCACACGGAGCGCTAAGAACCCCAGGCACGGTGTCGGCAGCTCTCGGCAGAGGCCGCCGAGCCGAAGGCAGTGGGTGCCAGCTGGGACTCACCTGTCTTCCGGGCCAGCTGATTTCTTCCGACAAACGATGACAGCTGGTGCATACTTGGCAGTGGACTCGGAACTCTGCCTGACGTCCCACACGGCGGGGCTGCTGGCTCTCACCCCAATGATCCTCACCCCTTTCTTCACCTTGGCCCTGTGGGGACAGTAAGCGCAGGTCCATGTCAGCTCTGGGGACTCCCTGGGACCCTGCTGGCTCTGGGGGGCCCGGGAGACTGACTCGCACACAGCCGCCTCGCAGGTGTAGGCTCACGACATAGGAGTCAAACCCAAATTCACCATCCCCCTCCATCCACCTGTGCCAGGTCTCCCTTTATCGAAGGAGCCCCAGCAGCACACCACAGCCAGCAGTGTGAGAGCCACACAGGAGCAAGTATGCGCGTGCAGTTTACACCCATCATGTGAAAGCTTTCTTTTCTAAAGGACGTATTTATTTAATCATTTGAAAGGCAGAATTACAGAGAGAGAGGAAGAGAGAAAGAAATCTCCCATCTGCTGCTTCACTCGCCAAATGGCCTCAACAACGTGGCTGTGCCAGGCAGGAGCCAGGAGCTTCATCAGGGTCTCCCACGTGGGTACAGGGTCCCAAGCACTTGGGCCGTCCTCCACTGCTTCCCCAGGCCATGAGCAGGGAGCTGGATTGGAAGAGGAGCAGCCGGGACTTGAACCAGTGCCCGTGTGGGATGCCGGCATGTGCCATGGCTCCTGCCATAAAATCTATAAAAACCGCCTGAATGGGGTTGGTAACAGGCAGCACCGTGACCGCTACCGACTGCTTGCCGTGAACTGCTCGTCTACAGTCATCGTGGTCGTCTCGTCTCATTCTCCCAAGGCCCTCTGAGCTCCACCCCCTTTTAACCCCCCCAGGTGGATGGACACCGGAGCAGGTGAGCCAGGACGTGGGCCAGCTCCTGGCCACCACACGGGTGTGACAATGCTTGGCTCCTCCTCCGCCTCACCATGAACTTTCTAGAGCCGACTCGGGGGCATGTGGTCACGTTCCCTGCCCGTCAACGCTGCCCGGTCCACGCCACGTTATCTGTCCTCACTTCAACGTCAGCTACAATATTCACCACGGTAAGTGGGCTCTGGGGGGCACGGAGGGGTGGATGGCAGTCCCCAGGGTCTGTCACCAAGTCATCCGCCCATCGTGCTCCGGACGCTGCATGTGCAAGGCAGGCTGCGGCAGCGCCGGCTCCCACGTGCCCTGGTGTGTCTGAGGAGGCTGCAGCAAACTTGCACAGACCGGAAATCTGGTATGAGGGCTGCACCGTGAGTGTGCAGGGGTGAAGCCAAGGGAAGCTCGGAACCCTCTGACGGGGCCTGGGCAGACAGGAAGCCGGGGGAGCCCGGGGGCTACAGCCCACCGTGTGCCCGGGGGGACCCTGCGCAAACACCCGGCTCCAGCCTTGGCACATCCAGGTGACGGCGTGCGAGTGAGGTCACCTGCTGCAGGGGCGAGGCGAGAAGGGCACTGACCTGACACAGAACACTCCCTTCTCACAGAGGAGAGGCCCGTGTGGCAGGCTGCCATGGGGACCTGGGCCTCGGGAGGGCCCCCGCTGACAGGAGACCCCCACCCGGGCACTGAGCCTGGCCTGTGCTGCAGGGGCGAGGCGAGGCGGGCACTACCCCGACACAGAACACTCCCTTCTCACAGAGGAGAGGCCTGTGTGGCAGGCTGCCATGGGGACCTGGGCCTCAGGAGGGCCCCCGCTGACGGGAGACCCCCACCCGGGGCATGCGGCCTGGCTGTGCTACAGGCCCCAGCACATACCCCTTCACAGGCAGGGGTTGTCTCACCTCACTGCTGGCGAATGTTCTTTGTCTTTCTAAATTATTTTTAAACATTTTATTGAAATGCAGGTTTCACACCAAGAAATGCACATAATGGGTACAAGTGAGGCTTTGGTCCTCTGATCACACCCATCACCTTCACTCAACTAAGAACAACACACGCCTCCTTCCCCAAGACCCTCTCCACCCCCCTCCACCTGTTCTCAGTGTGAAGAACACTCTCACGTTGACATGACTCAGCGGGCAGTACTTGTAACTACAGACCAGAGGACATGGCCTCCGTGCAGGTCTTACCCTCATCTTTAAATTAATGACCACGAGGAAGAGGAAACGTGATGTCTGCCTTCTGGGTCTGGCTTATTTCACTCGGCATAACGATCTCCAGTTCATCCATTTTGTTAGGAATGCCATGATTCCATTTTCCCGGTCCATCGTGTGTATGTACCACATCTTTATCCAGTCACCAGCTGACGGACATGCAGTGAGTTTCCTGTCTTAGCTGTCGTGAATTGAGCCGCTATCAACATGGAGTGCAGGTACCACTTTCGTACGTTGATTTAATTCCCCTTGGGTACATTCCCAGGAGTCGGACATCACTGGGCCTTGTGGCAGGTCTACTGGTACTCTTCTGAGGACTCTGACTGTTCCCACATGGTTGTACCAACTTGTGCTCCCACCAACAGTCTATAGGGTGCATTTGTCTCCACATCCTCGCCAGCATTCGTTACTGTTTGACATTTGGGTGAGAGCCATTCTAACGAGGGTGAGACGCCCTCTCCTTGTGGTTTTTATTTGCATCTCCCTGATGGCTGGTGGTCCTGAGCACTTTTTCACGTGTCTGTTGGCCACTTGCATCTCATCCTTTGGGAAACGCCTGTTCATGTCCTCCGCGCATTTCTGAACCGGGCTGTTTTGTGATGGTGCCTGGACCGGGCGTCCACCGGGCCTCGCCCCGTCTGCTGTTGATGGAGCTTTGTGTCCCTGACTGAGAGTTCAGCAGTGATCTGCATCCCGGGCGTTCGCTGGGGGGCTTTCAGAAGCCGAGGTGGTGCTGGGCCAGCCGACACTCCCCCTGCCTTGACCAGTCCACTGGGAGAGGGGACCTGCTTCCTGCATGTGCAGTGCATATTCATCACAGGTAGCATCATTTACGTGCAAAGACGTTTTGTGTTTTAAATAGTGACCTTATCAGACAACCTTCTGAAGAAGTGCGTGCGTGCCCAGGCCAGGAGGCCACCTGGCCGTCGGGAGACTTGGCTGAAACTCAGGCAAATTAGTTCTGACTCCAGCCTTGCAGAAAGTCAAATTGCATGCACAGATGAGCTGGTACAGGAAGTCCAATTCGCTGCAGATAGCTCCTATTATAATAAGATGAATTCATAGGCTGTTCCAATTACTGTGCGCTGGAATTTTATTGAATCAAATTTGCTCTAAATAAATAGGTCATCAGCCTGACTTTGGCAATCTTTCTATTACACAGAAGTGTCAGTACACAGGCCTTTTGTGATGTATAATGGGCTTATGTTTTTCCTAAATTTTGTTCATAAGTAGGGCATTTGGAATTCAGATGATGTTGCTACAATGAATTGTTTTCAAATTCTTAAGAAAGGACACCCTGGTTGGTTTAACCCGTGAAAGACCCAGTTTTCTTGCTACACGAAGCTGTATTGTCCAGCATCATGGCTGAGGGAAACTTCTCTCCAAGATTCAGTGCAGGACCCAGGGTCTTTCCACAAGGGAGGTCCTGTTTCCAGGTGTGGCTCACAGCTCGGGAGAAGCCCTGTGTGGGGTGTGGACAGCAGACGTGCAGAGATGCAGGAAACGGGGAGGGCGCCCCTGGGAGAGGCAGCGCAGCGCTCACGGAGCCTGGTGTGCGCTGTTAACGATCCTGAAACACTTAGCTCAGAGCTGCAGGTCACAGGGTCAGGAACCATTAGGGGAGTTCTGAAAACGCGAGTCGATTGGCTCCACTGGGCCTGAACCAAATGCTAATTCCTCCCTCCTGTATGACAACCCATTTCCCCATGTTCATTAACGGAATTTATAACGACTGTGGTTCAGTAAATACAGGTTACACTGACAGCCCATTATGCGGAGATAAACAGAGCACTTGACTTCCAAAGACGCTCGGCTGTGGATTTACGCTTGAGAATGTGCCTGCCGTGGCGACAGGGAGAGAAGCCACAGCCTTCCCCAGAGCACACAGCACCACGCACCTGCGTGAGCTCAGGGCACGCTGGGTGTGCTGACCTACAGCGGGCGTGTACCCAACAAGGAGCTTCAGGAAGCTGGGGACGGAACTGAAGTGGTGTAGACGACTTCGGAACCCAGGCAGACTTTTCAGAATATAATTTCCATTAACTTGTCAACATGTGTTTTCTACATTTTTATTTTCATTTGTATGTGGAATTCAGACAAAGAGACAGATGCAGGGAGGTGGGGGTGGGGGGAGGGAGGTGGGGGTGCAGGGAGGGAGAGAACCTCAGTCCCTGCATCACTTCCCCAAATGCCCCACAACAGCCAGGGCTTGCTGAAGCCCAAGCTGGGAGCCAGGAACCCCACCCAAGTCTCCTGTTTGGGCAGCAAGGAACCAGGTACTCAGTCCACCATGCACTCTCTCAGGATGTGGAGAGAGCAGGTGAGCCCCCACCTAGCACTCTAGCACAGGGTGGGGCATCACACACATACAGCTCCATGAGCTCTTTGAAGACCCCGATTACATATTCACACGCACACTACGGACATAAACTATACACTAAGTATACATATATGTTTTAGATAATATTCCTAAAACACATAGCATTCAATGCACTGTGTAGTACACACTGGAACGGTGGGCGTGGAACTGGGAATGGGTGTGGCCTCTGCATGGGGTATGGCCTCTGGAGGGGACATGGCCTCTGCAAGGGGGCGTGGCACTAGGAATGGGTGGCCTCAGAAGGGGTTTGGCCTTGGGAAAGGGGCGTGGCAGTGGAATGGGTGTGGCCTCTGCATGGGGTGTGGCCTTGAGAAGGGGCGTGGCACTGGGAATGGGTGTGGCCTCTGCATGGGGTATGGCCTTGGGAAAAGGGCGTGGCAGTGGAATGGGTGTGGCCTCTGTATGGGGTGTGGCCTTGAGAAGGGGCGTGGCACTGGGAATGGGTGTGGCCTCTGCATGGGGTTTGGCCTTGGGAAAGGGTCGTGGCAGTGGAATGGGTGTGGCCTCTGCATGGGGTGTGGCCTTGAGAAGGGGGCGTGGCACAGGGAATGGGTGTGGCTTCAGAAGGGGTTTGGCCTTGGGAAAAGGGCGTGGCAGTGGAATGGGTGTGGCCTCTGCATGGGGTGTGGCCTTGAGAAGGGGGCGTGGCACTGGGAATGGGTGTGGCCTCTGGAAGGTACAGACCCACTGTGCTTCTCTTCCAAGGTGAACTGAACTTTCTAGTCACTGGTGATTATACAACATCGAGAACTCTGGCAGGGGTTCCTGTGCCAGTTATCAGAAAATGCAAAACTGTGTGACATACATGAACTCTGTTCCCTTCATATAAATTTTTTAAGCAAAAAAATAAAATTAAAAATGTTAAAAAAAGAAAATATGCAACCACACTGGGGTTGACAATTCAAACCGGAGAGCTGTGGCTTCACCCGCAGGGTGGCTCCACCTCCGTGCCGGCTGCCCTGCAGGCTGGGAGTCACAGCGCCCACAGGGGTTGACAGCTCCGTCAACTCAGGGACTGCCCTGAGAGTTGTTAGGTGGAGCTCAGCAAGTGGAACCTGCTCTGAATGAATGAATGAGCTGATGAATCGATCAACGCGCACATTCAAGCGTCCCATGAGAACGGAAGACCTCAGCCGAGCTCCCATCACGCTGCGAGCACCCTGCTCCACGGCCAGCCTGAAGGTTTTCATGCACTGGATGAAACCCACACGGCCGGTTCACCACACAGGCTGCACTGACCCACGCGGGCTTCCTTCCGCAGAGAACACAGGTGGGCGTCCCGCCTGCTGCATCCAGGAGAGACCGGTGGTGCGAGGCCCCGGCTGCAGCTGCCGGCCTGGGGACCCTCCATGTCTTGGAAGCAGGGGTGAGTGTGCCCCTCACCCGCTCAGTGTGTCCGTGGCTGCTCTGCCAGCACAGATGGGCACCGCCAGTCTGAAGATGCCTCGAGCCACACGCTCCGGCACGGTGTCGTCCACCTTTCCCAGCACCTGGCCTCCCTCTGATCCCAGTGCAGAGGAGGACGGCCGGGCGTCTTCCCCACAGGCACGCGTTCTGGGGGGACTCCGGTGAGTAGAAACGCGACAGCTAGGAGCCACGGCTGCGTGGTGAGGAGGCACGGGCTGTGCGAGTTCTGGAGGGAGCCAGCCGCCCCCATCACCCCAGGAAAAGCAGCCTTGACCGTGAAGGGCTGGAGCTGGTGGTGAATCAGACGAGGAGAGAACCCACGACCGTCTCTGCTTAGTCATTCACTCGCTCATTCAACACGTCCTGCTTGACAGACACTACAGCCAAGGGTCCGACTGTCCTAGACGGACGCTCCAGGGAACAAACGGATGCACACACAGGCACACACACATGCATACGTGCAGGCGCACGCGCACACACGCACACTCTGATCACGCTGCTACGCTCTATGAAGGAGAACAAGGCAGGCAAGCGGAGACAGCGCCCGTGTGGGGCAGATTTACCTCCGTGCTTGCTAGTGAGCGGCAGAACGGGCGCACAGCCGTGTCTGCAGGAATCTCCTCAGCCTGACGTGCCCTTTGCCCAGCACGTGAGAGACGAGCCACTCTCTCCCGGCTGCCATGAAAGAAAACTGACCACCGGCCAAGAGCCGGGGCTGGTGGTTACGTGTCGCGGGTAACGAGGTAACACACAACAGCTGTGTGTGCTTGGCGGGACCACCAGGACACAGACTGCATCTGTCCACACAGCCTCCAGGAAACGGACGCCAGCTCGGAGGACGCGCGAGAGAGGGCGGCGGAAGGCGCAGGAGCTCACCGCTCCGTGCGGCCGTCCTGCTGCCAGTCCCCTCTGCAGGTGCCACTGAATCTCTCGTCGTGGGGTCAAACAGAGCATACGGAAAAAAAATCACTCTTCTCACTGTTGCACGGGGGGAACTCTAAGCCAGATGGCGTGGAATCCCCAGCACGGTACCTCCCAGCAAACGGCTCTCAGCTGCTACTACCCGTGTTTCCTGGATATCCTCCCACGAGCCGCAGACGTGCAGGTGCATGGCACTCCCTCTCCACGCCTGTGCTCAGACACCAGGGATTGCCCTAAGCCTCCAGACGCCGAGCCCGGCTGAGCCGGCCAGAGGCCTCACACGGAGAAACCAGATCTGTCCTGCGATGGCCACAGCCCATCCATCCCTAAAATGCTCTAAATGGAGGTTCCGACAAGTGGTCAGTGCCATGCAGAGTCAGGCCCCCACACTTAGCTTCTGGCTCCGCCCATAGACATTTCTGCTTCTGAATCAGAGGTTCACCCTCTGTCGTCTCATTCGTATGATAATCAGTAATCAAAGCGGAGTCTTCCATGAACAGATAAATAAATAAAGCAACCAGACAACACAGAATGGCTGCACTCTGAGAGGAGATGTGAGGTACAGACTCAATGGCCACCTCTGCCTCACAGGTGCCATGTGTGGTCAAGCGGATGGCCCCAGGGCAGACAGGAGTGCTCCGCCTCCCCAGCTACCACGAGACCAAGTCCACGAGTCGGGGGCACTGCAGCTCCCGGGGCTGTCAGGATTCAGAGCGAGATCTGCTCGTGGCGTCCGTGCCGAGCCCCGGCACCCTCGCTCTCCACGGCGCGAGCTGGAGAAGCCTTGCTCTTTGCTGCAGCCCCGCGGTTACCAGTGTTTGAAGGCTCTAACCAAGTACAACGTTCCAAATAAAAACCAGGGCTGTGCCTCGCACGCTCCCATCCTGAGAGGTGTCCCTGGGAGAGGCATTCAGGTATTTTTCAACATTTCTTCATTGGAAAAAATAATACAGAAATGCTGTCAATATCCCAGTCCCATGGAGGACAGGGAAGCGTCTCGCACTGCAGATTCCTGCTCCCCAGCGTCTTCCCAGCTGAGAGGGAGAGCAGCGCCCTTCGTGGGCATTTTAATAAACATCGCAATGACAACACGTGGTGCAGCCTCCCTACTCCATACGTGTGGCACTGCACACACACACATGCCAGACGCACACATAAGACGCTCCTCTCTTTAGAGCCACACGGGTGCTGCTGTTCCTAGATCTGCGGGGTAGCGGCACCGGCCAACGCTCCCCGGCCCCGCGCTGCCCCCGTCCTGGCCGCTGTCACCGGTGCCCCCGAGTCTCTCCATCTACACCCAAACAAGGAGTCTGTGAGAGCCCAGGGAGCACCCGGAAGATCCACACGGGTTCAGTTGTTCTGGAATGTGCCAAACTGCCGGCCAGACGTAAGTTCCTGGATAAACCGAGTTAAAAGTCACTTTGATGCGGGGGAACTGGAATCTGCTCTGCCCCTTCACCACACACACTACCGGTGGCCGAGCTGAGGACCCTGGCGAGCTCTGCCGTCCTCACGTCTGACAGTGACGCAGTGTCTGCCACGGTCGCTGCTGGCCTGCCTTGCCGGTCTTTGTATGTACACCCGACAAAAACACTATTTCATTAGGGATGAGAGGCTTTGAGCATTTTTTCATATCATTAAATATCCTTTTGTTCATTAAACACCTGTTCACATCTTTTCTCCATTTCCAATTGCTCTGTTATTGTTTTCATTGTTATTAGGAAATTGATTTGTAAAGAAAATAATCCCTTGATCCTTCAGGGATGCACTTCCATTTAGGAAGTGAAATGAGGATGCGGATCTCATGTCTCCCCAGGATGACTTTTATCCAGCTATTTACGAAATGACTCATCGGTGCCTTTTGATTAAAAATGCCATCACCAACAGACGGGAATGGGCTGAGGCTTAGCTGGGTCCCTCCACTGGCTCTCTTCCAATCTGGCCGGCTTCCCCTGCGCCAGAAATGGATGCTTTAGGTACAACAGCTGTTGGCGCCATTTCCTTTCTGGCAGGGCTATTTCCTGCCCGTGGCTTACTATTTTTTTTTTTAAGAACATCTCAATGTCTCCTGTTTTAACAAGAATTATTTCTGTTAAGACAACTTCAAAGAAAGTTGTTTAAATGAAAGAAAAAAAAAAGAAAAGGAAAAAAACCACAGAGGGTGCCTGGAGGCCCAGGAAAAGTCTTTCACACCGGGGCTGCACCCATCGGCCACCGGTAGACAGCTCACACCACAGCTCCCCGGGAGCCACGCAGCTAACCTGCCGTCCCTGGGGCCCGGGCACCTCCGGACAGACGCGACCCTGTGGGGTCCCCGCAGCTCCCTGTGCAGGGACTGTGTCCTCACCCTGCAGGGCTGCTCCGGCCACAGCTCCTGCCCTGGGCATCAGTGCTGGTCCCGCTGCGGGGGCTGCTCCGGCCACGGCTCCTGCCCTGGACATCAGTGCTGGTCCTGCTGCAGGGGGCTGCTCCAGCCACAGCTCCTGCCCTGGGCATCAGTGCTGGTCCTGCTGCGGGGGGCTGCTCCAGCCAGAGCTCCTGCCCTGGGCATCAGTGCTGGTCCTGCTGCGGGGGGCTGCTCCAGCCAGAGCTCCTGCCCTGGGCATCAGTGCTGGTCCTGCTGTGGGGGGCTGCTCCGGCCACGGCTCCTGCCCTGGGCATCAGTGCTGGTCCCGCTGCGGGAGGCTGCTCCAGCCAGAGCTCCTGCCCTGGACATCAGTGCTGGTCCTGCTGCGGGAGGCTGCTCCGGCCACGGCTCCTGCCCTGGGCATCAGTGCTGGTCCCGCTGCGGGAGGCTGCTCCAGCCACGGCTCCTGCCCTGGGCATCAGTGATGGTCCCACTGTGGGGGCTGCTCTGGCCACGGCTCCTGCCCTGGACATCAGTGCTGGTCCCGCTGCGGGAGGCTGCTCCGGCCACAGCTCCTGCCCTGGGCTTCAGCACTGGTCCCAGGGACGCAGCAGCCCCCTCGTTCCTCCCCGTCTCTGTGCTCTCTACAGCTCTCTCCCGTGTCTACTGCCCTCTCCCGTGTCTACTGCCCTCTCCCGTCTCTACTGCTCTCTCCCGTCTCTACTGCCCTCTCCCGTCTCTACTGCCCTCTCCCGTGTCTACTGCCCTCTCCCGTCTCTACTGCCCTCTCCCGTCTCTACTGCCCTCTCCCGTGTCTACTGCCCTCTCCCGTCTCTACTGCCCTCTCCCGTGTCTACTGCCCTCTCCCGTCTCTACTGCCCTCTCCCGTCTCTACTGCCCTCTCCCGTCTCTACTGCCCTCTCCCGTCTCCCGAGTGGCTGTGTGGTCATGACCACAGACTCATCTCAGTCTGTATCTGACAGTCCTCAGCTGCCCAGCAGGATGGCAGGGAGCTCAGGCATGCACGGGGAGACGGCGCTCGCCTCCGCACGCTACGCCGTCCACAGTCAGCCATCCGGGAAGCAGCTCCCCCAGTGTCTCTCCAGGTCTCGCCTCACAGAACTCTCACTGCCCTTCCAGACCCGCCCCTAACGCTAATGCACCTGCTTCCTTCTGCCCTTGGCATGTTCTAGAGGCCCTGCCCTTTCCACGCCCCCCAATGCTCAACAGTCATGCTCAAGGCTCACTCTCCGTCACACCGCCTTGCGGCCACACTGGACCAGGTGACAGACAGGGCCCCTGGACCCAAGGACCAGCTTTTCTGACCTGGCCAGTGGCCGGTGGCCGGTCACTGCGAGCCCGCGACGCTGAGTGAGAGCTGCTCTCTCCCAGTGACCTGAGCCAAAAGGCGCTTGGGAGGGCTCGGGTTATTGGTGAGTCCACCGGGGAAACTTCATGCGGAGTTTGGCCCAGTTTGGCGATTGCCACCCACTGAGAGAACAGCAGCACGGAACAGACTGACTATGGGAGAGAGAACGAGAGACTCCCCACGCCTGAGGGCGCCCACAGGTGCTGAGGCTGCCCCACGAGGCCTCTGCAGAGCAGCTGGTGCTCGCGGAGTCCCATGATTCCCTTCCAGCCCCACACCTGCGCTCTGCTCACCCCCTTCTGAATCCTGATCTGGCGTCTCCCCCATGCACCACCCCTCCACCACTGCGCATCGCACACGGCGGAACCACGGAACCCCTGATGAACACACAGGACGGAACCACAGAACTCCCAATGAACACACACAAGACAGAGCCACGGAACCCCTGATGAACACAGGACAGAGCCACGGAACTCCTGGTGAACACAGGACAGAGCCACGGAACCCCTGATGAACACACAGCAGAACCACGGAACTGCTGATACCTCTCGTGTGCACCACCGCCTCCTCTCCACTACCACACAATGCACACGACGGAACCACTGTTGAACCCGAGTCCCCAGCAAGCTACTCTCCTCTACTGCAAAGAGGAACGAGGAACGCAGAGACCTGCTTCCCAGGGGCGTCGAGTGGGCTCCTTAGGGAAGGCATCGAGTTGGCTCCTGGAAGGCGGCTGCGTACCAGGTGGGCGGGGCCTGAGCCCACCCCCTCAATTCCCCAGTGACTGACCTGCGGGCAGCCAGACCCTCAGCTGGAGTTGGTGTCTCTGAGACATGGCAGCCCAGTCCCTCCAGGGCTTTCTCTGCATTCCTGGCGCAGCACCGGTCTCTGGAGTGATTCTCTCCCCTGGCCCCGCCGTGGTCTAAAAACCCAACCCTCCTGACAGCCTGCTCTGTCCAGTTATCACCCTGCCAGTGCTCGGGCTGCCGGGAACGCAGAGCCCCGTGAGGTCTGGGGCAGAGCAGCACATCCCAGCACTGGGTCTCGTCGTCTTCGCTGCTCTACAACAGCCCGTGGCCGGCCGCACGCAGAGAAGGCATCGGCTGGGAGGAGAGCTGAGGAAGAGGAGGCGGCCCTCAGCGTCCTCCCAGAGCAGGGGCCTGTGGGGACCTCCTGGGACCGAACGGCCTTGCGGCGTCCCCTGGGAATCGGCCTGGTGTTAAAGCAGCCAAGGACACGCTTCGACTTCAAAGGTTCTGGTTGATAGAAAGGCGCTTCATAGCGCCAGAGGAAAAAGGGGTTTGGCTGAATTTTACAACTTAACTTGCAGCTCACCGGGAGCTGCCCACAGTTTAAACCAATCAGGAAAGGCGGTGTCGCGACGGTGCCTTTTAAAGTTCTTCACGTGCCTCGGCTAATCTTCCAAACGCCCCCGCCCCAGGAACTGCACGAAATGGAACTAAAAGGTGAAAAGAAAGAAAAAAACCCTGTTTATGACGTTCATTTAGGTAAATGAAGTTCACGACCTTGCAGATGACAGAGAAATGCAGACCCACATTGGGAAGGACAGCGGCCTCCACGTGGGTCTCATCTCGGGGGAGCAGGCACAGGGCAGCGCCGTGCTCGGGTGGCAGCTGTGTGCGCGCGCTGCGCTGGAAGGCAAGGTCGAGCAGCCTCGTGTGGCGCCTGCCTCCGTGCTGCCCCTCGGCCTGGGGAGGAAGGTCCTCCTTCCTGGGAGGGGCTCCCTCTGCAGCACGCCCACTCTGGGGCTTGCACCCACCCGGCATTCGTCCGGCACAGCGTCAAGGGCAAGGTGCTCTCTCTGCCCCAGCCACTGCTCCTGCCAGCACCTGGTCAGCTCTGGCCCCTGAGGCTCCGCTCCCTCAGGAGGGGCTGGGCCCGAACGCAGACCCAGCCCCCACTCCAGCAAGACAGCGCCCAGGTCTCCCCCCAGCAGTGGAGCGGCTCCACCTCCCAGCGAGAACAGCGGCTCAAATCGCAGGAAGGAACTCGATCAGTTCTTCTTGTAGAAAATTGAAATAATCTCGCAATGTTACTTGGACCCCTAGCACGTGACGGGCGGGTAACCGGATTTCTGTATTGCACACACCCTGGAGAAGCCCTCACCACACAGCAGGCCCTGGGCAGGTGGCTCTTCTGAGGTCCGCGCTCATTAAACTCAAGTAGACACAGCTGTGCCTTTCCAGAATTCATGGCCGCTCGTGCACGGGGCCACCATGCTGGACAGAACTGGACAGAACTTTCCAGAACTCGTGACCTGCTCATGCATGGGGCCACCGTCCTGGACACTGCTCCATCATCGTGCAAAATTCTACGGGAGCCGTGGTCTAGAATACCGTGGACAAAGCGAGGCATCCCCAGGCACGTACGAAGGCTGACATTTAAAATCTCTCCTCCTAGGGCATAAAGGTTGAACTATTCAGTGCATTGTAACTACTGGCATTTTCAAATTAAACTGTGATGTCCTTCTTTTAAAACTATTCACTGGAAAATAAATGCGATGATGACTTGATAACCAATGCTTACTCGCTTTAAACAGTGCGCAGACAACTTCTTTCTCATGTGAATGCGGACTCTCTTGGAGAGCCGCCTCTCCCTCCGACACGGATGTCATGACTCTGTGCAGAATTCCTTCCACCTTGGGCTCTACCCTGAAGCACGCCGGGAACATGCCATGTTTACAGAATCTTTAATGCAGAACCCACCTTAAAAGACCGCCATTTCCTTACACCACTTGTGACATAAAAAGCACAAGCACACCCTCGCTGTCGCGTGGATCTAAGTCCAGTGACACAAGCTGCTGGTGTTGCAAGGGGACACACAGGTGGAAGACAGGTGCTGGCTTCAAAGAAAAGTGGACGGCCCGGGCGAGCGGGGTGGGGATGGACAGGAGCAGGTGGCTGGAGAGCGTGAGTGTTGAAGAAGCTGTGCTGATTCTAACCTGCCAGGCACAGCTGACCCAAGTGTGAGTGGGCCAGCAAGAATGCGGCCACGTGGAGGCCTCCACGGACGGGCTCGGCTGTGAGCGCCGTGCAGGAGGCCCTGAAGTAATACGAGGAAGCAAAGGAGCAGCCAGTGTTCATCTGCCACAGGCCTGGAACCTGCCAATCGCTAGGGATCAGCGGAGAACCTGGGGGCCCAGCTCCCGCCCTGGCGTCACGGAGCTCATCACCAGGGCAGCGTGCGCCCGTCGGGTTAGCACGGCTCGTGCTATGTGACAAGCATCGCCTACAACCAGAGCACGTGTCCCTCCAGGTGCACCCTCGGGAGGGCACGGAGGCTGTGCAACACACAGGGTTGCTCACCAGACACCTGCCTTGGTGGAGAGACGCGAGCCCCCTGTGTCCACCGGGAAGCGCCGTGGCCCTCTCACTCCTTTCCCTGAGAGACACACGTGGGCCTAACCTCAGAGGGTGGGGAGGCCCCCATAGACGTCAGTGAATGGTAGCTGTGGGCACCTCAGGGACAGTGACAGAGACCCGACAGGCGCAGAGAAGAGAGAGGAGAGAGAAGACAGAGCGCCATCGAGGCGGGGATTCAGGATTCCGAGCAGGGAACGCTGGGGGTGGGACACACGAGTGCGGGTCTGAAAGTCCGTGACCGCCCTGCTCCGGCTCTGACCGGTCTCTATCCCCCCTCCCGCAGTAATACCACTGGGCCTCCCATCACCCAGCATCTCAGCACCAGGACTACGTGCACGTCGCTCCCTGTGCTGTGTGCCGAGGTCTGCATTCTAAACTCTTCCTGGCCAAGCCGCTTTCGTCGGCAGAGAGCGAAGCTGCCTCCCCAGACTGCTCCTGTTTACGGAACAGTAAGCGTGGTCAGTGCTGTCTGCAACCACGGGGCTCGGAGTCCCCCCCTCACCCTGCCAGCTTCCCTGACTGAAATCCCACAGCAGACAAGGACTGGGAGGCCTGGGGACGCTGCTGGACGTGGAGAATTTACGGAGAGCCGTCAGGCCCGGCGTAAGCTGTTTAAGGTCGCATAATAAACCCACAAACTCTTATTAAGGGCTGCGGGTTTCAATCCTAGGAGACAGAAACCAGCCATCATTATGCATCACCATGAAAGCAGATTAAAATTAAATCAATTTGTTTATCTCTGGGTTCACTGACCAATTAACATTTCAGAAAGACAAGCGCCCTGTCCAGAAACGAAGCCGACTCTCATTCAAATAGAGATATTAAACACATAAATCTCAGCAGGTTTGCAGGACCAATTTAATTCCCCACAGGGCAGCCGAGCAGCGGGGACTCCCCCGGGCTCCGTCAGTGCCGCGCGTGGGGCCGGACTTTCGGACCCTCTCCTCTTGACTGGGAGAAGACGGAAGCCCCCACGTAATTAATGCAGAGCCAAAGTGGATTTCTCTCCACATATAGAAATGTTGCGTCATCTTCACAGCTTTGTATTAAAAAAACCCTCCTGGGAAGATGTTCACAGTAAAACACTGTGGGCATATAGTTCCTGTAGGGCTTAGGCTCCAACTAACCGAGACTTTTTCCAAACCCCGGGTGTCTGGGCCCAGAGGTGCCTCCGAGGGTGGGTGACCTCTTTCCCATCAGCCACCAGGATGGTGCAGTCCCAGGGGTACGTGGGCTCCCCGTCACGCACTTGCAAAGCTGTCGATTGTTCTGTGGAAGCGTGGAGGGGACCGGAGCACGCCCCGCCCTGCGTGAGGGGAGAGAGACCGCAGGCCAGCTGGCTGGGCTGGAAGGCCGCGTCTCAGCAGCAGGCAGCCTCTCGTCCCAGCAGTGGACAGGTCATCTATGGGGGAGGTGAGACAGCCACAGAGAAGAGATTAACACGGGGAGGCTCTGAACCAGCTGCGGATCCTGGTGAAGATCCTGGGACCCATGGATGAGCAGACATGCCTGCGTCCCAGCGTCCAGACCAAGATCTGCATCTCCTGGGCGCTCATCTTTGGACGCCAGCAACTCTTAGCCTACGTTTCCGACATGAGCAGAGAGAGACGGTGATCACCCACCCGGCCAGGTCACCACGCCAATCAACCACCACCTCCTTCCCCTCCCCCGCACCACGCCCCAACACGCTTACCAAGGCCGCCTTGCCCACGCGATCTCCTGGTCTAGGATGTCCACCAAACGCTGGTCCCACTGGGTAAACCCCACGCCTCCTGAGACTCGGCTCACAGGAAGTCTTGGGCAGACACACATGCAAATGAGATGCACATGCCCCCACCTTGCACTCAGCAGGCTGCACACCGCTGCCCGGCCCTGGCCACTGTGCCCCACAACGGGTGAGAACGCTGCAGGCCGCTTGTCCTGCCACACGTGAGCTCCTTAACCCTCGTGCGTTTCATCAACGTGGCTCTGGCCTTAACCACTGTGTGCGTAGCAGGTGCTCGACACATCCACTGCCTTTGCATTAAGTCTTTGGGCAGGGCCTCTTTGCCATTCCAGACCCAGATCCACGTTGCTACAATTAGGGGAAGGGGAGTAGCTGCAAGATGGAACTCTCCAGAAAAACATTTAGACATGAAATATCGCGCTGTCCCCCTCTAATCCACTTCCACAAAAGCTTTCAGAGCTGCGCGAGGGCCCCCGCGGGCACATCTCGACCTCTGCAGAATGCATGCAGGCGCTGTGCGCGATCCTGCGTCTTCCCGTTCTTCTATCCTCCCCTAACCCTTCTGCAGGGAACGTGGGACAGACCCTGCGGGGACGCAGGGCTGGCCAGCCCCACAGGCACCATGTGCACCTGCACAGAAGGCTGCACGGAGACTCCTCGTCCCGGGGATGCTTCATTGTGAAGAAGCTGGGGGCCTAGGGCCCCTCCTGCCCTGAGCATCGAGGACCAGACCTCTTCAGTGGGATTCAGAACCCTGGGGCAAGGATGGCGAGGAGGCAGGAGGGTCAATCAGGAGACCCCCAGCCCTGAGGTCAGGGAGGCCAGGCCAGGCTGCACACGGCCCGCAGATCACAGGGCCTGGCCCTGCCAAGCAAGTGCAGGCGAGACTCGAAGTTCAGTGTGTCCACACACGCTGCTTTCCTAAGCTGATATTTCTATGGCCCACAAATGATGCCATC
The DNA here is from genome assembly GCA_015711505.1 of Sylvilagus bachmani. Lineage (NCBI taxonomy): Eukaryota > Metazoa > Chordata > Mammalia > Lagomorpha > Leporidae > Sylvilagus > Sylvilagus bachmani. The sequence goes on from CM027396.1 coordinate 24,522,561, forward strand.
AATGTCCAAATGGCACTTGGAGGAAAAAGGTTCCCCAACCCCCTTAGGGAACCCCAAGACGGGCTCTCACAGGCAGCGGTAACCTTCCCGCATAGGCCACGGGAACCTGCCGGGACGGCCGTGAGCACGAACCCGGGCCAGCAACAGGCAACGCAAAGAACCGCAAAACAGCACGGAGCCCTGGCGGGGTTGGGGAAGGAGCAGATGGAGGGGTGCCCTGCTAATGCTACCGACAATTTCCTAAGAGACGATTGATTTTTCACTGCAAATGCTGATCCCATCCAATTATTTGACCCTTTTAATGAGAGAAACATTAAATTTCTTGACAATATTAGCATCAGAGCAGATTGGAATGTTTTAATTAAATTTACCTTCTTGGGCTCTATAAATTTATAGAGGAAAATTTTTTCCAATGAGAAGCATCTGAGTCTTGATTTTTCCAGAGGGGTGGGACCGACTCAGCGTGGCCGCCAGAGGGGGGCGCAGACAGAAGGCGCGGCGGCTGCCTGGCCCCAGAGCTTTCTGGGAGGTCCGGCGGCAGCGGCCTCAGCGGGAGGGAGACAGGTGAGGGGACTCCCGGGCCTCCCCCAGCAGGCCACAGGGGAAGGCTGTGGGTTTGTGTTTGGAGTCTCCCCCCTTGGTTATTGGTTTTTCAGGTATTCTCATCCATGTGTCTTACAAATAAGAGTTTTCCTTTCAGAGGCTGGCCAGCCTGCTCAACGCGGGCACTGCATTTCCTTATTATTCTTTCGGTTAAACATGGTTCAAAGCTTAGAAACCCTGCGCTGGCCTGAACAATGAGCTGGCGGCAATTCATCCTAACTTGGCATTTGTTACAGTTCGTGTTCGACTGGCACATGACACTTCCTCCCATTGCTGGGGTGTGACGTGATGTTTCAGTACAGCTGCGCATTGTGTAACGAACAAATCGGGGTAATTAGCATATCCGTCACCTCCTCCGTGTGCCCCTTCTCGTGGTAAGAGTGCTCACAAGCTCTCTTCCAACTACCTGGAAATGCTCCACACACTTGTTCACTACAGGCGCCCCCGGGCAGCAGACACCAGAACCTGTCCCCCCCGTCTCACCAGGACACCGCACCTGCTGGAAACTCTGCTGCAGCTTTTAACAAAGGGTCCCCAGGCAAAAACCTAAGTTGTCGAAAGTTTCAGAGAAGAAAGAGGAATCTCTCTCCTGTCCCTGATACCTGGTCCTCGTCTCCAGGGACGGCGTCTGCGTCCCATTTTCCACTAACAGAAGTGGCGACTTGTCTCTCCAGTGTCTCTCAGGCACCCGATGACGAGGCTCAGAACCACAGCACAGCCTCCCTGCCATGCCCCCACAGGAGCACGCGCTACACACCGGTGATCTCCTCGTGCGGCTCCGTGGCTTCTGTAAGCCTCGTGATGGGCAGCAGTCACTCGGCCCCCGATTCGTAACTCAGCCACGTGACCTGCCGTGGCCCCTGGGACGGGAGCGTGTGCGACCAAGCCAGCCTAAAGCAGGATGGTGTGGGTGGCCTCTGTTGCATTTCCTCTCTCACTGTGGAGAACGCTCTGGTCACCAGGGTCCAGGGGGTGAGTGACCAAACCCCGGGTGGAGCCACCACCGAGTCACGGCACGTGGCAGCCTTCGTCTCAGAAGGCACGGGTGTTCCGGGATAGCGTGGAACAGACCGGGGCTTTCTGCAGTGGCCAACGGACGTCCAACAACAGTGAAAGGGAAAGACAGGCTCCTGAGTCGTGTGAAGCTACCCCGAACGGCATCTTTGTAGCACGGCCGTGCGAGCACGGAAACAGGCGGTGAGACTGATGGACTCCGGGATCTCCTCTGCTGCCATGGCCAGAGCCCGGGGCTGCAGCAGACGCTCAGGAAGTGGCCTCAGCTCGCTCTCTGCTGGCTGCCGGGCTCAGGTCTCAGCCCTGTGTGGCAAAGTGCCCGTGCGGCACGAGGCCTGGCCCCGCCTACTGCGCGGGGCGGGCACATCTGAGCCAGGACCACGGGCTGCTCTGAGAGACCCAGGAGTGCCCGCACACCGCGTCACCGGGGCACAGAGCGGAGGTTTTGTGTCACCGCGCTCTCAAGTCCCCGTTGTTTTGGCACAGTTCAGGAGCCCGCGAGCATGGCGGTAACTTTTCCAGAGCGTGGTGAAATGCGGCATCCGAGTGGACGACGGGTCACCAGCCTGCCCACGCGCGGCTGTGCACTGACTGCACCGTGTCAGCAGCCGTCTCAAGTGACTCCTCGGGTGCCCGGCCCCTGGGGTCTGTGTGGTGGGCGGTGTGGATTTCCATCCCTAAGTGCTTCTTACCACGCGTTAGGCGTCCCTAAATTATTTCAAAAGGACTTCAAGTGAGCACTGCGATGTCTCTTCATTTTAAACACGGGGACGCAGTGGAAAGGCTGAGTAATACACAAGTTTTGTTTACCCAAAATCAAAGTATAAATATAATGCATTTACAATGGAAACACCAGAGGGGCATTCTTTGTGTTTGAAAGGGTATAGTTTAATCATTAAAAGCAAATAAATGTATTTACATGAGAAAAGTCTAGAACATCTGGGGGCAAAGACATAATAGAGAAAGATCTGTCCTACCGTATGTCAAAACGTGCTGCAGCGTTATAATGATGGTAATTACAGGGGACCTGTGCTGCAGCAGGAATGCACAGGCTTTGGCATCAAACAGCGGATTCAGAGCAGAGCCACACGCAGCGTGTCTCCGCAGGCGGCAGCCAGACTTCCCAGCAGCCCTTGCAGCTGGGTGGGGGACACCCAGTTGAGTGCTGCCTGCTGGACCTCATGCAAGACCTCTCACGTTTTAGCCTATGAAACCTCGTCTTCCGTCCGGCAGCCGTCGTTGGACACGGGGGCGCCCCGAAGGCCGCCTGCTCCGGGCACAACGACGTCAGGACGCAGACTCCGAGACCCACTGCACCCCACTGTCTCCGGTTTCCTCTGAGGCTCCAGTAAACAGCTCCTTTCCACCTGTCTGCTCCAGCCCTGCCACACGTGTTCTGTTCTACCCCCTTTAGTGACCACTTCGCCAAGGGACCCACGTTCACTTGCACAGATCAATCCCTTCAATCCCTTGCTTAACACGTCGATCTGATTTCTACATGTTTTTCTCCCTCTCCAAACCCGCACCGATTTGTCCGCGTCCCTGGGTAATGAGGTGTCTGCGGGGCCCATCTCATGTGCGAGGCCCGGACGAGTCTGCCGCGGCTCCTAAGGTGCAGAGCAGGGCCCCGTCAGGAGGGCCGCGCGCTTGCCAAGTTAACTGCTCAGCACCCATTGGACGAGCACTGCGCCAACCCAGAACCCGGAAGACCCGAGCGCGGGAGCGCAGCATCGAAGGCACATGTGCACGGAGAACGCCGCCCGGGGGATGAGAACCGTGAGAGGTGCAGGAGGGGCCCCGCTGCCCTGAGAACCGGGCAGCCACGCCCGAGCCATCACTCAACCGCCGAAAATCCGCCTGACGGCCGGATGTGAACCCTGACAGAGCTGTGTGGTTGCCTTCCGCTCAGGAAGCACCACTGGCTTCCAGGCATCAGATACACGATGCTCAGATCTGCAGCACCAAGAAGGCAGAGGCGCTGCCAAGCGGAGCCGAGAGACAGGTGCAACAGACTGCAGGGGGAGCGACACGCCTTGGCAGGAAGAACAGGGCCCTCCTCTCCCAGGTTCCAGCAGGGAGCTTTCTCCGAAAAACACTTCAGACAGACAGAGCCCCCTCCACTGGGTACTCCCAGGAAGTCCACACAGCTGGGGTCAGAGCTGGGAGCCACACACCCAATCCAGGTCTCCACGGTGGGGGGCAGGGAACCAGCTGCTTGAGCCCCCACCTGCTGCCTCCAAGGGTCTACACTGGTGTCAGACACAGGCCCTGTGCTGTGGGATATGGGTGTCTACACTGGCATCAGACACAGGCCCTGTGCTGTGGGTATGGGTCTACACTGGTACAGGCACAGGCCTGTGCTGTGGGATGTGGGTGTCTACACTGGCACAGACACAGGCCCTGTGCTGTGGGATGAGGGTGTCTACACTGGCATCAGACACAGGCCCTGTGCTGTGGGATATGGGTGTCTACATTGGTGTCAGACACAGGCCTTGTGCTGTGAGATGAGGATGTCTACACTGGCATCAGACACAGACCCTGTGCTGTGGGATGAGGGTGTCTACACTGGCGTCAGACACAGGGCCTGTGCTATGGGATGAGGAAGTCTACACTGGCATCAGACACAGGCCCTGTGCTGTGGGTGTGGGTCTACACTGGCATCAGACACAGGCCCTGTGCTGTGGGTGTGGGTCTACACTGGCATCAGACACCAGGCCGCTGCGTGCTCTCCTGGGTGCTCTGGATGGCCCTAAGGGCACTCTCCCCCCCACGCTGCTGGAACGCCACTCTGGCCACTCCAAGGGCAACACAACGGCTTTTTCTGCCGAAATGCTCCACTTCGCAGGATAATCCAATTGTTCCAAGTTGGCAGAACCCTTCTCTTCTTTGGCCCAACTTCGCAGTATTTCTTAAGCAGCTCTGTTTCCACATTTATGAAATGGTATGTTCACAAGTATAATCTTGCAGCATTATTTAAAATAAAGATTGAGAACAAGCTGCCCCATGGTGGAGGACTGGTTAAATCAATCATGCTACCTTTGTCCGACAAAATACTCCACACCTGCACTGTGGTGCAGTGGGTTAACACCCTGGCCTGCAGCACCAGCATCCCACATGGGTGCTGATTCAAGTCCTGGCTGCTCCACTTCCGATCCAGCTCTCTGCTGTGACCTGGGAAAGCAGTAGAAGATGGCCCAAGTCCTTGGGCCCCTGCATCTGCGTGGGAGACCTGGACGAAGCTCCTGGCTCCTGGCTTCGGATCAGCTGAGCTCCGGCCATTGCAGCCATCTGGGGAGTGAACCAGCAGATGGAAGGCCTCTCTCTCTCTCTTTCTCTCTCTGCCTCTCCTCTCTCTGTGTAACTCTTACTTTCAAATACATAAATACATCTTTAAAGAAAGAGTTAGCTCACTCTCCAGGCTCTGATCTGGACATCCCGGGAAGGATAGTTCATGCAGAAGCCGAGGTGCAGGACAGAGTGTGCAGATGGCACTGGGATTACGCAGGTTTAGGTAGGAAAGTGCATCTCTGAAGGGAGATAAGGGAAAATGTGCTTCTCTTAGCTCCTGGAACTCGGAGTTTTCACACACACACACACACACACACACTCTCTCTCTCTCTCTCTCTCTGCCTGCTCAGTACTGATGCCGGCCATGAGGACAAGGGCACACATACTGGGGAGTCAACACCGAGTCGGCTCCCCGAGTGTTGCCACATGGAGATGAAGACATCACCGAGCCCCTTGAGGGTCCAGTTTCCTGAACATTCCTGAAGTCAGAGACTTCCTGAAACCATCGCATGCAAATGGGGAGCGGTGCAGACACACCACCCACAGAGGCCGGGAAGGCACCTGCTAGGCGAGGGCAGGCTGGCGCGGTTCAGGAGCCCCAGGAGTCCCGGGCTCTTCTTTCCGGGAGCAGGTGCGCTGCGGTTCCATGGTGCTCTTCAGTGCGGACAGAACTCCACCAACTCCCGCAAACTCGGGACCAGGAAGGCTCTGAGGCCCCAGGTAGCTCACTGTGCCATGAAAATTCCATTTCCAGCACGAGACAGAGACAAGCAAGACTAGCGACGTGCGTGGCCCACGCCCAGGCGTGTTTTAATTCACCATGAGCTCAATCAGGCCTCCGGTGCCGGACAGAAAGGAAGGCTTCTTGACTGATTTTTTTTTTTTTGGACGATTTTATTTCATTTATTTACAAGGTAGAGTCACAGTCAGAGAGAGGGAGAGGCAGAGAGAGAGGTCTTCCATCCAATAGTTCACTCCCCAGATGGCCGCAACAACCAGAGCTGCGCCAATTCAAAGCCAGGAGCCAGGAGCTTCTCCAGGCCTCCCACGTGGGTGCAGGGGCCCAAGGACCTGGGCCATCGTCCACTGCTTTCCCAAGCCACAGCAGAGAGCTGGATCAGAAGTGGAGCAGCCGGGTCTCGAATTTGGTGCCCATATGGGATGCCGGCACTGTAGGTTGAGGCTTTACCTGCTACTCCACAGTGCTGGGCCCCTGACTGATTTTAAATGTGCCGGCAGTAGCTGGTAGCAGGAGCCCGTGAAGGTGTGAAGGGTGATTAAGAGGAAAACCTCTGGTGCTGGACACCAATACAGTGTTCTTGGCTTCATCTGGGAGAGACCAGCACCTGTCGCCAGAGAACTGGGTCAGCTGCTGATGGAGGATGCTTTACTTTACCTGCTCGACATCTAATACTTTAGTCTGAAGTAAATGAGCCCAGCATGGAGGTGAAAGGCCACGCCCCACACCCGGACATATGGGTGGGGCGACACTGGTCCTTGTAGCAGTTGTGGGTTCTGGGTCTACGGATTCAGCCAACCATAGTTTCATGGGTCTATGGATTCAACCAACCGTGGATCCATGGGTCTATAGATCAACCAACCGTAGATCCATGAGTCTATGGATTCAACCAACTGTGGATCCATGGGTCTATAGATCAACCAACCGTAGATCCATGGGTCTACGGATTCAACCAACCATGGATCCATGGGTCTATGGATTCAGCCAACCGTAGATCCATGGGTCTATGGATCAACCAACCATGGATCCATGGGTCTATGGATCAACCAACCATGGATCCATGGGTCTATGGATTCAGCCAACCGTAGATCCATGGGTCTATGGATTCAGCCAACCGTGGATCCATGGGTCTATGGATTCAACCAACCGTGGATCCATGGGTCTATGGATTTGGCCAACCATGGATCCATGGGTCTATGGATTCGGCCAACCGTGGATCCATGGGTGTATGGATTCAGCCAACTGTGGATCCATGGGTGTATGGATTCAGCCAACCGTGGATCCATGGGTCTGTGGATTCAGCCAACCATGGATCCATGGGTCTACAGATTCAACCAACTGTGGATCCATGGGTCTATAGATCAACCAACCGTGGATCCATGGGTCTATGGATTCAACCAAATGTGGATCCATGGGTCTATGGATTCAGCCAACCGTGGATCCATGGGTCTACGGATTCAACCAACCGTGGATCCATGGGTCTATGGATCAACCAACCATGGATCCATGGGTCTATGGGTTCAGCCAACCGTGGATCCATGGGTCTATGGATCAACCAACCATAGATCCATGGGTCTATGGACTCAACCAACCATGGATCGCAAATACTGCAAGGAAGAGCACGGTCTCTCCACTGAGCAGGTGAGGGAACTGTTCCTGTCACAGTTCCCAAACCACAGAGCACACACAGTGTTCACAGAGCACACAGCCAAGCTAGGGTGCACCTGACTTCTATGCGCGCTCCACACCGCCCCCCAGAGGAGCTCGAGCATCCTCGGGTTTTGGTCCATGCGGGGGTCCCAGACCCGAGCCTGTGGGGCGCCAGGGTGCAGCTGTGATGGAACAGCTCAGGGCTTGCTGATACGTTTCCTAAAACATGAAGTTCTTCAAAGCTTCCAGACACGTCTGGCTGAGCACCACCCGCGATGCCAGCTAAACCAGGGCTACCTGCACACACATCACTCTCGCTGTCTGTAGAGCGAGGAAGAGCAGGGGCTTGCTGCCGCACACGGGGGACTCCAAAGCTCTCAGCGCTCAGCACTCAGGAGAGCTTCCCAGAGCCTGTAAAAGCCAATTTGTCCTGGCAACCTCGGAAACAGCGTGCCCTCGTTTCAGACAATTTGCTTCTGTGCGATCGTGCACATGTGGCTTCCCAAGAGGCTTTCACGGCAGTGATCAGAGATGACACTGAGTGGACGTGGTTGGGACGTGGGCGTACAGGGGAAATCCACGAGCTGTTTCCACACTGCCGGGAGCCGTGGTCCAGGCTCACCCTCGGCCATCACACAGGTCACCTCCAGTTCTCCCCAGGGAAGGGATGAAAAGGGGATTAGCACACACCACCCAGTAAGCCAGAATACACAGGTGACTTCAGGGCACGGAATCCAACCACGAAGTAGCCACGGAGTTCCACTAGGGTTGCAGAGGGTGTGTGTGTGTGTGTGTGTGTGTGTGTGTGCATGTGTATGTGCTCACACAGTGTATGTGCACACGTGTGTATGTATGTAGGTGCACATGTGTGCATGTATGTGTTTATGTGCCCACACGTGTGTGTGTGTGCACGTGTGTAGACGCAGGATTCAGACACACCTGCAGCCATCGCACTGAGCACGGAGCCCGCGTGTTTGGGGCCTTCCTCAATCCTGGGGAGATTATCTCTGCGCACTGCACACTGTACCTTTGGGTCCCAACGTTTGCCATCTGCTGTCTGTCCAGGCTGCTCCTGGCAGGGCCCTGACTTCTGGTTGCATTCTGTCTCCTTCTTGGCCTTTCCCGGGTTCCGTGTGCACAGCAGGGGCCTCACTGTCACTCATGGAAGAGGCTTCCCGTGTCTGAGCCAGTCGCTCAGGCTACAGGAACTCGGGAACGGAGGCAACGCACATTCACCTTGCTCAGTGAGCTGGGGGTTGATCAGCGAGGACAGGCAGGGCGGAAGCAAAGCAGCCATCCATCTACGCCAGTGGATGCCTTCAGGGATGGGGAACGAGGGTAAGGAGAAGGAGCCTGCTCCAAGACACAGAAAACGCTGAAGGCAGATCCTGACTCGAGACCTGGTGATTTAATTCTCAGTGACAGGAGGGAGCATGCGGAAACGAACGAGAACTGAAGCCAGCATTTGAGCCTCTCCCTGGCGCTGCACTGAGCGCCTACCTTGCATCTCTGTGGTTTCAGAGCCTGGGGGAGATGTGTGGACCTCCTATTCCAGTGAGACAGGAGGTCTCCTATTCCAGTAATGCACATGTTACACGGTGGCTTCAGGGAGTAAAATGCCATGATGTAGCCATCCCGGTGACATAGCCATCCCGGTAACGTAGCCATCCCGGTGACGTAGCCATCCTAGTGGTATAGCCATCTTGGTGGTGTAGACATCCTGGTGGCACAGCCAATCCTGGTGGCATAGCCATCCCGGTGGTGTAGCCATCCTGATGTTGCAGTCATCTTGGTGGTGTAGCCATCCTGGTGGTGTAGCGATCTCGGTGCAACGCTACTTCAGGAGGCGAACAATTCCTGCGAGGACTCCATCACGCTGAGAACCGAATGAGGAGCAGGAGGCAGCGACGGCGTGGCAGCGTGGGTACTGGAGTCCGTTCTTCACCGCACCCATCATGCACAGCCCTTGGTCTCGGTGCAGTGCCACCCACGGATGAGGCGGGGGTATTTCTCCCTCCCTGGGCTCAGAATTCAGCCCACAGAAAACTGATGGTCACTCAGTTCTGATGGAGTTTTGTTCTCCTGATTTTTTTTGAAATATTTATTTATTTATTTGAAAGGCAGAGTTACAGAGAAGCAGAGGCAGAGGGAGAGAAGGAGAGAGAGAGAGAGGTCTTCCATCTCCTGTTTCACTCCCCAAATGGCCGGAACGTCCAGAGCTGTGCTGATTTTAAGCCAAGAGCCTCTTCTGGATCTCCCGCGCGGGTGCAGGGGCACAAGGACTTGGGCCATCTTCCACTGCTTTCCCAGGCCACAGCAGAGAGCTGGATCGGAAGTAGAGCAGCCAGGACTTGAACTGGCGCCCATATGGAAGGCTGGCACTGCAGGCGGTGGCTTTACCCACTACTATAGTGCTGGCCCCAAGAGGCACATTCTTGAGCCAGCCTACTGCTCCCAGTAATAAGAGGAGGGGCACGGGGGACACGGCCACCCCCAGAAGGGCCAGCTGAGCAAGGCCAGAAGGGCCACGCGCTGAGCCCAGCCTGCCCCAGCGGCTGTCTCCTGGACCTCGGTTGCCCAGCGACACTACAGACACGCCGACTGGCGCATGCTGCACATCTGGTGTGGACGCCTCCCCCACAGCACTCAGCAGCCATTGCTCCCGGGTCCCGGATCTGGGACGGGCGCTCCAAAAGAAACAAGTGCAAAGGCTGGAAAGAAAGCAGAGGTAAAGCCCGAGATGGCTACACCACCGGGATGGCTATGCCACCAGAATGGCTACACCACTGGGATGGCTACGTCACCGGGATGGCTACATCACGGCATTTTACTCCCTGAAGCCACCGTGTAACACGTGCATTACTGGAATAGGAGACCTCCTGTCTCACTGGAATAGGAGGTCCACACATCTCCCCCAGGCTCTGAAACTGCGGAGATGCAAGGCACAGGCAGAAGTCCAGAGCCGCTGGGTGTCACATGTGTGTCAAGTGAACTCGATGCCAGGAGTGTGGATGGGGTCTGGCTGGCTATGGCCCTGCACGCCCAGGAGAGATTGTATCCGAGCGCAGAATGACCTTGCGGTTACACAGGGACTGGCCGGATCCTCTCATCTTGTAGGCCTTTTAACTCCATTTCCCCAAAGTTTTGGAAGTGTGGCTCTCAAGTGGGGGCGCATATTCAAACTGCTGGATTGGATGTTCTGCCTGACTTGTCTGCACACATGGTGAGCAGCATCTCAGGTCCGAAAGGGTTAAAGAGCGGTGACAGGGAAGACACCGCCTGCGCCCCCGGGACGGCCTAGGCAGCCTGGGAGCTCCGCCCGCACGGTCAGTACAGTGGTCATCAAGGGAACGCTGCATCCCGACTCCCCAGCGGCAGGGACGGCACCCACGGAGCACAGGTCGGCGAGCCCCCGGAGCGAGTCTCCTCTCCCACCCACCACGCCCCTCGGGCAGTCCAGGGGCAAAAATGCGTTTCTCTAAGGGCACCACAGAACGACCCCTCCCGGGTGAGAATGCACTGCCGAGACCCGGATATCACACGCACACTGCCACCCACGTCTCTCCCACGACTCAGCACTGCGGACACAGCACTCGGCTGAGCCGTCCTCACCAGGTCACCGAATGTCCCCAAGGCGGCCTGCCTCTCCCCAGAGGTCACTGGTTTCATTTGCTAAGAGGCTGCATTAGAGGCGTACATATCCGTAGGCCGCATCGCAACATCTCCACACGCGTGCCAGCCAAACCCGGGTAATCCACACACCCCCCACCGCCCCGTCACTTCATGACTGGCGCCTGGCAGCTCCTCCCTATCTGTCCTTACAACATCTATAGACCCTGTAAACGACACTCCCGGTGGGTCCGCCCCGCCGGGCAGGCCAGCCCCTCACAGAGCCCGGTGGTGCTCACAGGGGGTCCTGGACTTAGAAGGGTGTTGGAAGCCCCCGGTGCTGAGTGACGTCAGTGCCTATGAAATTCAGTCCTGAGTAGCAAGTACGGGGTATCAGGAGAAACTCAAAAGCAGGAACCCGCTCTGACCCTTGCCAGAGAAAATGACGTCAATAATGGAATTCGACCACGAACAGGAATGGTGGGTAAGCGCCCGGCAGCCAGGCAGACGCCCTGGCCAGGGATCGGGAAACTGAGCAGCGCCCGTGGGGAGGAAGGAACGTCCTGGCAAACCCTCGCTCCTTACTGGGCCCCGGAGAGCAGCGCGGGCCCTGGAACGCGCAGGGAGTCTCGGGGGCAGCGAGGATTCTCGGCGCAGGTGGGAGCCTGGCGGTGATGGACGTGGCCGTCACCAGGAGGGGCTCCAGGCCCTGGGCCTGCTGAGGTGCCCCCCACCCCGCCCCGAGAGCATCGGTCTCCCCTCGCTGCCCCGGCTGCAGAGACGCTGGGGTTCACACCCTAATGCTGCCATCACTCTAGGTCCTCGTGGGCAACAGAGCAGGAAACAAACACCTGCTACCATCAGGAGGAGAAGCCAGAGAGCCCGGCCGGAGGGCACGGAACCGGAACCGGCCCGGCAGCCTCACCCGGAGCACGGAACCAGCCCAGCAGCCTCACCCGGAGCACGGAACCGGAACCGGCCCAGCAGCCTCACCCAGAGCACGGAACCGGAACCGGCCCGGCAGTCTCACCCGGAGCACGGAACCAGCCCAGCAGCCTCACGTGGAGCACGGAACCGGAACCAGCCCAGCAGCCTCACATGGAGCACGGAATCAGCCCGGCAGCCTCACACGGAGCACGGAACCGGAACCGGCCCAGCGGCCTCACATGGAGCACGGAACCGGAACCAGCCCAGCAGCCTCACACGGAGCACGGAACCGGAACCGGCCCGGCAGCCTCACACGGAGCACGGAACCGGAACCGGCCCGGCAGCCTCACACGTAACCAGAACCAGCCCAGCAGCCTCACATGGAGCACGGAACCAGCCCACCCAGCCTCACATGGAGCACGGAAGCGGAACCGGCCCGGCGGCCTCACACGGAGCATGGAACCGGAACCGGCCCGGCGGCCTCACACGGAGCACGGAACCGGAACCGGCCCGGCGGCCTCACACGGAGCACGGAACTGGAACCGGCCCGGCAGCCTCACACGGAACCGGAAGCGGCCCGCAGCCTCACCTGCAGCACCGACTCCCACAGGCCTGCTCGCGGACCAGAGGCCGCACGTCCCTCTCGGCTTCCCGCCCCGGAGCCACAAGCTCCCTTTCCCACAGTCCCCGTGGACTGGAGAGAGGCGTGCACCCCAAGCTGGGGCGGGCACGTGACTGAGCCTGGCCAACCAGAACACTCTGCGGCATGGCGTCACCGGAGATGAGCACTTGGTGCAACCAATCCAATCACAGGAAACTCCCGGGCGGCCCGGGAGGGTGGGAGGGACCCTGTCCTGGGACTGTGGCAGGCAGGAACGCAGCCTCAGGGTCACTGCCGGCTTGGGTTTTACTGATTTATTTATTTACTTATCTATCTATCACGTACACAGAGGGGACCAAGTGGGCGAGGGCGAGGCACGCAGCGCGGAGCCACGGCGGCGCAGTTTCCATCTCCGGCCTCAAAGCAGCGCCACCCCCCGAAGCCTGTTTTATGAACCAATAAATTCTCCATTTTGCTTAATCCAGCCTGAATAGGGTTTCTGTCTCTAGCAATTAACGAACTCGCAGTGAATGCACGTGGGAAGCGGCGGAAGAAACACATCCGGCCTTAGGGCCGCAGCAGCTTCAGCGCCGGGCGCGCACTCTGTGCAAACACGCTCCGTTCCAATCAGATGAAATGAAGCTGCACTCAACACGTGATTACTGGTGTCGCACAGTCTGTCTCATCAGGTAGAATTAGCATTGCTACGACGCTGTTGCATGTTAAACATAACCTTAGAGCCACACACGCGCTCACTGCCATCAGAACGCACGGGTCTGCAAGGACCGCGCGTGGACGCGAGGTCTCTGCTCTGTGTCCACCCCGCCCTTGGACTGCGCGTGGACGCGAGGCCTCGGCTCCGTGTCCACCCCGCCCTTGGACTGCGCGTGGATGCGAGGCCTCTGCTCCATGTGCGCCCCGCCTCGGACTGCTCCGTGTCTGCCCCGCCCTCGGACTGCGAGGCCTCTGCTCCGTGTCCTGCCCCCCTGGACTGCGTGTGGTCGCGAGGCCTCTGCTCCATGTGTGCCCCACCCTCGGGACTGCGCGTGGACGCGAGGTCTCTGCTCTGTGTCCACCCCGCCCTTGGACTGCGCGTGGACGCGAGGCCTCTGCTCCGTGTCCTGCCCCCCTGGACTGCGTGTGGACGCGAGGCCTCTGCTCCGTGTCCTGCCCCCCTGGACCGCGCGTGAACGCGAGGCCTCTGCTCCATGTGCGCCCCGCCTCGGACTGCTCCGTGTCTGCCCCGCCCTTGGACTGCGAGGCCTCTGCTCTGTGTCCGCTCTGCCCTTGGTCTGCGCATGGACATGAGGACTCTTCTCCACGCCCTGCCCCCCTGGACCGCGCGTGGACGCGAGGTCTCTGCTCTGTGTCCACCCCGCCCTTGGACTGCATGTGGACGCAAGGCCTCTGCTCCGTGTCCTGCCCCCCTGGACTGCGTGTGGACGTGAAGCCTCTGCTCCGTGTCCGCTCCCCCCCCCCAGACTGCACGTGGATGCGAGGCCTCTACTCCGTGTCCACCCCGCCCTTGGACTGCACATGGACGCAAGGACTCTTCTCCGTGTCCCCCTCCAGGACTGCGTGTGGACCAAGAGGCCTCTGCTCTATGTGCGCCCCCCCAGGACTGCTCCGTGTGTGCCCCACCCTCGGGACTGCGTGTGGACGCGAGGCCTCTGCTCCGTGTCATGCCCCCCTGGACTACGTGTGGACCGCGAGGCCTCTGCTCCATGTGCACCCCCCCAGGACTGCTCCGTGTCCGCCCCGCCCTCGGATGGGATGGGACTGAGCTTCTGTTTCCCCTGTCGGGGACACTCACTCCCACCTCCGGGCCACGGGCCAGCGGCTTGCAGACATGGGGGCAGCCGCAGGCTGGGAGCCACGAGCACCCACCCACCTCCCGAGCGCCCCTCTCCGGAAGTGCGTCCGGGACAGCAGAGAGCAATGGGTCATTCAGCTGCCTGGGCATCGGGGTTCGCGCGGACAGCAGGTCTGCACCACACCTGTGCTCGCAGGTCACCCGTCACTGGGGCTTGCTGTCCATGTCTGGAGCAGTGCCGGGTCCACAACAGATTACAGGATCTGCAGCCATATCCCCAGTACCCTGGCCCCACCGCCCACACCCCCCGCGAGAGTCCACGTGCACAAGTAATTCACCCGCGAGGAGGCCCCCAGACCCACGGGTCAGCAGCGTCAGTCCTGGTGTCGGGCGTCCCGAGGCGGGGGGACCAAGGTGCAGGGACACGCATGCCCCAGGAGCCAGCACCATCAAACCCCACACTCTGCCAGTCTACCTCCCGGCAGCTGCCAATCATCTCGAGGCCACGCCTCCACCTGTCCCAGAAGGCCATGGTGCACCGAGTCAAGTACCCAGCCCATGGTCAGATTCCACGACTGAGCGTCGAGTCCAGTACCCAATCCATGGTCAGATTCCACGACTGAGCTCCGAGTCCAGTACCCAGCCCGCGCAGTCAGAATCTGGGACTGAGCACTGAGTCCAGTACCGAGCCCGCGCAGTCAGAATCCAGGACTGAGCACCGAGCCTAGGTAGCGTATTCAACAGTGCTCAGAGACCCACAATACAACGCGGGTAGCTTTCCTCAGTCCAGGATGGACCCAGCAGGCGGTGCTGGCCCAAGGGTGGGAGAGGCTTACAAACACACTCACTTCCAGCAAGTCCCGCGGTCCATGAGCCACTCCCAGGGCTCCATTGGAAACGCGACTCTGAGATCCACTGCATTTCTTTGTGGCCCCCACACCTCTCTCCAGGACGCAGGAGCCCGAGCCCTCAGCACGACCCCTGCCTTGGGCGTTCCACAACTGCAGCCCCAAGTCTGCCCCAAGTCGCTGTGGCCTCTGTTGCCTGCGGGTTTTCTCAGTCTAACATCTGAGTGTTTGACATCCACTCGAGGTCAGCCTTTTCTTTTTTCTTTTTTTTCTTTTTGACAGACAGAGTGGACAGTGAGAGAGAGACAGAGAGAGAGAGAAAGGTCTTCCTTCCGTTGGTTCACACCCCAACTGGCCACTACGGCCAGCATACTGTGCCAATCTGAAGCCAAGAGCCAGGTGCTTCTCCTGGTCTCCCATGAGGTGCAGGGCCTCCCGGGCCACAGCAGAGAGCTGGACTAGAGGAGGAGCAACCGGGACAGAATCCGGCGCCCCAACTGGGACTAGAACCTGGGGTGCCAGTGCCACAGGCAGAGGATTAGCCTAGTGAGCCGTGGCGCCAGCCAATGTCAGCCTTTTCAACTTTGCAAGCAACTGAGTTTCAGGAATCCATCCATTTCTTGGACATACACAGTTCTTGCCTGGGCTCATCTATTACTTTTAAGAACTTGCCAAATGTAAAATACCAATGCTCTGATAGTGACCCCCCCCCCCAGAGCATGTGGTCTTTAGGTCGACGGTCCCAAACCACCTTGACAAAGCCCCCCACCCTCCATTTCCCCACCACGTGACAGAGACCGTAGCCAGCATCCATGCTCCGGACTCAGACACCGCCACGGTTTAGGCTTTCGCTCTGACAGTGATGGACTTTGATGATCAATTTCTGAATTAGTCCAGGCAATTTCACCGAAATGCTATAAGCAGCAAACCCCCAATTTCTGGGTATTAACAAATAAGGGTTTCCTGCGAGTTGGTGGCACCGCTCGGCCGCCCGTGACACAGGGCGGGGCGTCTCCTGCAGACTGAGGACAAGCACCGCCCTCTCTACAGAGCAGCCGCCTGGGTGCTGCGCTGTGCTATGGAGGGCGGGGGACGACAGAAGACATGCCGGTTCCTATGTGCCCAGGACCGAGGCGTGACACCATGTCTGTCCACATCCCTGTTCATTCAACAGTCACGTGACCCAATGGAAACCCCAAAGGAGGCAGGAGGTGTAGGGGCCGGTGACGGCAGGGGTGGCGTGGTTGGCTCAGCCACTTCAAGGATGCAGAGATCCAGCGTCAGAGCCCAGACCTCCTGGCGCCAGGACTGGTGCCCTTGGCCGCTGCGCCCGTGAGGCTCGCTTGGGCTCACGACAGAAATCCAGCTGGAGTGGCTCTTCCGGGTGTCTCCAGTGAGCTCTCCTTCCTTGTTCCAACAGCTCAGTGATGTCAAGGCCAGAACAAGCGGAGGGGCTGGGGTGGTGGGTGAGGGCATGGCCATGGAAAGCCCGGATGAACAGAGTCCAGCAGCACACTGGATGATCAGCTGCGGCAGAGACAAGCGCGCTGCTTGACTGTCTCGTTAGGCAGCTCCATTGCCGGCGTTTAAATCCCACTCACATCTCCAAAATACGGCTGCTGCTGTGATGCGCAATTCTGCCAGGAGGCAGAGGCCCTGACCCAGCAGTTACCAACTCCAATGCCCACAGGGTGCGTACAGGAAGCAGAAAGTGAGTGCCATTGTGGGAGCAGGGGGAGGCCGTGGAGAATGGTACGTGCAGGTGCATACCCACTGAAGCCAGCCGGCGGCTCTCACCGTGCTACCCGGCTGCTCCGATGTAGCACCCCAGGTGAGGCAGCTTGTCCACCATGGACTGTGGCAGCTTGTCCACCATGGACTGCGCTTCTCATGGTCTTGGAGGCTGCAGGGCCACAGTCAGGGCCCTGGCAGTGCAGCATCTGCAGAGGGCACCGTCCCACTGCGTCCTGCCTGCCTCACCCCTCCCCCGCCGTCACTCTGGGGCGGGGGGAGCAAACACGCAGCCCATGGCAGACCCTGGCTTTGGGTGCAGCAGGGACCGGCTTACGTCCACTCTCAAGCCTGACGCTTTCTGATGCCTCCTAGCCAGGTGGCCTGCGCCGCAGCTTCCGAGTCTAAAACGGGGAGAGCTACAACCCCACTGTGCGACGTGGCTCTGAGAACACAGACAACGTGGAGGACCTGTCACTACAGGTCCTGGAGGGGGTGACACCAGGCACACACGGGGCAACGGGAGGCGCCCGAGAAGCAGACGCACGGACGCCGCGCCTGTTCCCACCGAGCGCAGTCATCTCCAGACCACAGTCACAACAGGCCTCTTTCTCTTTCTCTTCCCAGGTGAAGATGTCTAAAAGCGTCTCTAAATCAATAAAGCCAAGACAACGCAGTGGTAACGGGCTCAGAGCGGCAGCACGGCGGGCGTCGTAGGAACACACGGAGCAGCCTGGGCGCGTTCCCGGGCGCGTCCCTCTCAGACGTCCACTTCGTGCCCACCTGTGCTGCTGCCTGCTCTACCCTCCGCTTCGGCAACCGCGTCCATGAGGGGCCAGACGGCGTCCATCACGCGATCCCCTGGGCCTGCTGGATTCTACGCGGAGTGAAGATCGAGTTCTTCACCATGCCGCGGCCTCGTCATAGCCGAAGCCACTGATGTCAAATGCGTCAGTCCACACCCACGTCCACACAGAAGCATGCACCGAGCAGGACAGGCCCACGTCCTGGCTGCAACTGCTTCCCGTCCTGGAAGAGGACTTCCTCCCAGCGCCACTCCAGCACGGACACCAAGTGCCCGTCTCCAGCGAGGACGAGCTACCTGGTTCACTGTGGAAATGGAGCCAGGTGCCCAGAGGCCCCACCGTCTCCCTGAGGCTCTCGCTCGTCTCGGCTCATCCCCCGCCTCGCCCACCACCCATCGGAGTCCTTAACTCCAGCCAAACTGCCTTCACTTAAACTCAATGAACTTTTCAGAAAAGGTACTCTCATCGTCCCATTCGCTGAACAGAACTGCCTTAACGCTCCCATTATAAATTCCCGTGTCTGGCGTTTCAGGCGTGAGATCACCTGGCGTCTGGTCTGAACGCCTCGCTCAGCGGTGCCAATGAAACCGTAAAACACCTTTGCTGGACTCAAGCTCAATCTCAGGATCATTTTCTTCTTCAGGGATTTTTCTTAGGACATTCACAATCGAGTGAACTCCTGCACAGGATCGTTTCAACAATGCCCTGACATCCTGACGTCATCCTACATCCCAGGCTGGATCCAACTTTTCAAAACCCAGGAAACCCGGCTCATCACCCATTTTCCCCGGGAAAGCACCCACAAGCACGTCAGGAATAGCGCCTCCCTCTCTGAACGCCTACACTGAATACCGCCACAGCGGGCTGGTGCTGTGACGCCGGCATCCCAGGTGGGCGCCGGTTCGAGTCCCGGCTGCTCCTCTTCCGATCCCGCTCTCTGCTATGGCCTGGGAAAGCAGTGGAGGATGGCCCAAGTGCTTGGGCCCCTGCACCCACCTGGGAGACCTGGAAGAAGCTCCTGGCTCCTGGCTTCACATTGGCGCAGCTCTGGCCGTTGCGGCCAACTGGGGAGTGAACCAGCAAATGGATGATTCTCATTCTCTCTCTCTCCTTCTAACTCTGATTTTTAAATAAATAAATCTTTAAAAAAAAATACTGCCACGGTCCTGGGCTGTTCTCTGTATTTATGGTGGAGACACTGGAGACACACTGGTTTCAGCTTCCCGGAACCCTACAGGACACCACCCTCCTTACCCATGTGGTCCCATGGTGCTGTCAGTCATGGGCCCTTCCCACGGGCCACAGGGGTGACCAGGTGACACAGGGTGGTCCACTGGAGCAAGCCATTCGCCACCACGGTGAACGACTCGGACATGAGCACGTGCACCCGTCAAAGGCTACACCAGACCACTGTTCTGGACCCTCTGGCAAAGCCAGGGGCTCGGGCTACAGAGGGCAGCAGCATCTTTCCTGGCTACGCGATGCCACGTGCCTTCGTCTGCGTGGAGAGGGAGGGGAGGCGAGAGACGTCCAAGGACAGCGCTCGGTTTGAGTATCGGCGTTCCGTCAGCACTGAAGCAGCAGTGTGCTTTTGGCTTAACCGAGCTGGATCCGGGATTTTCTCTAAGAACAACGGAAGTCTGGACCGCAAATTTCATGTAGCATCTTAATGGTTTTACGTTTTCTCTCTGATTGGATTCCGGGTTTCGTAAAAGCCAGGACAATCACAGCACACGCCTGTGTGTCTCCACCCCGCCCAGCCCAGGGCCCTGACGGGGGCCGTGCTCAGAGCAGGAAGCCATGGCTGGAAAGCGCTGAGCAGACGACTGGGCCCGCAGCCTCACGCCTTACCCAGGAGTCTCAGACATGTGCCTACAGTGTACCCTCCCTTCCTCGAATGGGAGCTCACACTTCTGCACTGTTTCATGCTGTGTCTTTTTTTTTTTTTTTATTTCATGTATTTTTTTGAGAGAGAGAGAGTTACAGACAGTGAGAGGGAGAGACAGAGAGAGAGGTTTTCCATCCACTGGTTCACTCCCCAGATGGCCACAATGGCCGGAGCTGCGCCGATCCAAAGCCAAGAGCCAGGAGCTTTTTCTAGGTCTCCCACGTGGGTGCAGGGGCCCAAGGACTTGGGCCATCTTCTACTGCTTTCCCAGGCCACAGCAGAGAGCTGCTTAGGAAGTGGAGCAGCTGGGACTAGAACCAGCACCCATATGGGATGCCGGTGCCACAGGCGGAGGATTAACCTACTGCACCACAGCGCCGGCCCCCATGCTGTGTCTTTGAGGGGCCCAAGGCCAATGTTTCTCTTTAAGAATGGATTCAGGGGTCAAGGTGCCCTTCAGGGACCTGGCAGGAAAAAAATGGAAGGCTTGAGAAGAGTTGTTCGAGATGGAGAAACCCAAGGACGAACAGTGAACCACCCTGGGACTGGGCGCTGGGGAGGCCCCAGAGGATCATGGGGAGGACGTGGTCAGCAGAGCTCCAGGAGACCAGCGGGACATGACCACAGCAGCTAAGTGTGGAGACGGCCAGGCAGCAACGTAGGCACAGCCACCCGGCCAGTCAAGAGGGGGAGAGTGCTCACTGCTCCCCCTGTCCCAGAGCCCCCCTAACAGAGCAGGGGAGCCCAGCGGTCAGCCCCTTCCAGCGCAGCCTCCCAGGACACGGAGCAACACAAAGCGAGAAGGGGCCTGGAGGGCACACGGAACCCGCACGGTGCCACTGGGAGCCCCAGCCTCCACGTCTGCATTGCACGGAAGTCTGCGCTGCTCCACAGCTCACGACACGGGCGATCATCACGGGTGCCTCCACGTCGGCCCCGGACGGGCGGGGACCATCTCCTGGGCAGGGTAACATCTTACACGCCTGGCTACTCCCAGCCTCACTCGTGGAGTCTCGTGCTCCCAGCACCCGGTCCCGGGGGCCTGCTCTCACCTCTGTCCCTTTTTGTTTTGGGATTCAGACTCGTTTCCTCAGCTTTCCCATTGTCCAGATACTGTGTAGCTGTTCTCATGGAAATCATCAACTTATCCCGGAGACACCTAACGTTGTTTAGTCTGAAGAGAGACACAAAATCACGGTTCCCACATCAATGGCATAGACTCCTTCTGCCCATTTTCCCTCTTTAAAAATTGCTCATTTTTCCCCTCTTGGCACCTGTGCTCCACACTGTCATCTCAGTGCCCCGAGGCGCTGGCACAAGAAACCTAAAGTCCTTCCTGACCACGTCCTGCCTACTGATGGCAGGCTCGCTGGCCTTGGCCTCCCCAGCATGATCCCTGATCCGGGGGCCCTGACCAAGTCCCGCCTACTGATGGCAGGCTCGCTGGCCTCGGACTCCCAGCACGATCCCTGCTCCGGGGGCGTCGTTTGCCCAGCTGCTGCGGCTGCTTCAGACAACACAGCAGCAAAGCAAGCACCATGCCTTGCACAGTGTGGGCGGGACCCGCGGTGCTGGGGAGGCTTGTGGGAGACTAGGTGGTGTCAGGGGCCCTGCACCATGGCCGCACCACGCACAGGCAGCGCCTTCCAGGACCTCACACCTGCCGGAGCGTTCTCAGCCGCTGCACCTGTGCAGCTGCGCTGACGTCAGATGAGGGGCTGGAGTCTCCGCCGGGACACTGAAAGCCGACTGCGTGGTTGAACGGAGTCGCAGGAGGCCTCTTCAGAGTGAGGCTGAAAGGTCTAGAACTCAGGGCGGTGTGCACAGCACACGGCTGTCATGCACTCCCCAAATCACGGTCTAGAACTCAGGGCGGTGTGCACAGCACACGGCTGTCATGCAGTCCCCAGCTCACGGCTGTTTCTCTAACTGAGTCCTGGAACGCCTGTTCTTAATGGAAATTTAATCGGTGTTAAGCTGAAAATGAAAAAAGCTGCACAGCCTATTGATTTGGAAAACCACTGACTAAATAAAACGCGGCACAGTGCTGTGTGCACGGCTCCCTGGGGCCTCGGCTGGGCCGGGCTCCCGGCACTCCTGGAGGGAGATTCCAGGAGCAGAGGCTGCAGGCTTAGGAACTTCATGCTAACCTGCTTGCTTCTGCCTTCGCACAACAGGAAACGATGCCTGATTGCTCGGAAGTTAAGACCATCACACTGAACCACGTTACAGGCCACTTTGGAGGGAAGCCTACATTAGCAGGCTCAGCAGTATGTGCACACCACTTGCACAACCCTGCCTGTGTCGAGGAGAGAAGGGCTAACGCCTTGCTAACGCTCACAGGCTCTGTTCGGAATCTCCCTGTTCTGATCGCCCGGTTTCCCTGTCGCCGTCCTGCGCGCTGCACTCAACAACGCTTGTTTCGGCGGTCGGAAGGTTGACAGGAGGCGTTAATGCCCGCGGCTGGGGTGTGAGAGGTGGGTTAGAGCCCCGATGTTGTCACACCCAAAAGAAAAGCCACCGCCACCTCCGGTACAACCGCGCTCTGCCGGCGTGCAGACGGTCCCTGGGCCCCTCGGTACCAAGGCAGAAACCAGACACTGCTTCACCGGAGCAAAAATGGTCTGTCAAAGTCCTGCTGATAAAAGGAGGAGTAGCGCGTTACCATTGGAAACTTCGGCGGACACTGTCATTAGGGCGACTCTCCGTGTTTTTGATAAACTTAAGCAGAAATGGTTTGGCAAGTGAGACAGTATTTCAATAGCGTTAACCAGGAGTATTTAACAGGGATACTTAGCGTGTCCTGGGGTTCACCAGGAGTATTTAACAGGGATACTTAGCATGTCCTGGGGTTCACCAGGAGTATTTAACAAGGATACTTAGCGTGTCCTGTGGTTCACCAGGAGTATTTAACAGGGATACTTAGCGTGTCCTGGGGTTCACCAGGAGTATTTAACAGGAATACTTAACCTGTTCGGAGGGCAACGTGGCAAGAGTGTGACGGAGAATGTCAGCCTCCATCGGTTCAAGAAAGTCTGATGGAGGAGTCAGCCGTGGTCTACATCACGTAAAAGTCACACGCTGAGCTTAAAGGACAGGTAGACAGGAGGGCCTGGCCCACAGACAGCCCTGCACCGTGACAGCCAGGTGTCTCAGCAGAGGAGGTGACTACTCCACGGACAAAGCAAGCATGAGGTGGGGAGCTGGCTTCGCCATGGTAACCATGAGGTGGAGGAGCTGGCTTCACCATGGTAACCATGAGGTGGGGAGCTGGCTTCGCCACTCCTGGACTTCTCCTGCATTTGACAAAACACACAAGACAGGAGCTCTGCTGTTCTTGGGATTCAGCCGTGAACAGGAAACCTGGGCTCTGCCTTCTAGAACATGCTGAGAACTGCACCAGGCACCGCACAAGGCAAAGCACGCTGTACACAGTGACGTCGCTGCCCCGGCCCTCCCCTGCCCCTGCCCTCCCCTGCCCCCATCCTCTCCCCTGCCCCCTGTCCCCTCCTCTACCCCCGTCGTCCCCTCCACTGCACAGCATGAGTGCAGTCATGGCGTCTGTGCCCCATGTCTCCTCCCCTGCCCCCATCCTCTCCTCTACCCCTGTCCCCTCCTCTGTTCCGTGTCCCCTCCCCGCCCCCATCCCCTCCCCGCCCCCGTCCTCTCCCCTGCCCCCGTCCCCTCTATCAGCCCATGTCTCCTCCTGGGGTCTCCGCGGGCTCCCTACTGTTTTTAGAACAAAGCCAAACTGCCCGACACCCCCACGTCTCCACATGCTGCGGCCCCCACGTCCATCCACACAGACTCCCTCTCTTCCTTCTCTCGCCTTCCTCCCTGTGTCTCCGTCTCTGCTCCCCTCACGCCTCTCCCTCGGCCCCCATTTCTCTGGCACCTCTGTCTCCTCTTGGCCTCCCCAGTTCTGTGTCTTATCTCTGCCTGTATCCCCCTCCCCCTCCCTTCCCCTGCCCAGTCAAACCCATCTCTGCCCAGCCCTGGGCTCTCACCATGTGCCGCTGCACCCCTCCCCCACCCCTCGCTCCCCTCCCCCTCCTTGTCTTTCCTCCAACACCTCCACGAGGGGAGCAGGGAGCTCCCCATCTGGCTCTTCTCACGGAGCTAACGCTCCTGGCGGCGTCAGCAGCACTGTAAGTGTGTACACATTTCTGTGATTTCTGCTCACCACTTACGCCCGTAGCTCCCAGCCCCGCACTGAGAGGGAGGCTGCACGGATGTGTCCCGAGTGTCTCCTCCAAAGCTCAGCCCAAAGGTCTCCTCCAGAAAATCTGCTCCAGCCCCCCCCCCCCCGTCTCCACCTCTGCATTCTCCATGGAGAACGCGTGCGCTGCCGTCCTTACTGACTTCTCCTTGCTGCTGTATTTGACTTTAGGAGTAGGTCCTACAGATCACAACTAAAGAATAAAAATGTTGTACGATCGAAACCCATCCTTGGGGTAGGGGGTGGATGCTGAGCCCGGGGGTTAGGACGGCAGTTAAAACGCGGGCCGTTCAGAGCACCTGGGTCCAGTTCTCATCTCCAGCTCCCGACCCCCGCTTCCCAGTAACCCAGACCCCGGAGGCAGCCCTGACCCCTCAGACAACCAGGACCCCCACAGGAGACCCAGGCTGAGTTCCTGACTCTGGCACTGGGACCACCTGGGACAGGCTGGGATTGTGAGGGGTGGGAACCAATGGACGGGAGGTCCTTCTCTCTCTGCCTCTCTAATAAGTAAGTAGAGATGACCCTGAAGAGCCGCAAGTGCCCAAACGCTCCACACAGAGACCTGCACAGGACGGCCTCCTCTGTGCAGCCGGGGCGGGGGCGGGGAACTGCTGGGTGTCAGTGGGCACCACGCCGTGAGGCTGGCTTGTGCTTAGTATCTAAAAGCATCAACACACGGAGTTGAATCTGTGAGTAAAATAGACATCTGGCAGAAGTACATTCTTTTTTTAAAAAAAGGCATTTATTTGAAGGAGTTATACAGAAAGAGGGAGACAGAGAGAGAGAGAGAATATTTACCTTCCCTCCACTGGTTCACCCCCAGACGGCCAGATGGCCACAACAGCCAGAGCTGGGCCAGACCAAAGCCCAGAGCTCCTTCCAGGTCTCCCACATGGGTGCAGGGGCCCAAGGACTTGGGCCATCTTCTGCTGCTTTCCCAGGCCATTAGCAGGGATCTGGATCAGAAGTGGAGCAGCCGGGACTTGAACCGGCGCCCGTATGGGATGCCGGCACTGCAGGCGGCAGCTTTTCGCAGAGCTGGCCCCTGTACAATCGTTTCAGCCTGTTTTATTTGGGATTCGTGCGGAGGAGGGAGCTGGCCCCTATCTGCTGGGAAGCTGTTTGCATTGTTAGGAAGTGATGCACCGGGTGCAGAGCAGAGAGACAGGAGCGTGCACACGGTCCCTGCATGGACCCCTCCGGGGTGCTGGTGGGCTGGGGAGCCCTGCTGCACGCCCGTCGTCTCAGCAGGGAGAGGGTGCCGTCCACTTCCGACTCCCACGCGCTCCCTGTTGGAATGTGCAGGGCATGCGGCCCATGTGTGTTGAGGAAAAGCAGCCAGAGGGGGACGCAGGGCGAAGTGGTTTCCGTTTGGAGCAGAGGGCAGCCAGAGCTGGAGGCGACAGAACTTGGGGATGCATCAAGGGTCCGCAGACACCAGACCGGGCTAGGACAGAAAATGGGGCCTCTCCACCCGCTCTAAGAGTGATCACAAGGGGGGCTCACATTGCAGCCTAGCAGGTAAGGCTGCCGTCGGTGCCGCCGGCGTCCCCCAGGGAGCCAGTTCATGTCCCGGTTGCTCCACTGCCTGCGAAAGGCCTGGGAAAGCAGTGGGAGCACTGGCTGTTGCAGCCATCTAGGGCGTGAACCAGCAGAGGAAGACCTCTCTCTCTCTCTGTCCCTCCCTTCCTCTCTGTATTGCTTTCAAAATAAATTGTTCGATCTTGGGAAAAATAAACACACACAGAAGCCAGGCCCACCTGCCGTCTGCAGCATTAGTCTCCTCGACAGGCTGAGTGAGGATTTGCTACACCCAGCAGAGCCGCTGGCCTGAGCCCGCAGCTGCCGTGAGGCCCGCGGTTCCAGGGAGGAAGCAGAGCGGCACCGGCGGAGCGCAGGGCAAGCTCATGGCATCGGCGTCTGCGCTCCCACCTCGGGCCAGAGGCGGTGATGCTGTTGGCTTTGCTCCGGTCTCCCAGATGGCAGCGCTGGGGGGTGGGTGGCCCAGAGCCGCTGACCTCAAGGCCTGCTCCCCAGGGCCACAGGCCCTCTGTAGGCGCCTCCATGCCAGCGGACGGGGACCCCGCAGCTCTGCACAAAACCCCGCGTGCCATTCGGAATGGCCAGGCAGACCTCTCCCAGGGTGGAGCCGGGGTCGCCATCACGGAGGGCAGCCCAGAGTCTGAGGAGAAATGGATTCAGCTGTGGATCAGGAACTGCGGGTGCACCTCACAGCGAGGGCACGTGGCACACACTGGAGGGGAATTCTCGGCACAGCCCAGTCCCGCTCCCCACACTCCCGCGGGAGCAGCAGGCTCTCTCCCAGAGCAGGGGAGGGCGGGCGGGGACAGTGACAGCCGAGGTGTGAGCAGAGGTGTGCGGGGTTCTGGGCTTTGCGTGAGAAAGAGTTCAGGCATGAGACGAAAGAGCAAGGTTTAATGGGAGTAGGGAATCAGAACAGAACCTCTGCAGACAGAGCCTGGGAGAGGGTGCCCCGCTGCACTGGGGCTGGGGGTGCCCCGCTCATTCGGGTGGGGTGCCCCGCTGCACTGGGGCTGGGGGTGCCCCGCTGCATTCGGGTGGGGGTGCCCCGCTGCACTGGGGCTGGGGGTGCCCCGCTGCATTCGGGTGGGGGTGCCCCGCTGCACTGGGGCTGGGGGTGCCCCGCTCATTCGGGTGGGGGTGCCCCGCTGCACTGGGGCTGGGGGTGCCCTGCTGCACTGGGGCTGGGGGTGCCCCGCTGCATTCGGGTGGGGGTGCCCCGCTGCACTGGGGGTGGCCTTCTAAGGGAACAGGTCCCGTCCTCCCATGCCTCCTCTTCAGGACAAAGGGTTTGCTGGTGTCATCAGAGTTCCCCCAGGTTCTGGCTCAGGGCAAGGAGCCTCCCCTCGGGTGCCTGCCGTAGGGGAGGGGTGCAATGGCTTTACTGCTGGACACTTCAGGCCAGATGTCCCACTCAGTGTGGGGGAGGAGGACAGATGAATCTCCTAGGAGCTGCCCCTGGGGAAGGGCCGAGCCCGCCTGGAACGCTGTCAGGGTCTGGGCAGGGCTTTGCCGTGTGAGCACTGGGCTGCACTGAGGCTGTTGCACTGAGGCCCCTCTCACACCCATGGGCTACCCTCCAACCTCCAGTAACAGGGGGACCCGCCCTGACACCTCACAGCCGGCCAGAGGCCACAGGGACACAGAGCAAGACCCTGCTGGTCAAGTCTGCCCCAGGCACCCGACACTCTGTGAACCCCGGGGTCACCCGACACCTTGGAGGAGGCTGGCCCTGGGTTTTCCTCTGCCTCCCACTTTTTAAATTTTTTATTGGAACTGACAATTTACAGTTGTATATATTTGAGGGGTATAAAGAGATGTTAAATATTCAACAGCACAGAATAATTAAATCCAGCTAATTAACATATCCATCTCTTCATTTTTCGTGTGTTGTGAACATTTGCAATTTTGGAAGGTAAAACACACTGTTGTTAAGAGTGTACTGCACGTCGCCCACGCCAGGCAGGGAACCAGCCCCAGTGTCCACTGACACGAGTGACGAGAAGGTGACACATTCACACAGCGGGATTCCGTCCACACATCCGTGACGTGATGCGAGCAGAGGACATTATGCTAAGGAAAACAAGCAGAGTCAAATTTCTCATCTTATATGTGGGATATTTGTAAAATCCCTTCTTAATGGGTTGTACACCGGACTAACTGCTGTATCCTGAAAAATTCGGCACATCCTCAAATGTACCGCGTCCTCTTTCGATCCGAGATGAGTGAGTCTCACAAACTATTCCGAGCAATCGAAGGCAAACGCGGAAGATGTTCACTGCGGCACTGTTTACAGCAGGGAACCACGACAGGCATCAAAAGAGCACTCTGCCCAGGGAGTAGCTACACGGGCCTGGTGCTGCCTCAGGGGGGCGTGGAGGACCACAGTCGGGGGTAGAGTCCTGCGACTCGGGGAAGGCTTGCCCGCAGTGTAACCGGACTCGCTGACCGCCATGGTGACTCCGTGTCTAGGACTGAACGCAGAGCAGGTGTGACGGCAGGACTGGGCCTCAGGCGCTCACTGAGCCTGTGAGGCAGCAGCAACACACGGGAGACACAAGGCTCAGTTCCGACGAGACCCGGCCACGTTCGAGACCTGCTCACGACCCGGGCCCTTCCTCTTCCTGCTCACCTGGATCCCATCTTTGGGACTGATTTATTTATTTGGGAGGCAGAGTTACAGAGAGGCAGAGAGAGAGAGAGAGAGAGGTCCTCTATCCGCTGGTTCACTCCCCAGTTGCCACAATGGCCGGAGCTGCGCCGATCTGAAACCAGGAGCCAGGAGCTTCTTCCAGGTCTCCCA
Organism: Sylvilagus bachmani; assembly: GCA_015711505.1. Taxonomy (NCBI): domain Eukaryota; kingdom Metazoa; phylum Chordata; class Mammalia; order Lagomorpha; family Leporidae; genus Sylvilagus; species Sylvilagus bachmani. The sequence continues at coordinate 24,550,645 of CM027396.1, forward strand.
CGTGGGTGCAGAGACACAAGGACTTGGGCCATCGTCCACTGCTTTCCCAGGCCATAGCAGAGAGTTGCATCGGAAGAGGAGCAGCTGGGTCTCGAACTGGCAGCTATATAGGATGTCGGCAGCTTTACCCACTAAGCCACAGCGCTAGACCCATTGGACTCACTTTGGACCCGCCTGAGGGAAACACAGAGCTTGGTTTCTAACTGAAATTCTGTTTTCATCACTCCTCGCATTTTAACTGAGCCCCCACCTGAGCTCCACCTGAGGCAGCAAACTCGGCCTGACGGCCACTCAGGACAGCGGTGGACAGGGAGATGCCGCTCCCCCGGGGCTTTCCTGCAGCTTCCTGACACGTGTGTGCCAGGCACCAGCCACGGGCACGCGTGGGACGTCAGCCCGGCACACAGTTCCCAAAGCCCTGCAGTCCCCGCGTCTCAGGGAGAACTCGCAGCTGCTCACACCCAGGAATCGGCATGAACCAACGATCGCTCTTTGTCCAAATCAGGCAAACGTTGGAGACGCGCAGGCCACAGTGATCCGGTGACTCAGGGCACTCAGCCCAGGCCTGGGGCTTCCCCCCAGGGACAGACAGACACACAGGCAGAGTCTATCGGGGCTTGGCATGGACGACTCCATGCGGTTTTACTTCTGTGCCTGCGGTAACACCCTCCCCGCCCACATCCCGAGCCTTCCCCCGTTGGACTCACTGGATCTGCTCTCTGGGAACTTAAGTGCTTCTGAATGACACCTATGCTCCCAGGGAGGGGGCCCCACAGCCCTGGGGGCCCTGCACCATCAAGGCCCACCGCCGCAACCACCCGTCCTCGGGTTCCGGCTGCGCCCGGCACACGCCTCCCACGTTGTGAATTTTCCTGCTAGGGAACCACCCAGCAACGGAAAGCAAGCAGACCCCCGAGAGACCCGACGACGCTCAGCCCAAGCAGTGACCGAAAGCCACAGAGACTCGGTTTACCTCTGCGTCAGTAGAGCCACAATAACTTTAAACGTAAAAACCGCCCCCCCCATCTGGTTCCGAGGAAGCGTGGAGCTGTTCTGAGACTCCCCTGCGTCTTGGAACACGGACCGTCCAGTCCCCCCCCACACCCCGGGCCCCTGAGGCCGTCAAAGTCCACGACTCGCTCATAGGCGCTAAGCCCCTCCCCACAGGCAGCGCCCTACCTGGGATGCAGTAGGTGCTTAAGAAACCGGCCAGCGTGGAATCGCGTTCTTCCCGCAGCTCTGAAGTCACTGAGCCATCTGTGGAGCCTCCGTCTCCTAAGGGAACCCCATGACGGGCGCGTCATCAGTCATCTGGCGTCTGAAACTCCAGGGACGAGGGAAGTAAAGCCTCAGCGAGCGGAGCTCCACGACTTCATCCAGGGATTTATGTTCAGCATTCTCGTTCATGGGAAAAGCAGGGTCGTTCTCGCCTCTTAGTATTCTCGGGGCTGCACAGGGAGGTCTCTAAGAAGGTTCTGCCTCTCCTGAGACGTGCTCTCCAGTTCCGTTACCACCCGAGACTGCAGCAGCAAACAACTTCAATCGCTCATCTCCGCCTGGCGATTCTCTTATCTAAGAACCTTAGGCTGCTTTGGGGAACTGAAAGCGAGTGTGTGTAAGAGTCTTAGCGCCCTCACTGAAGTATCTGAGCGTCTCAGCAAACTCAGCAGCTCTAACAGTCACCCCTGGCGTCTCCACGTTGCTACCACACACATGCACACGCTCACATGCTAACACATGCATTGCATACTTACATGCTAACACATATGCACATGCTTACATGCTACCACGCACATGCACACGCACATGACCAGAGAAGCAAGCACGCCCGCAGGTCAGGGCCCGTGGCGGAAGCCCTGCCTCCGTGGGCTGTCCCAGCAGCTGCACACTTAGGTTGGAGTCTCCACTGTCGGCCTGGAAAATGCTGTTCTGCTGGGGTCTGCAGAGCCGCGCGGGACGCTCCGCCTTTCCTCCTTTGAAACACGACGGTGACGTCTGTGATTTGTCTCTACTGATCTCCATGACACTCACTCCTCAAATCACAGAAGTAACACACAACGGAGGGCGCGGAGGTTCATCCCGGGGTTCAAGCCCTGCGTCTTCACCCCCGGCAGCAGCCAAGCCGGAAACTGTGCATCCCAGCCCAGGTGTGCTGCCTCTGCCCCTGGCAGGCGGGGACGGCAGAGAGACAGCTGCAGACATCACGGGTCCAACTCAGCTTTGGTCCTGACGCCTGTGGTCTGGCTGTGCCCGGACATCCCCAGGTGGGACGAGCGACAGGGACAGGGAATCGCTCGGTTTCAAGTCCAATCCGAGTCTCCCCCGCCATGACTCAGCATGGTTTTCCCTCCATTTTGACACCTGAAGAGCGTGTCGAGATCTAGGGCAAAGGCAGCCCTGACAGTGACGGTGGCTCTGACGGTGACAGGGCAGGTGCGCCCACGAATGCCCAGTGAGAACGAGGTCGGCGACGTCGGGCACAAGCCGCAGCCCCGCAGTCCCCAGCATCCAGGCGATACAGTCCCAGCCACAGCCGGTTCTCAGCCGGAGCTGGAAACAGAGGCTCGCCCCCGTGCCGAGGCGGCGGTGACTCCGGTGCACGCGACCTGCCCGGCTCCTGCAGGTGACGCTGCCACACCCCCTACTGCTTTTATTCTTACGCTTTTTATTTAACCAAAATTACCATTTTTAATGTCAACCTGATTCCCTCCCCACAGAAATGACCCGGTAAGTTTCTCAGTTATATTCAAATCTGTGTCTCATCTCTCAGATTCTCACTGGAAAGTGAACTCGTGACCTTGCCTTGGTCTCGGGATTTCGAGATTCTCTGAATAGATGGGAACACCCTCGGCAGAGGCTCTGGCGCTGTTTTTATCACAGGTTTATCTACGGGTGGAAGCCGTCAGTCCCTGCTCCATCCTCCACACATCACCCACGGGTGGAAGCCGTCAGTCCCTGGTCCATCCTCCACGCTTCACCCATGGATGGAAGCGGTCAGTCCCTGCTCCATCCTCCATGCATCACCCACGGGTGGAAGCCGTCAGTCCCTGCTCCATCCTCCACACATCACCCACGGATGGAAGCCGTCAGTCCCTGGTCCGTCCTCCACACATCACCCATGGATGGAAGCCGTCAGTCCCTGGTCTGTCCTCCATGCATCACCCACGGATGGAAGCGGTCAGTCCCTGCTCCATCCTCCATGCATCACCCACGGGTGGAAGCCGTCAGTCCCTGGTCCGTCCTCCACGCATCACCCATGGTGGAAGCCGTCACCCCCTGGTCCATCCTCCACGCTTCACCCACGGATGGAAGCCGTCACCCCCTGGTCCATCCTCCATGCATCACCCATGGGTAGAAGCAGTCAGTCCCTGCTCCATCCTCCACGCATCACCCACGGGTGGAAGCCGTCAGTCCCTGGTCCATCCTCGGCGCAGGCTTGCACACGGACACTCAGGCTTGTCAGGCTCACGCTGAGGCTTGAGCACAGCTGGGACTCAGCCCACCCGGGGTGTAGCCGAGGGTCACCGGCCACTCTGACCTCTCCCTCACGGGACCTTCCAGAACCCAGAGGGCTCCGCCGCGGGGGCCCCTCCTGCCCCCTTGCCTCAGGGCACCTGAGCCGCTGGGAGCTCTCCCTCTACCTCTTTGAAAACCTCTTCCCAGCCGTGCAACCCTCCAGTGTGTCTCCAGCAGCCTGGAGGCTTCCCTCGACTCTACCAGGTGGAGCCCACGGTCCCGGTGCTGAGGACCGAGGACTTGGCTTTTGCTTTGGGCGGGGCCGACTGGGAAGCTCAGGCAGGCTTAGGCTTGTGAGCTGGAGGCCCCCTTCCTGATCATCCTGCACCCACCCACCTGTCAATCAGACTATGTGACCACTCCCCCTCGGGAGTGACTAAGAGGCCTGGAGAGCGCTGGGCCGGTGCCTCCGCCTGCAGACTCCTGCCCTGGAGCCCGCCCTTTGCCCTTCTTGCCCACCCTCCCTTCATAAACCACTCATGCCCCTGTGTATTTCTCTCTAAATAAAGTTTAACCTCACCATGTTGCACGTTGGAGCCGGTGCTTAGAATTCTTATCTAAGTAGATGGCAAGAACCCGAAATATTACATTTTGGCTTAGCCTTCCCATAACAGACCTCGTCTCCAAGTCAAAGGCAAGCGTCTGGAAAGTCAATTTACGCCCAGCTTAGCCCCCACACTCGAGCCGGCTCTCCCACGCTCCGTGCTCCAGGCGCACCTGGTGGCTCTAGCAACTGTCCCAGCCGGAGCAGAACACCCCAGAGGGCATCTGACCATGGCTCTGACCATGGAAAGCAAGGGAGAAGCTGGGGGCTCAGGACACCCAGAGGCCACAGGGGCGGGGGCACTGGCTGAGGGGCGGGGCGCTGGCTGTGGGGGTGGGGTGTGGGGTGCTGGCTGCGGGGACCAGGATGGGGGGAGCGCTGGCTGCGGGGGGAGGGGTGCTGGCTACGGGGGTAGGGGTGTGGGGTTCTGGCTGTGGGGACTGGGATGGGGTGCTGGGGGTGGGGGTGGGAGGTGGGCACTGGCTGTGGGGACTGGGATGGGGTGCTGGGGGTGGGGGTGGGGAGGCGGACGCTGGCTGCAGGGGCGGGGGGCATGCAGGTCTGTGTGAAGGTGCTGCTATGGGGAGAGGGGTGGGCACAGATTTCATTACGTCCCTGACAGCGCCAACAGCAGATCCGGGAGTCTCCTTCCTGGAACCGAAGGCTCCTAAATTCTGTTTTGTGCGGCTGCTGAAAACAACCTCATCAGAGCCTGCAGACGTGGGCAAAGGGCCTGCAGGTCTAGGCAGCTGTACTGCAGAGAGAGGCCGGCCAGGCCCCGCACGATACAGCAGCTGGGCACACTCGAGCCACACAGGACCACCGCGTCAACCCACGCCACTGTCTTCTGCCTGCAGCCTTCTCGGCTGGCCCCAGGGCTCGTCCACTCCTCTGACCGCTCGGCCTCCCGGCCCCAGCTCGACTCCCAGTCCTGTCGGACAGGTGATGGTTGCCAGGTGAAGCCAGCCTACTCCATGGCACAGAGGGCTAAGCCGGCCCTTCGGATGCCGGCATCCCGTACTGGAGTTCCGGTTTAAGTCCCAGCTGCTCTTCCCGCTAACGAGCCTGGGACAGCAGAAGACAGTGCGGGCCCAAGTGCACCTGCAACCCACGTGGGAGATCCGGGTGGAGCTCCTGGCTCAGCCAGGCCGACGTGGCCACTTGGAGGGTGAACCAGCAGGTGGGAGATCCCCCCTTTCCCTTCTCTCTCTCTCTCCCTCTCTCCTCCCTCTCTCTCTGCCTTTCGAGTAAATTATTAAAACTAAAAAAGCTATTAAGAGTCACAGAATCGCTGTACACATCTGACAACTGAGAACTTCTCCACGGTACAACCAAAAACACTAGTAAATAATTAAAGCTGCGCTCCCTCAGCGTGGGCTTGAAGTCATTTCCCACCTAAAGTCACAGGAGCGTGCACCTGCAGGGGCTGGTGCACACAGCCAAGCGTCGGGGCACAGCCACCCCCACCGACTTGTGCGTGTTCTCGGGCCGTGCTCTCTACATAGCACAGAGCCACCCAGGCAGGCCCACAGAGCCGCAACACCCACTTCCTGTCCTGCCACGGGCCAGCCCCGTTCCAGGTCCCCCAAGGGTCCCTGGGTGGAAATGTAAACCCTACCACGAGGCAGCAAAATAGCAGAAACCCGGCCCAAGCCCCACGTTTAGAGCAGAGCCCATGGGCGACAGGGACCCGGTCAGGTCATGGGGAGCCTCGTGCCTGAACCGAAGGGATTTCCTCAGTGCGAGCCACAGACGCCACTGCCTGTCTCCCAGCACGTGGACGCTGCCAGCCAGGAGGCCCTCGCCCGCATCCCGTGGCCTTGGACTAGAGCCTGAGCTAAGCGGACCTCCTGTCTGCAGGAAGTTAGCTGCCTCGGGCATTCTGCAGCCAGGGCCAGCTCCTGTGTGCTGACTTCTGCGGACAGCTCAGAGAAGCGCTGCCCCTCCTGGCCGGCTCCCCCTGCCCCGTGCACACCTCCCAGCACAGCCGCCTGTGTGCCTCAGGGGTTAAGGCTCTCAGTCCCAGGAGGACGTCCCGGATTCATAAACACGGGGCAACCTCTGGACTCGGAGAACATGGACGCGATGCCCACTCTGCAGAGGAGCCGCAGTCGCCCAGCACTGCTGGGGCACTGGGCGATTCCACAGCGTCTATGATGATTGAAGAACTCATGTAGCCACCAGGCACATGACATCACGCCCGAGGCATCCTGTGAATAATTGATCAACTCATCAACATATTTTAAGTCACACTGATTTTTCCCTTCATTCCATGATTAGAGCCCTTAGACTGATTAGCCACAGCTAATCATCGCCATAGCTCCCCAGGGCCACGCTTTCCAATATGGTGACGTGAGCCACCTGTGGTATCAGCATGGCCATTGTCCACGGAGACGTCCTGTGATCACAAGTCACACATGGCGCTCAGAGACCCAGCACGCACAGAGCGCACTCTGAGCACCCATCAGCGCTGAAACTTCATCTACCTCTGTGAACTAAGTAAAATACGTGGCACTTTTTGCAATCCTGTGTCCTCTGTGAAACCCATTTGCTAGCTGGATTTTTGTCATTTTGTTCCTCTCCAGTAGGGGCAGAGGTGTGGAACTGGTAACAAGTCTCAATATGAGGAAAACTCGGGAGATGTAGAGTATCTCTAGCAAATGTGATGTGACACATGGATACGCGTGTTTCTGCACCTCTCCAAGTGCACCAGTGGGAGTTACAGACTCTTAATAAATAACCTCCCAGCAGCACGATGACTCTCGAGTTAGCGAACCCCAAGCCAGCGAGCCCCGCAGTGCTGGGAAAGCAGCAGAGGACGGCTCAAGTGCTGGGGCCCTGCACCCACGGGGAGACCCGGGTGGGGCTCCAGGCTCCTGGCTTCAACCTGGCCCAGCCCTGGCAATTAAGGTCACTTAGGGAGTGAACCAATGGGTGGAAGTCCATCCCTTCCAAATCAGTAAATCTTCAGAGGCTCCGCCCCCATGCAGACACCTCATGTGCACCCTGCTAGCTGCAGCCCCGTCTCGCTCGGACAGAAGCGCAGCACTCAGCAGACACGAGCTACGGTATTTTAAGAAACTCAATCTCCTCGGGTTTTTTTAAAGCGGGATTGGGCGCGTCTGTGCCTGCATCTTGCAGCTACAGAGACGGGTTTTCCAGCACTCGGCCCCGGGTGAATGTCACGCTGAGTTCTCCAGTTTTGAATCAGAAGCGCTCACAAGCTGTGGGCCTCTGGTCAGTTGTTTAAGCTCTGGGTACCGCAGGCTCGTCCTCTGAAGTGCCCTCCACCGACCAGGGCTTATCTGAGGATCGAAACCGTCACAGAGTGAGGGGCTGACACCCACGCCCAGCACAGACGTCAGGAGGCATGGGCATTGTTCACTGTGACCGCACTCCCCACGGCGGGCAATGTGTCTGTGTCCACGGGAGCCGCTCAGGGCGGCCCACAGAGAAGCTGAGCACCCATGCACAGGGAGAGGCTCTGAGGCCTCCCTGGCTACAGGGTGGAGTCTCTGCAGATCCAATGCACCCAGGGGACACTCAGCACCAGCCCGGCCCTCCTTGCCCCATGTTCCAGAATCTTCCACACCTCCTGTCCCTCGCCAGCCCAGAGCGCAGCCGTGCCGGGCTGGGGCAGGCAGGGAGGTTGAACTCGGAGACGACTGAGCCGGGCCCTCATCACCCAGCGCCGGGCCATTCCTGCTGACTGAGATCTGCAGGCCAGAACTCACCGGCTTCCATCGCACTCAGCCAGACACAGAGAAAACACAAAAATCAACCAAGGGAAAGCAACAGAGGGTGGGCTGGCAGTGCAGGGTGACCAGGGTCAGTCCAAGGGGCGGAGCCTGGACATCGACAACAGGGAGCGGCTCGGGCCAAAGTCCACGAGGAACAGCAGGTCCCACACAAGCCTGCCACAGGCCCACTCCTGCAGTGACCGTGACGCAGAGGCCACGCCAGACTCCCCTGCCCCGTGACGACAGCAGAATGGACCCCAGGGATGGAGGAGACCCTCCCCCAGCTGAAGGCCTCATCCCCAGCAAAGCCAGGTCCCACACAGAAAGGGGCGCCCTCTGCCCCCCCCACTCGGACCCCTCCCTGGCTGTTTCCTGGACGCCGCTTCCTGGGGAACGGCGGGAGGCCGGTGACCTGCCTGGCCCTAGGCTTGCTCTGCCTCCAGCAGCTCCCCCATCAGATGGGCTGGGAGCTCCTCTCCCAGCCCCCTGTCAGCTTCCGAGAGGGTGGTCTTGGAGAGAAGAGAAAACCACTCCTCACAGGCACCCTGGACACAGCGGGACACACCTGGCGTCGCTCGCTGGCTCCCCACACATTTCTGGCAAGGCAGCGTCCACTCTGACGTCATGGAGGGCGGCTGGTGAGGGCGGCGTCCACTCTGACGTCATGGAGGGTGGTGTCCACTCTGATGTCACAGCCAAGGCTCACACAGCCCTAGGTGAGTGCAGTCCCCCATGGATACTCAGAAAAGGTGGGCAGGGGACTGCTGGGGGCACGTCAATGCCAATTCCGCCACCTTCACAAGGAGCTGAAGTCAAGGACTCGCACCCCATCCCCCAACCTACAGGGCCTGTAAAGAGCCCACGGGACACGGGGCAGGCGCTGGTGCAGAGGGGAAGCTACCCCTCGAGACGTCTGCTTCCCAAATCAGATGCCCGCGCTTGAGTCCCGGCCCTGTTCTCCATCCCACCCAGGGGGCAGAGCTTGGGTCCCTGCCACCCACGAGGGGGACCTGGGTAGAGCTCCTGGCTCCTGGCTGGCCCAGCCCTGGCTGCTGTGGGCGTTTGAGAAGCAACCAGTGGAGGAGTCAGCGCTGCCTGCCTCTCTACCTTTCAAAAATATAATTTCTTAAAGTTCATGGAAAGTGGGACTGAAGGATGCCTATTTTTGTGCAAAAATAACAGTTTTTGAAATGTACGTAGGAGCTGGTCTTCAGTTTGGTCACCGTGCAGACGCCAGGTGCTCGGCCAGGTCTTAGGTGCTGGGCGTCTGCAACCTCAGAGACCTGCACAGAGGACGTGCACCCCGCAGGCCTCGTTCCGCCCACTCCCTCCCTCAGCAGACGCAGAGCACCCTTCCTGCGAGACAACCCCCTCGTATCCGCCCTCTGGTCCATGTCCCAGGCCTCCCGCCCTCTGGTCCATGTCCCAGGCCTCCCACCCTCTGGTCCATGTCCCAGGCTGGCCTCCCGCCCTCTGGTCCATGTCCCAGGCCTCCCGCCCTCTGGTCCATGTCCCAGGCTGGCCTCCCACCCTCTGGTCCATGTCCCAGGCCTCCCGCCCTCTGGTCCATGTCCCAGGCTGGCCTCCTGCCCTCTGGTCCATGTCCCAGGCTGGCCTCCTGAGCTTTCTGGGCTGTCAGACAACCGGGCCAGTTATGCAGACATTTGGCTCCAACCTCCCACTCAGGTCTAAGAGCAGAGTCCCTCTGAGACTGGTGCTGAGGGGAAGAGGGGCAGGTGCTCCTGTGAAGACAGAGCCCACGTCCTCCCATGACCGGATCAGGAGACCCCAGGATGCCTCTGAACTGGCTGTCCACTGGGGAGGGGACCGCACAGGAGCCGAGGAGGCCGATGCAGAAGAAGGGCCCCCGTGTCCCCCAGGACTTGAAGGAAAACAATGCTGCATTTCAAAGGGACCTCAGAGCTGATGAGTGAGGGCACCTGCTCTTCTCCACCCCCCCCCCAGGATGCCCGCTTTGGAAGACAGGCACAGCAGGAGAGGGCGTTTGTAAGAGAACAAAGCGGCCCACCGGGGTGCTCTCTTCTCAAAGGGCGAGTCATGCACACGCACGCGAACACACGCGCACACATGTGCACATACATGCACACACATGAACGCACACGTGCACACATGCAAACACCCATGCACGCACGTGAACACACGTACACATGTGAACACACACATGTGCACACACGCACATGCACACACACAGAGAGAAATCTTTCCTCTGTGCCACAACGCTGGTCCCCAGGACAGGGGCCAACCTCCTAGGCATCGGGGCCATCCGGGAGGCTGCGGGTCAGCCATCGACAAAGAATGCCAGGTGCGGCGGCACTGCCCACACTCAGGTACAGGACAGGGCTCCCTCCCGTGCCTGGCAGTTCCTGCAGGCCCCTCTCCACCTTGGCCGTCCGGCAGGCAGTGAGGGACGCCCTGCTGGCACCTGACCTACAAAAGCCGAGCCCACCGCTGCGCTGCGCTGCCCTGTGAACACAGAACGTCTGCGGAGAGCGGGGCTGCCGGGGAGGCCCCAAGGGCGTGGGCTGAAGACTCCAGAGCCATTGACAGCAGATGGCCGCTGCTAAATATTTGGAATCGATGTTAAATGAGCATCAAACTGACTTCATTAAAGATGGACGGTTGAATTATTTTCTAATTATGGGAATTCAGACGAATGACCAGTGACATCACCAGGTTCAAGTTTGCCCCCGGCTGGTGCCGCAAACAGACTCCTCCATGATTAGAGTACTTAAGCTTGTGGAAGCACATCATTAAAGCAACCAGAGGGCATGGCATCTCACCAAGTGAACACACCCGTGAAATGCTTATTCACCATCCTCCTATCTGGAAACTGCTCTTTTCATAGACATTTCCAACACGACGAGAAGACTGGCTATCCATCCATTATCTTCCATCGTCCTCTAAGTGGCTGAGCAGACCCAGATGTCTCAACTGTGCTTGAGCTGGAACTTGGCAAGGTTTGGCCCCCAGGGCTTTGCAGAGGCAGCAGAATTTCTCTGGGTTTTGGTGCAGATGGCCAAAGAGAAGCCCGTGGCCCTGTGTGGCGTGCAACAGGCGCGGTTGTGTGTGCACAACAGCCCGCAAGCACACAAGGGGTGGAAGTGGACGGCATGTCCCGATAGGCAAAGCCCCGGGGATGCTGGATCCAACCCTGGTCCAGGAAACACGCAATCAGTAGCAGGAAAACCTGAACCACAGAGGACAAACCTTCCATCTCCCTCAGCCAAATCCTTCACGGCACAGGCAGCCGACCGCACAGAGAGCAGTGCATACCACTGCTGGGGGACCACTGGTGGGCGAGCCCGAGAGGCCCCTGACCAAGAGGGACCCAGGGGACGCTTCCGAAGCCTGCACCCCGCAGCCACGTCTGCGCGCCCTGAAGCTCTGTGGCCGCCCCCAACACACACCAAACCAAGCCCGACGTCCTCGTCACACAACTCCGCCACGCTCAGCCCTCACAGCCGTCCGCGACTGTCCCTAACTCACACGACAGGAACTCCCGAGACCACGTCACAAGGAACTCAACCTCAGGCCAGAGTGCCACACTGGGCATTCCCCCCATCAAGGGAAGACCCCGCAGCCTAAGGCCCCGACCAAGGGTCACGAGAGACAGGGGCTGGGGGCGAGGAGCTGTAAGGTCCCGCACAGACAGCGCATCTCGGGGAGCACACCCCCACGTCCAGGGCTCAAGTGCCTTTCATGGCAGGTCCAGTTCAGAGTGTGCAGCACCCTCCGGACACGTGGGGCCAGCCAGCAACACGCCAGACAGCACGCGCCACCACGCCCCCCGTGCCAAACCCAACACAGCCCCTGAACAACCACGCGGCCAGGCTCAGGCGGCGGCTCCTCGCCATCCTGCCACAGACGGGTCGCCCGCGCTTCTTTCCAAAGCACACGGAGCCGTTTGAACGCCTGCTCGCCAGAACTGTCTTACGTAAGGCACTCGGCAAACGCGCCGTGCGCCCCTCTCACTGTGCTCACTTGTTTTTGAGCTGCAGCTTCTATTTCCAGGGAGAAACGGAATGGTAACGCTGAGGCTGCTGGCACGTTATACTTAGATCCTACGTCGGGAACAGCTCCGAGCTGGCAGAGCCACAGCCGCCGCCCTCCCCGCGACGGCTGCCATCTCCCGCGCAGCCTCAGCTGTGGCAGTCACGGGCCAACTCAGAGGGGGCTGCCGCGGGACGGCCCCAGCGTCCCCAACCCCGCTGATGACAGCCGAGCCAAAGCCAGAGGCGTCCACGGCCGCACGCCGCCCGGCCTGGGACATCCGTGAGGAACGAGACTTCCACAAGTGCAAGGCCAACCCGGGAAGACCCAACAGGTCTCTGCACTAAGTGAAGACAGACTCACAGCGAGGTGACGGCCAGCCTCCTGTGTGACGACCAGCCCTACCGATGACCACGCCTACTGCGTGACGGCCAGCCCTCCTGTGTGACGACCAGTCCTACTGATGACCACTCCACTGTGTGACGACCAGCCCTACTGCGTGATGACCAGCCCTACTGATGACCACTCCTACTGCGTGATGGCCAGCCCTCCTGTGCGACGACCAGCTGTACCATGCGACGACCAGCCCTACTGCGTGACGGCCAGCCCTCCTGTGCGACGACCAGCTGTACCATGCGACGACCAGCCCGCCTACAGAGACGGACGCCTCTTGGGATGCAGCAGCCCAGCTGCTGTCACACGGCACACTCGGACACGTGTGAGCTGACTTACCTCAGCGTGAAGTCCCCCTGGGTGGAGTTCCTGGACACGGACACGGGGAAGGTGAGCACGTCGCCCTGCCTGACGGTCTTCGGTGCGTAATGAATGGCCACGTTGCTGTCCAGGCGCAGCTCCCGCAGGGGGGGTGGGCCCCGCGTCTGGTAGAGGAAGACACTCCCGATCCTGTGTGGGGGCGGCCCGGACTCATCCATGTCGCCGTGGCCTGCCCACGGCCCGCCGTGTCTCCCCGAGTCCTGCCTGGCACAGTTGCCCTGCGCGTCCACGGGCTGCACAGTGTAGTACAACTCTACGGGGCTGCCCTCGGCCGGATCCCCCGGTCGCCGCCGGCCCGCCACGACCGTGGGCGGACTGAACCAGGCGGGCGGCAGCTCCAGCTCCGCCACGCACAGCCCCAGCGGCCCCGCCAGCCGGCAGCCGGCCCGCACCTCGCGGGTCTCCCGGAAGGCGAAGAGCCGCAGGCACGGCAGCCTCTCACCGGCCCGGGGCTCGCGCCAGTCCCGGCCCGCGACGTGGAACAGGACCTGCACCTGTGGCCGGCTCAGGTCGATCTTGTCCCTCAGGACGAAGGCATTTAGCTTCCAGTTCAGGGAGGAGGCGCTGGTGAATCGGAAGGGGTTGGAGGGCAGCAGAAGGTCCTGGGGCACCACGCGCTCCACGGAGAAGGGCCCGTAGCTGGCGCTGAGCACCGGCAGGCCCCTGGACTTGTACACGAGGAAGGACTCCACGCGGGACTGCAGGCTGGAGTTGCGCATGACATCCTGGTCGGCCTCCTTCAGGAAGAAGGAGACGTCCGCGTGGTCCACTCGGTAGGTCACGGGCAGGTAGGTGGGCAGCAGCGAGAACCTCTGGATGCTCTCCAGGATGCCGCGGCTCTCGGTCACTGTCGGGAGGGAATCAGAGCGCAGGGTTAGTGCTCCGGCGCCGCCAGCAGGGTCCCCTTTCCCGCCGACCGCCCCTCCGCCGTGCCAAGGACGCCTCTCTCAAACCCGCATTTCTTACTCAGCCAGCTCGCCGGGTGTTCTCTTGCTTGTTGGAAAAGACACGAATGCCACTGACATAAAACCAACACCACGTGCACACGTGGAAGCCGAGTGTGCAAGTAAAGAAATTCAAGCCAATCAACGCTTCTGAAATTCAACCGGTAGTAAAATCGCCCTCGGGGGGTCGTGGTCTCTCTTCGTAAAAAGGAGAGATTAGCACGTGCTGGAGACTCCGGCGCCACGGAGGGGGAGCCGGACAGCCTGCGCTGGAGGCAGGGCAACCTCCCCACCGGCGCTTCATACTGTTCCAGCCACGGCGCCAGCCTGCACCCTGCACACGCTGCCCGGGGGACGGCGAGCGGCCCAGGTGCACGCTCACTGGGAGGGCAGCAGAAACCACGCACGCGGGTCACCCCTGGGCTAAGCTGAGAGCCGGAGGGGAGAGACTGGGGTCGTCCTGGAAAGAGCATTCCAGAAATAGACGGGTGGGACTGACCACATCACGCCCGGTCGCGTGAGTGAGGCCCAGGTTCCCTGCCCCTTGTGCCCACTGGACCCTACAAACCTAGGAACTCAGGACAGCGCCTATGGTCAGGATGCACACCCGGCACAGCTAGGAATCCCAGTGACCGAAGGACGCTTTCTTGTCCTGAGTCCGCCCCTCTCTAAGGCAGAAAAACAATCCACAAGGTTATCTCAAAGCAAACAGAGGTCCCGTGACGCGAGCACACAGCACATGGGACTCAGAGCCGATCTGAGAGGCTCCCGCCCGCTGGCATCGCAGGCCGAGCCCCCGCGGTCTGCCAGGCCCTGCGTGTCGCTGTCCTGGTTCTCCTGCCATCAAAGCCGCCGCGGCCCTCGCTGCACTGTTGGGCCTGTCGGTGGGACCAGGTGAGGCCCCGCGAGTGTGTGCTCTCTGCTCCAGACCGCGCTGCACAGGGTGAGCAGGTGGGAGCCCCAAACACTCGGAGCCGGGGTCCGCCTCCCGGCTTGCACACAGCACCTCGCAGAGTCCGTGGGGGACAGTTAAAGGGTGGGCTCATCTCACCGCAGAAGTGCCTTGACTTTCTCCCCTGTGGCCTGCGAGACCATGTGCGACCTCCCTGCAGGAGGAGGTGGCTGACCAGAGGACCGGGGCCCCCTCTGCAGGCTGGGAAGCTGCTCCCACGCAAGGGGTGGTCCAGCCCGCATGGCTGAGTGAAGAGCTCTCGGCCCTGCCGCCCCGCCCCGCCCTGCCCGGACCAGCCTGGGCTCAGAGCAGAGGCGTGTGCAGTGGGAGGTGAGGGGCAGGCTCCCCAGGGCTCACCCTACGTGCTCTTCCTTTGCATAACCCGCATGCCGGAGCTGCAACAGGGAGGCCCTGCTGAGGCTGGCGACGTGGCCCCCGAGACCACTCCTGCTGTCGCCTTCTCTATGTTCTCTGCTCCTGGCTCTTCACGCGGGAGCCCTCCCGCAAGCACACGGGTGGCCATGAGTCCCTGCTTCCTGACAGCTGCCCGAGTCGCCCCAGCCGCCTCCTGCCGTCCTTTCTCAGGGCCACTTCGCCCGACCGCGTCATCATGGGTTCTGTTCCCTCGTCCTGTGCCGCTCTCCCCTGTGTCCCCCGTCACAGGACCTGGCGCTCTGACCCAACCCCGCCCGCCCTGGGGGCTCCAGCCAGGAGTGGAGCAGGCGTGGGCCTTCTGTCCCCTCATCTTCGGTCTTCAGGGGAACACCCGGCAAATGCCAGCCGCTGGGTGAACACCCGACCAACAAACCCACGAGCACGACACGCGGACGGCGCCCGTACGTAAGGAACAGCAGTCTGTTTCTGCCACGGGGTTTCACCGGCCCCCGTCGCCACTGCGCCCCCGTGATCAGCACCCCCGTCCTGTCCTCTCACAGTGGGCACTGGGGACGGCGTCTCTCCTTGCAGAGGGTCCTCAGAGAGCGGCGCTAGTTAGCAGTGCCCCGAGGGTTGAACGGGCATCTCGCTGCCAGCCCCACGTCAGCTCGACATCACTCCAAAAGCGGCCAAAGCCACACAGATGCTGCCTGGAATCTGCCCCTCTGTGTGCTGGCGTGGGCCTGCGGCTCGGTGGGGAAGCCGCCCTCGGGACACACACCCCACACAGGAGTGTGCTCCGCCACGCACGCAGCTTCCTGCCGCTGCACACCCTGGGAGGCAGTGGTCATGGCGACCGGCTTAGGCCCCTGCCACCCACAGGGGCCACCTCGCTGAGTTCCAGGTTCCTGGCTCCAGCCTGGCCCAGTCCTGGCTGCTGTGGGCATTTGGGGAGCAGACACGGGGGTGGGGGAGCTCCGTCTCTGTCTGCCTTTCCAGTAAAATGAAATAAAAACGTCCAGAGCTCTCGCCATATACTCGCTCCTGCCGCGTGCTCGCTCCCGCACTCCGCACCAAGGGCTGCTGGTCAAAGTGCAGTAGGAAGGGGCTGGGCCTGCCACGCACCAAGCCTGCCACCCGCCGAGCCTGCCACGTGCTGAACCTGCCATTATGCTGAGCCTGCCACACGCTGAGCCTGCCACACGCCGAGCCTGCCACACGCCGAGCCTGCCACACACCGAGCCTGCCACTGTGTCAAGCCTGCCACGTGCTGAGCCTGCCACGCGCTGAGCCTGCTACGCGCTGAGCCTGCCACTGTGCGGAGCCTGCCATTACGCCAAGCCTGCCATGCACTGAGCCTGCCACTGAGCGGAGCCTGCCACGTGCCGAGCCTGCCACCCACCAAGGGCCTCTGCTGCCTCCTCGCTCTTCCCTCAGGACACAGAGCCCACCAGGACCTCCCTCCCCACGTCCCAGCCACCCCGCCTCTCAGGACACAGAGCCCACCAGGACCTCCCTCCCCACGTCCCAGCCACCCCGCCTCTCAGGACGAGGTCTGTCCACGCCTTCCTGCTCGCCAGCCGCCTCTCCCTCCCGACCCAGCAGCTCCCTCCGGTTTCAAGCACGACGTATCAGACTCGCACACAAAATAAGAGCAGGAAGCACAACTCTCCCTCGATTCCACAGCCCCTTCCCACTGCTCCCACCGCTTAGCAGACGCACGAGGATTCTTCTGGAAGTTATCAGACAGATGACATTAGCTTGGCGCACACCACTTTTCAATCCCTGAACCCAAGCCATCCTCAAAAGCCCGTGGATTTCAAAATCATCTTTACTTCTATTTTTCCAGAAGCCTTTTGAAATACCTCTGTGTCAGAGTAACCTCACCCACACCTCCCACCGGTAAACACGTGTGCACAGCGCGTGGCTTTAGAAATACATCAACACACACGTGTGTCAGTGACGGTAGAGATTTCCTGGGCTCACACACACTCCACAGAGGGCCATCGTCTGTGGTCACCGTGCAGGCTGAGGACTGGCTCCTGGAGACACTCGTCCCAGTCACCGCGTGTGAACAGCACGTGAATGGCACGTGAATAGCATGTGACACGCCAGAGGACTTCCTGGTGGGATTCAGTTACACATTGGAGAGGGGGAACCGACCCCAGCCAACCAGGAGTCTAACGCATCCCTGTGATGTGGCAGGGCCAGCTGGGTCTGGGGATGGGGGAGGGGCCGCAGGCCAGGGACCAGGGGCGACTGCTGGACACTGGCAGAGGCAGGACGACTGGGGGGTCCCTGCAGCCGGCCGGGGACCAACCTCAGACTCTGGCCTCACCGCCTGCTTTCTTAGAGCTGGACGTGTCTTCCAGGGTGGACGCCACCGTCGCCTTCCTTTTCAGATAAGACAACAGCATCAGAGGTGAGCAACCGGTCAAGGGCACTGGCGAGTGAAGGCCCTGGGTGGGGCTGGACCACGCCCAGCCTCGCCCTCAGTGCACTGTGCTGGGACTCAACTGAGTCACTCGGTGCATCCAGGCAGGCGGGCTCAGGCTGGCCACGGCACGAGCCCTGGTCCCCGGGGGGCCGGCCACCACCACAAACCCACAGCCCAGAGCCGCCCACCAAGCATTTCCTTGTCTGGGTGTCCTCAGCTCTCCACAGACTCCCAGGTAAGATCCACGCCCTCGGCTCAGCATCAGAGACCCTCGGTGTGGCGCGGTCCTGTCTCCACGCCCAGCCGGCCACTCCCTCACAACCTGGGTGGCTGCCTTTCCTCACCACGCCCCTCCCCCATCCGAGCTCCGGCAGACAGCAGTGCCCCCCCCCAGAACCCCGCTTTCAGGCCCAGCGTGGTCTCCGTGTCTGGACGATATCTCGATTCTGTTTCTCCTCGTGTGTGCAGCCAGGGATGCCCTGACCTGGAGCCCAGGGAGCTTATCTTCACCATCAATGTGTCCAGGCTCACGGCGTTGTTCAGATTCCGTCCTGCACACCCTGCAGTGATGAGCGAACTCAATCCCGCCCCTCCTCGCTCCCCGGTGAACACACAGGTGCAACGGCAGAGACGGCATCCAAGCCCAGAGGCCTCTCTCATAGACCACCAAGCAAGGGGACCCCCACCCACATTAAATCCTCCATGTCCTGAAGATGGTGTGAGATTCAGCAGCTAATTCCCCGCGACTCACGGGAAAACACAGTTCTTATCTTGAAGGTGGGAGTTGCCAGGCACCTCTCAGTGGATCTTGGAAGAAATCCAGTTTATGACCGCAGCCTGAGAGGCACGGACACGACTGTGGGGCTGAGGTCCAGGCAGGACACGGGGGTCATCCGTCTACACTGGCTGTGGGAGTCATGGACGCAGGGAGCAGAGGAGGCTGTGCCGCTGCCTATGGGCCGGGGCGTGGGCACAGGTCCACGGAGGACGGGACGTGGACCAGCCAGGACCTAGCAGAGTTAGGCGGATTTAGGGGGTTGCTACATATTTGTCATCAGAGAGATGGCAAACACAGGGGCCATTCCTGGGGATCAGCATTGACATCTGGAGGTGTACACATCTCGCACCACCCCCTTCCCGCCCCAGGCTGGGGTCAGAGCTCGTCCCCGGGGTGGAGCCGCGCGTTCTCGGTGCACATGCTGCTCCGGAAACCCCGCTGTGCTGTCTCGGCTCAGGACGAGTCCACGTCCGTGCCTTGGCACGCTGCACACCCTTGGTGGCGGTGGACACTGGCGCTAGGACCACAGCCCAAACAACTGCCTGACGACAGAGACCGGAGCCCGTGGCCAGCGCCGTGCCCGTGTGTGATTTCAGCCCGAGAAGCCCTCGAGCAGAAGGAGCAGCTTGTGATAAGACACGCGTGGGGAACGCGAAGTCACCTCAAAAGCTTCCGTGTGCACCCTCGTGATTAAAATAAGATACTCACAACCACACAGGTGCCCACACTCCCCACAGCCATCACCACCACAGAGGAGACCAGGAGGGCTGGGAGACCCGGCCACACGCCTGCCGTCTGAGACTGGGACAGGGACTGACCACCACATAGGAGACCAGGAGGGCTGGGAGACCCGGCCGCATGCCTGCATCTGAGACTGGGACAGGGTGTGGCGGGTGGCAGTCCCCACGATGCCACCTACCTCAAGTCTCGACGCTTCATTGAGTGAACCTAAGAGCCTGGAAAGCTGAGCGACATTCGGACGCCCCTGGTGAGGGTCCTCGGCTCAGGCTTCCGGAGCTGCCGCTCGGCCTAGCTGGGTGGTCACACATCCCTGCCCGCCTTTGCCAGTGCTGCAACATCCCCTTGAGGTACAGGTGCCAAAAACAGGTACAGCGTCAGGATATCCCACGTCCTGCGGCGACCCCGCTTACACAGTAAACCACACTACTGGAGGCTTGTCCGTTTGTATTCACGTGTCCTATGTATGTAAAAGGTAGAGCTACAGAGAAACAGAGAGTTACTGTCCGTAGGATCCCTCTCAAATGCCCTCCACAGCTGGGCTCAGCTAGGTCACACGGGGGCAGGGACCCGAGTACATGAGCCGTCACCGCTGTCTCCCTGGTGACATTAGCAGGGAGCTGGGGTCAGGACCGCTTCCTTGGGGAACAAATCCCACCCTGGCCCGAGCACAGGGCTCCAGCTGTCGAGTTCAGGAGTCCACATGTACGTGGACAGGACTCTGTGGCTGGCCACGGAAGGCCACGTCAATGTCCCTCCCGCGTGGATCAGATGAACCATGATCGTAATGAGTGAAACGAGACTGTGGGGACCAGGCCATGTCTGGCCCAACCCTGAAGAGCGAGAACGCCCACAGCGCAGGGGCAGGCGTCTGTCTTCAGAAAACCGACAGGAGCCTCTCAAACGGCTGGGAACGGCGCTGCTGAGTGTTCAGGAGGGCAGAGCTCGCACACGGGGCTCACGGGCAGCGCCGCGGGGCCACAGGGCCACAGGGCCGGGCGGTCGCTCAGTCCCACCCAGCAGGGACAGGACATACCCCTCCTGCTCTGTCCACCCACACCCGAGAAAATCCAGGAACACCAAGAACACTCAGCGCAGGGCGGTCACATGGTGAGAACGGTCTGACGAAAAGTCTAAAACACACCAGGAACTCCCTGCTCGGCAGGAAGCGGCACCGGCGTCTGTCTCCTGGGAACACTTCCGGGAGACTCCTTGGCGGCCGGCCCCCTGGCTCCCCAGCGTCTCTGCCTCGGGCTCCGGGGAAGCACCGCTGAATGCCGGCTTCCGCACGTGGGCGTCCCAGCTCCTGGGCGTCCCGGCTGCCCTCACGGCTCTCCCGGCCCTAAGGTGTATTTCTCATTCTATGCCTCCCGTTCAGCTTTCTAGACTCAGGCTCAGTGGGAGGTTTGGTCTCGAGCCTGAAGCAGGTTTCACACAATCTACTCCTGATCGAACAAGCAAGGACGTCCACCCTACAATACAAAAACACGCGTTGTGCTTCATCCAATCCAAGACCCATTAACTTGAGAACACAAGCCATTACTTCCCAGGCCGCTAAGAGGCTGCGCTATGACACGGAAGTTTCCATCACTCAGAATCTCTTTACGCTGAGTGAAAGCTCATTTTAAACAGACTTACATGAAGCCAAGACAACACGCATCAGGACCAAGCCTAGCAAGGAGCAAGTTACGGCTGAGCAGGACAGATGACCCTCGGGACGCCACGGGCACCGAGACGCTCTCATGTCAGAGCTGTCACACGTGACGATGAAGTCTCAGAGTGGAGGGCACAGCACGTGGTGCACATGGATAACATGTCAGAGTTGTCACACGTGACGATGAAGTCTCAGAGTGGAGGGCACAGCACGTGGTGCACATGGATAACATGTCAGAGCTGTCACACGTGACGATGAAGTCTCAGAGTGAGGGGCAGAGCACATGGTGTACACAGACAACACATCAGAGCTGTCACATGTGACGAATAAGTCTTAGAATGGGGGTACAGCATGTGGTATAGATGGATGACGTCAGAGCCATCACACGTGACGATGAGTCTCAGTGGACGCACACAGCACGCCCCAGATGGACGACTGAAGGTAGGTGCTCCAGAGAGAACGACCCTGAGTGACCCTGAGGGGCCGGGTTGAATCCCTCCCTGCGCCCTGCTCCCGTGAAGCCCCCAGCATCCCCCAAGGTGGCTGAGTGACCCTGAGGGGCCAGGTTGAATCCTTCCCTGCGCCCTGCTCCCGCGAGCTCCCAGCATCCCCCAGGGCGGCTGAGTGAACTTAGGGGCCGGGTTGAATCCTTCCCTGCGCCCTGCTCCCATGAAGCCCCCCCCCCACCTCCCAGGACGGCTTAGTGACCTTGAGCACAGTGTCGGCCGTCACCTGCCCCGAGGGTCTCAGCTCACAAGGCGGTCGCTGAGTTTCACACACTGAGGCAGAGGGTAGGGGTGAGCCCTCGACCGCATGCTTTCTGCCCTCTTCCTTCCCAGGATGCTCCCCACAGCCCCCCAACAAGAGCTGGGGTCCTGGGCGCCTCCCACGGGGACCTCGGTGCTCTCGCTCCACCGCCTTCCCAGATCCCAGAAGCCTACAGATGGGAAAGGTCAGAGGTCAGGAGCGGCCCCTCACACCTATCATCCACAGCGACCTCCTCTAAGAACTCCCAATGCCACGGCCCCAGCCGCTCGCGACCCAGCCCCTGGAGCCCGAGGTGGCTCCGCCTGGCCCCCTCCCCACCAAGCCCCCAAGCACAGCTCCGGGCTCTCCATGCTCACCGCCCCTCCGTGGGCTGCAACTGCCAGCCAGGGGTGGTCGGCAGCAGGATTGGCCAAGGCTCTGGGCAGAGTGGAGCAGCACCGGAGGTAGTGACAGCCACACGGTCCTCGTTGGCAGGGGCCCATGGCGGGCGCTGCAGCTGCCACTGACGGGGAGAAGCATGGCCCCAGCCGGCCCACCCCTCCACTGAGGTCCCGGCCACAGTGGAGGCCAGCGAGCGGGGAGCTGGAAGAGGCAGCCCCAGTGTCAGCATTCCAGCACCCAAGGCCAGGGCAGGCAGCGGGAGGGTGGGTCTGAGAGCCCAGAGGAGGCCCAGGACAGCCGCCTGAACCTCACAGCCGCCGTCACTCCCCAGGGTCACTGTGACCCTGGCCTCAGTGGTCTCCCTGCTCCATCCCTGCCCTTACGGTGCCCTAACACCACACAGTAATTATGTAATGCACCGCACCACCTGGTTACACTCGAAACACGTTTACATCCATGCCTGCTACTGCGTGTAGCACACACACGCGCCACACAGAAGGCGACAGTGAGGTACAGTGCACACGCACCGTAGTGTGTCATCTGTCACGTAGCAAATTACAGAGGTCAAGGGTACTTCAGAAAGTCTGGGAAATGGAACCAAAAGTTTATTTCGATGCAAAAAAACCCACGCATAATATTTTCATAGCACACATTGTCCACGAACTGTTTGAAGACCCCTGTACTTCCTAAATATGTGTGTGCAACTTTTATCTATCAATCACACTGCAGTAGCACCATGCAGAGAGAGAGAGAGAGGGAGAAGTGAGGGTCGTGGGAAGAAACAATTCAGAGCATCATCTGGGGCCCAGCAGCTCGGGCCGACAGCTGACTTGGGGGGTCACTGCCAGGGACCCCTGCTAGCCCAATCAGGACGCGTCCAGTGAGGAGGACATGCCAGGCCCTGCACCCTCAGCCCAGCGTCCGGTACGCTCAGCGTGCACAGAGCAAACCTCACGAAGCTGCTCCACATGAAAGCTACCAGAGACCCACAGCTCATGATTTTTTAAAATGGCTGTGTTAATGCTTAATTCGCTCAGGCATGAAGCAGGTTTTTAAAAACCCCACAGACGATGCTTTCTCTTGCTTATTTTATGGGGTAAAGCTGCCAAGTGGCGTGGTCACCACAGGGCAGTTTCTGAACGAGGACGGAACATGGCGGGGGGAGGCAGGACGCTGAGGAAGGGCGGCAGGTGCAGCGCCCCCCACGCTCCCCTGCGGCCCAAGGCCGACCCTCCGCCAGGGAGAAGCCGAAGCACCCGCAGGCCTGGGCTGTTTCGAGGAGCGCAGACTTAGCAGGAGGGGCTGAGGGAAACCCGTGGCCCCGAGAGCAGCCACGCACAGCTCCCATCTCACTGCCAGACTCCAGGAGCCGTGTGCCAGCGCTGCAGTGCCCGACCAGCAGTCACTCAACACCGTCCCTGTCCACAGACGCGCCAGAGCTCGGAAGGGCCAGCTCTGGGTGTACCTGCCGGCGCGCGAGCACCCGTGGAGCAGGCTGCGTCCGGCCTCAGGCCCTCAGCTAGTCAGATAACGACTGTAGCACATGTTCATCTTATCTGTCTGTACGTGGGTCACGCCGCTACCCTGCAGGAAGACCACGTCTTAACAGAAGGCACCGGTGGTGGCCTGCGCTAACTGTGCATGGTCACCTGCCCGGATGTGCGAGGAACCCCACAAGGAACAGAGGAAGGGTCGTGAGGCCCAGCAGCACGTGAACCGAAACACGAGGACAGCTGCTTTCAAGGACAAGGCTGCCATGTCCCCAGGGAGAAAGCAGCCCGGGTCCCAAAGCTGCCTCCTCACAGAGCGGAGGCACCAGCCTCGCCAGCCACGGCTGCCAGGACCACGCCAGGAACTGCATCTCCACAGATGCAGAGAGGGCCAGGGGGGCTGCGGGAGCCTCTTGCAGTGGCCTGATGGGAAAGCCCCTTTCCATTGCAAGGAGCACGGTGGCTCAGAGCTCCTGCGGCGTCAACACATCCCACATCTGAAGAAGCCCCGCGTCCTTCCAGACCAGCGAGGCTCCGGTGCTCAGCGACATGCCCGTGACCTCCCGGGCTCCTTCCCGCTCTGCTCTGCCCCAGGAAGCCACCGCCTGCCCTCTGGTTGGGCCTGGCCAATGAGAGGGACCAGCAGGCTCCCTGGAGGCTGCAGGACAAGGCCGACTGCCTCTCCCCCCCAAAGTGGCTGCAATGATCCCCACCGTCTCAGCCACAGCCTGCCTCCCTCCCCCGCTGCCAGCCACCCTCCCCCATGCCGGATGCCCTCCCCCATGGCCAGCTGCCCTCCCACGGCCTGCCGTCCTCCTCCACGAGGCTTCTTTCTCCCCCAGGGTCAGCTCACGTGTCTTCCTGCCCCATGGCTCCCCACGGCTCTCCACGGCCACCCCTCTGCACACCGCGAGATCCTCCTTGCCGTCAGAGGCCGCTCAGTGCAGCCCCTTTCCCATCGCTGTGGGCGGCTCCCCGGGAGCCAGGACCTGCACAACGAGGTTATCTTCACTGAAGAAATGGCAGAGACACCGCCCGCACTCTGCACAGGTGTGGCCGCGGCAGGGATTCTGGGGTGGAAGGGGCCCCTGGATCGCAGACCCTCACAGAGGACTCAAGAGGTGAGGAGGCGCCATGCGTGGAGCCAGGAGTCACAGCCAGAGTGCGGAGGGCTACGCTCCTGGCTGGGAAGGTGGACGAGGGGCCGTGAGGCCAGAGCGAGGTGTCCTTTAGAAGATGGACATCGGGCCGGAGCTGTGGCGCAGCAGGTTAAAGCCATAGCCTGCAGTCCCCACATCCCATATGGGTGCCGGTTCAAGTCCCAGCTGCTCCATTTCCAACCCCACTCCCCCCTCATGGCCTGGGAAAGCAGCGGCGGATGGCCCAACCCTGCACCCACATGGGAGACCCAGAGGAAGCTCCTGGCTCCCGGTTTCAGCCTGGCCCAGCCTGGTGGTTGAGGCCATTTGGGGAATGAACCAGCAGATGGAAGATGGCTCCCGGCGTCTCTCCCTCTCTAACTCTGCCTTTCAAATAAATAAATACATCTTAAAAAAAAAAAAAAAAAAAAAGGAGGTGAACAGAGAGAGGAACCGATTCGCCCTGCAGCTCCAGGAAGACACACGCCCGATGACGCCGCGGCTTCTGGTCTCCAGGACTCTGGGGTGACGACGCGTCTTCTCCCAGCCTCGGTGCGGCCCCTGGTCACGCTGGCCCTGCCACTGGGTGACGAGCAGCTCCACGGTAGGGGCGTGTTCATGGGAGTCCTGGAGGCAGAGGCGGCGGCGTCATCCCCGGGCTGCAGCCAGGAGGCCTGGTGATCCCCCCCAAGCAGATGCACCTGCCCAAGGCCAGCAGTGTCCCCAGCGCCGACCTGACCGCCGGCAGCCCCGACTCCACCAAACGACAGCAGCGGGCTCCGGCAGG
Organism: Sylvilagus bachmani; assembly: GCA_015711505.1. Taxonomy (NCBI): domain Eukaryota; kingdom Metazoa; phylum Chordata; class Mammalia; order Lagomorpha; family Leporidae; genus Sylvilagus; species Sylvilagus bachmani. Next base: position 24,575,673 of record CM027396.1, read on the forward strand.
GCTTTGTCTGAGTGTGTGATTTGTGGCTATGCTATCTCCTTCCTTTTTTTAATAGAACATTTTTATTTAACAAATATAAATTTAAAAAGTACAACTTATGGATTATAGTGGTCCCCCCCCATAACCACCCTCCCACGAGCAAACCATCCCATCTCCTACTCCCTCTCCCATCCCATTCTTCATCAAGATTCATTTTTAATTATCTTTATATACAGAAGATCAACTCTATACTGAGTAATGATTTCCACAGTGTGCACCCACACAGACATAAAGTGCTGTTGGAAGACTATATTTACCGTTAATCATCATAGTCCAACACATTAAGGACAGAGGTCTACATGGGGAGCACGTGCGCAGTGACTCCTGTTGTTGATTTAACAATTGACACTCATGTATGATGTCAATGATCACCCGAGGCTCTTGTCATGAGCTGCCAAGGCTACGGAATCCAGCAGGGCTCTTGACCACGGCTGCACAAACAGAAAAACACTAAAACCCCCCACCTCCGCCGACACCACCATGCTGATCTATTTGGTGTGGACGTGGCCCAGACGTTGACAATTCTTAGACCCTCCCAGGAGACTCTCAACACAGCCGGAACGGACAGTGCCAAGCTTCTCACCCAGGCAGCGTGAGCGCCCTCACGCCGATGGCCTGCAGGTCAAGGCTGAGAGGCAGAGGCACGGGCTGCTTTGGGAACGTCACGGCAAACGGAAGTAAAAGTTCATTCCGTTCCTGCACGCGCTGTTCGTAACGTACAGTTTCCATAAACGTGGACCACAACCCTCGCGTGCAGACTTACGTTTGCTTTGGACCAAAAGGCACTTCTCCTTGGATCCCATTTTGCACAAACACCTCGGTGCTTCCCTGGACCTCCCAGGTCCCATGGAGGGGGAGGGGGAGGAAGGGAGGAGCACGGAGCACGGGTGACCTCCCACGGGGTTCCTGGTGGTGACATTTCTGAGTCCCAGTTACCTGCCAAGTGCCACGTCTTCTGAAGTGACACCAAATCAGTGCCGTGGAGGTGAGGCGGCTGGGTTGCAGGATCACTGGAAGGAAGCCTCAAACCACAACTTCAAAGCCTTCCAGAGAGTGAGCCGAGGACAGAGCCTGCCGAGAGGCAGCGAGGCCGGGCTGGCGGCGGAGCTGACCCTGACCTGACCCTGCTCGGCGGCCAGCAGCAGCCCCCGCCGCCCGCCGCCCTGTGGCGCTTCTGATTGCAGACCGGTCAGCGCTTCTACCAGGCCCACGATGCGCTCGCTCTCGCTCTCTCTCTCTCTCTCTCGCTCTCTCTCGCTCGCTCTCTATCTCTCTCATTCTCTCTCGCTCGCTCTCTCTCGTTCTCTCTTGCTCGCTCTCTCACGCTCTCTCTCTCTCGCTCACTCTCACTTGCTCTCTCTCGCTCATTCTCTCTCTCTTGCTCTCTCTCACACACTCTCGCTCTCTCTCTCGCTCACTCTCGCTTATTCTCTCTCTCTCTCTTGCTCTCTCTTGCTCGCTCTCTATCTCTCTCATTCTCTCTCGCTCGCTCTCTGTCGTTCTCTCTTGCTCGCTCTCTCACGCTCTCTCTCTCTCGCTCATTCTCTCTCTCTCTCTCTCTTGCTCTCTCTCACACACTCTCTCGCTCTCTCTCGCTCTCTCTGCACCTGCTCTGTGTGGCAGGTGCTCGTGGGAGCCAGAAGGTATTGGGTGGTGAAGAAGAGGGCCCCCCGCCCCCGCGCCTCCCTCCTGGTTACGGCACAGGAGGGGCCACAGACACGCGGGTGACGCCGGGGAGATCCACAGCACACAAAGGCCCCAGACCCTCACGGCCAGGGTGGAGATGACACAAACCGAGCTGGACAGAAATTCTCTCTCTTGTTTGTTTCCCCTTCTGCTGGGCGGCACATCTCCTGTCCCAGAACAGTGTCTCTGCTCTTCACGAGCCACTGGCAGTAACGGGAAGTCCACACAGTTTTGCCTGGAAATTCTTCCAGAGCCGCCGGTCACTGTCTTGTGAGCATTCTGGAAGCCTCCAGTTGGAAATCAATTCATTCAATCATTCATTTATTCGTGCATCTCCATCCAGGTGTGCACCAGCAGGGAGCTGGGACTTGAACCCAGGCCCTCCGATGTGGGGTGCAGCCGTCCCAGGGGCACCACCACGCCCACAGGCAGCCCAGCTGGGGGTTCTCAGTCGCTCCCCAACCTGGATGCTGCAGAGGAAGCCCAGGTGGATGTGGGAGGGGCCTGCCCCCAGGTTCTGACGTCACTCCTCTCCTCCGTGGGACGGACACTTCCTGTCCCACTCCCACATGACTGACACTCCACGTCGGGGCGAGTCCAGACCTACAGCCCTCAGGTGCCAGGACAGGACAGGCGCTGGTTAATGCGAAAGTCCCTGTGGTGGGGGAGGAGGGCCAGCGCAGGTGCTGGGTGGAGGCACCAGTGGGGGCGGCCGGGCGGGCCCCAGGGGTGACTTCCAGGCTGAGCAGGGTTTGCTGACTTGGGTGCTGAGAGCCCAGCCGACCTCCCGGGCTCTTCCGAGCTCTGTCTTCCCGCCTGATCCGCCTCGCTGCCAGCGCAGCGGGTTCTTGGAGAGAGCGGCCCTCGGAGACGGTAGCGGGTGCTCACCTCCTGCTCAAGACCCCCGTGCCCCACGTCAGAGTGACCGGGCCCAGCGCCCAGCTCCTCCTCAGGAGACCCTGGGTGGCAGCAGTGACAGCTGAAGCATCTGGCCTCCTGCCGCTCCTGCGGGGGCCATGGGTGGCGCCCAGAGCCCGGGCTCTCGCGGTGCAGGTGTCGGGGGGACAGCAGAGGCCAGCTCCGACTCTGCCCCACCCCCCTCCGCCGCCTCTGTCTCTCTTCCTCTAGAATAATGAAACTTGTCAAAGCAAAAGGATCTGGCACTAAGGACGTGGGTCACTCACGACTGGAAAGGGACAGTACTGGCAAGGAAGGGGTGGCCTGGGCCAGGCCCCCTGAGCACACAAGCAGCAGTGACACCTGATGGCCCTTGAGTAACTGTCTCACCCGGCCCTGCCCGCTGCCCGCTGCCCGCGTCGCACCTAACGGAAACCTCAGGCCCTGTGGGCAGCAGGACGTTCCTCAAAGCCCCCCGTGAGAGTCCAGAAGGCCCCTCACCGTCGTCCTTGGCGCCCCAGCCACTGGACGCCACCTCCCCTCCCCTGCTTCGCTGGAGCGTCAGGCCAACGTCCGCCTCCCAGCAGCTCTGCTTCTGAGCCCCAGCTGCGCCCCGGTTTTCCTCTCCGCTCGGTCGGCGACTGTGACCACCTGCCTCACGGTCGATCAGCCACGGACCTCCCCACGCCCCCTGGTCCTGCAGAACCAGAGACACCTGTGACAAACAGCCGACCACGGAACCACGGCCCTGCACGCGCAAAGCGGGCTTGCCCAGAACGAGACCCGACGTCAGACGGCTGAGCTGTTTACAAAGAAAAATCGTTCCTGGGTTAAGCAACACATGGAAATGTTCTTCTCTAGTTTAGGGTTTAATTACCCATCCGTCCAGCTCGCTTCAGGCAAGAGGAGGGGAGGGGAGTGTGTTCTCTACCCGGAGGAAGGCAGCCTCGGGGTGTAAACGCGGCCCGCCCCCCCCCCCCCCCCCCCCCGTCGGGGCGGCAGGAAATGACCTGTTTCCCGGCGGTGACCGCACACGGAGGTCAGGAGACCAACAGAAACACTCCACAGGAGCCGGCCCCCCAGATCATCACAGACACAGAGCCCCCGGGACGTTAGGACAAGGAGAACAGACAGCCAGCTTTACAGCATCACAAAAAATAACTAAAACTTAAAGGCTAGAAAGATTGGAGAGGTCAACGCAAGCATTCAAAATCGTAAATCCAGAACAAAAGCAGAGAAAATTCACAGCAACTGTTAGGACATCCCCGCTTTCACAGCGAGGAGACCCTGGGGGGTGGTGGCGCTGCTCTCCCCACACCTCCCACCGTGCACTGCTGTTCACTTCATTATCTGGGACCAGACACGGAGAGGGCGAGGACGTCGTCCGTCCTCCTCAGCGTCCACACTGGCTGGCCGTCGCGAGGCCGATGTCCGTCCCCCTCGCTGACCACGCTGGGTGGCTGGCACGAGGCCGGCCACTCAGGAGGCCCTTAGCTGACAGATGACCGCTGAACGAAGCAAAGCCACTTCGTAAATCAGAGCACCACGTCAGGGTAGCACCAGGCACTGGAGGGGGGTATTTTCCCCAGGCACTGGAGAGGGTATTTTCCCCAGGCACTGGAGGGGGTATTTTCCCCAGGCACTGGAGGGGGGTATTTTCCCCAGGCACTGGAGGGGGTATTTTCCCCAGGCACTGGAGGGGGGTATTTTCCCCAGGCACTGGAGGGGGTATTTTCCCCAGGCACTGGAGGGGGTATTTTCCCCAGGCA
>CM027396.1:24580163-24602105 GCA_015711505.1 Sylvilagus bachmani
GAGTCGTGCGAAACCCTTCCATCTCCGGAGACCCCAGGAATCTCTGTGCCTCCCCGGAGTCGGAGCAGCCAGCTGGGTGCCAGGGGAGCCCCTCGGGGCCTCAGCCCCCTTCCCGGCGCATCAGAGGTGGTGACCAGCGCCTCACGTCCACCCGAGGGGGCTTCAAAACACACACGCAGGGAAAACAATACACACTGATTTTTAAAAGCCGCCCCTCTGAAGTCCATCTTCTGGTGAACTCTTTTGAAGCCCCCATGCGCATGTGTACATGCTTATGTGTCCTGTGTGTGTCCATGTGTTTACGTGCACGCATGTTACACGTATGTGTGCACATAAAGTATCTCAGGCCCTCTGGAATCTGAATTGGCAGCACGCACTCCCAGTGCACACGACCTAGGTATCCTTCCAACGAACACACTTGGTTCTGGCAAATAAAATACGAAGCATGGTAAAGAAAACCACCCGAACGGTATCACTGGAAGTGCGGAAACCATCTCACCCAGGTCTCAGAGAGCCGTTCACTGCCGGCGATTTTGGGGAAGGTCGGCACCCCACGCTCGCCGATTCTCTTTGGTTTGTGGCCATTGTGGGAACGCCACAAAGGCCCGCCTGAGATCAGTGAGAGGAAAGAGTGGCCCTGGTCCTCACTCACGGCCACGCACCACGCACCACGCACCACACACCCTCTCCCTCTCCTGCTCCCTCTCCACAGCCAATGATGGGCCACATCGATCGGCCATCACTGAGCAAGCTAAGTGGATTAAATGGCTCCTCCACACGTTTTTCAAAATCTTATTTAAATTGTCTCAGCAATACTATTCCACCAAATGCCAGGAAAAAGAAAAATCAATGGGATTAGAAATCTTGCTGCTAAACCTAAGGGGTCATGTTACTCCTGCTGCGTAATGGATGGAATTACAGCCGCATTATCTGCTGCCTGGGCACAGGGTGGGGGCAGAGGGAGCGGCAGAGAAAGGGAGGCGAGAGGGAGGAGGTCTACCAGGGGAGGTCACCTCGGTATCCCACAGACCCCAACACCCCGCAGCCGGTGGGCAAGCGGGGCTCAGCCTCACCCGTTCTCACAGACCTGGGGGCTTTGCAACAAGACCAGGCCCCTGGCAGGACCAGAGCTCAGCCCCCAAAGAGCAAGACCTGCGGTCACGTCACAAGCTGTTCTGTCCCCGTTTGCCGATGAGATCCGAGAGCAAGGCAGGAGCGCTGCAGCTGGGCGACGCCCCTGCGACGGAGCTCAGTTCTCCAGGCGGCCCAGTGCCTCCCGCTCCCGTCCGGAGGCCCCTGCAGCCCCACAGCACCTGCTGCAGCCAAGGGTGGGATTTCCAGCCAGGGAGAGGCGGCGGCCTGGCTCCACCTGTCCCAGTCCCACACCTGCCCCACTCTGCTCTGCATTCGTGGGCGACTTCAGAGAAAGGATTGCTGTACTCCACGTGCAAGGGGACAAGCGACGGGGGAGCCACCGCCCCCGACGACCTGCTGGGTCCCTGCAGCAAAAGGCCAAGGAGACGGAGACGCCGCCTCCCCCAGGGGCTGCAGGCTCACACGGGAACACACACCAGCCAGACTCACATCTCGCAGCTCTGACGCCCACCAGCCGACACAGACCCCACGTCTCGCAGCTCTGACCACATGTCGTTCCACGGCCGTGACTGAGATGAGTGAAGTCCCTGCTCTTTGAAGGACGGGAACGAGAGGGTTTCAAGTGCAGAGCCTTCTGCTCCCAGGACAGCGACCCGCTGGGAAGTCCGACCAGGGGCAGTGCCCTGGGCAACGCCCCGCTGCCTCTGTGTGCGGCTGAAGTCCCCCAGAATCACGCTGCACGGTGTCCCAGAAGCCTCCCCCACAATGCAAACCCCTAATGTGTTTCTGGGGACAGTGGCAGAGTCAAATCTCCCTTCACCATCACACCCCGCCCCGAGCCTCTGTCCTCTCCCCTGACACAGCCACCAGCATGAGGCGGGTGTGGGCAAGGAGCTCACACGACGACCCCCTGCACGACCAGGTGGGCACCCTGGGATCACATCCCTTCCGGGGTGGGGGGCAGACGGTAGCACCTGGACGACGGGGGAGGCCAGAGGAGCTGGAGCTCCCAGAAGCAGCAAAGCGGCTGCCCCGGGCTGAGCTCAGAGGGCCCCGCTGCAGGCCTCCGACGGGCAGCGGGTAGGGATCTGCTCAGCCTCCACGGGAAACAAATCCCCAACGCGGGCAGGTGGCGCTGGGGCCAGACCGCCTGGACGCCGGCTGAGGCAGGCAGCGGTTCTGAGTGACCCGTTAGCTTCCTCCTCCAGCAAAGCGCATGTCATTCGAACAGCGCTCGCCCCAGCGGACGACAGACGTTAGCTATGCTAGGATCCCAGTGTAAGGGGGATTTCAACCGCGTAGTGTTGCAAGTATTCAGTGTTCACAGAGCTGCAGGGATGCACAACGTGTTCTTGTTACACATGCGGTTTCCGGTCCAGAATCTCATGTGTCTGAAATGTGCATTCAGGGATGGCAGGCGGGTGGGAGGAACCGCTTTGCGTTGGCCTCAGACCGAGGAGGCGGCGGAAATGGAGCCCGAGACAACCCCAGGTCTGCAGCCGCGTGCAGAGTGGTGCCAGGGCAGGGGGGGCAGGGGGGGCAGGGGTGCTTCCCAGGGTTCCTGGGACGTGGCATGAAGACAAGGCTCTGTCGCTGGACCAGCGCTCTGTGGACCATGTGTATTAGGGTCTTTGACACGTCCATGAAAAATGCATTTCTATGCGTGGATTTAGCAAGTCCACGTAACCAACACAGACTCAAGCTTTAGTTCTACATTCCAGCAATTTCTGGAAGGGTCCTTGTACATGGTGACCCCGGGCCGAGCGCTCTCCCGGCTCCCAGCCATGCACGAGGCACCGAGAGCTCTCCCGGCTCCCAGCCGTGCACGAGGCACCGAGCGCTCTCCCGGCTCCCAGCCGTGCACGAGGCACCGAGCGCTCTCCCGGCTCCCAGCCGTGCACGAGGCACCGAGCGCTCTCCCGGCTCCCAGCCGTGCACGAGGCACCGAGGGCTCGGAGCAGGAGGCTGGCTCTCGGGGTCGTCTCTGGCCAGCGTGGCCTCCCAGTCACAAGTCAGCAGCAAAGCCCTTGAGCCGCACACTCACAGTCTCCCAGGGGAGGCTGCAGGGACACAGGGAAGTCTCCCATCACCCCCTGCACCGGCAGCTGGAGCAGCCGGCAGAAAGTGTGAGTAGGCTAAGTCCTACGTGGTCGTAGTTGCCATTTTTTAACTGTCCCCTGTGGCCTTCCTGGATCCATACACAGCAACTCAGCGAGGGTCACTGCTACAAACCCTCGGGAAAGCCGAGCACAGAACTGCTGGCCACCGCTGGCCCCCAGGCAGCCCTTCCCTCTGGCCACCGGCGTGTGGCCGTGGGCCTGCTCCTCACGTTGAGGCCGGGGCACCTGGCTCGCAGCCCAGAGGCACGGGTCTGGGGCACACTCCCCTCTTGCTATCCCCTCCACGCCTCGCTTCTTTCTTTGCAAAGTGGACATCACAACAGGACGCCACCTCACAGGGCTGTCATGATAAAATGAGGTAACGTCTGCGTCCGGGGCTTAGGACAAGCTCCGGCTGGTGCACAGGGCCATTAGCATTGCCCTAAAGGACGCCACCCGCCTGGCTCCTGCCTCGAGGTCCCTGGGGATGCAGAGCACAGAATACGCTCCCTGCGACAGCTGTTAAGTAAATAAAACTGAGAGCAAATTAATGAACTTGAGAGACCAGGTTCCAAAGAGTAAGAATGAGGTAGATTGTTCACACCGCACATGGCCAAGGTCCGAGTCCATCTTCATCCCTCAATGAACCCTTCCTCTGTGCACACAGAACCGGGCCTGCCCTGCAGGGAAGACCCATGAGAATCTCTCTGCAGACCCAGCTGTGGGTCTGGGAGGCCCCAGGGGACGCCAACCTCCAGCACCTGGATCCATTGGCCAGCAGAACGAGGTGTGCTCTGGTAAGGGGACCTCGCTCACAGATGGGCAGGGAACACCCACGGGTGAATCGTGCAGGTAGAAAAGCAAAGGGTCCAAATGACGTGAACAGAACCTGGGAAACATGGACCCCGGGGGCAGGGGGCAGGGGGCAGCACCCAGGTGGTCCGAGGCCTTGCTGCGAGGAGCCTGCGTCTCGTCTTCAGGCAAAGGGCAGGGATGGAGGGTTCGACGCCGGGGAGCGAGCAGGTTGCTCTCACCTGCGTTTGAGGTCACTCCTGCGCAGAAGTCTCACTGGAGCGTCCAGACTCCGACAAGCAAAGGAGGAGGCATCGTCCCGCCCACAGGGAGACGCCATCAAGTTCTAGCACATCCGCGAGATCACGGGAAAGGAACTGCCAGGCACGGCGTGGGCAGTGGGCTCCACTGCCTGTGGCGCTGAGCAACGTGGATCCTACTCCCTCCCTCAGGGACACTTTCCCTGCAGGTCACCCGTGCACGGTGGGAGGAGAGACAGCTCGTGGCACAGACACCTTCGCCCCACCCAGGGCTCGGGTGCTCTGTGCCAGGCCCAGGGAAGCCACAGTGTGGTGCGGGCGACAGGGAAGCCAGCGCGGGTGCCCCCACCCCCATCAGGACAGACGGCAGCCCTCCCCTTCCCAGCTGTCTGGGGACCACCCTGACTTTTCTCGTTGCTGTCCGATGGGTCATCCGGTCCTGCCGGCTCCACTTCCCAAGGTTTCCAAATGCTGCAGCTTCCTCCTACCCTCAGAGCCCCAGCACCTCCCGCGGGTCCCCTCGCCCGGCTCCCTGTCCTGTCCCTGGCTTCCTATAACCCTCGTCGTGGAACTGGCGTGGCCTGTTCATTTGCTCATTTGCATCAGCCACGCCTCACCGCACAGTCGCCATGAAGGGGATAACACGAGCGTTTCCTGTGCGTCTTGACCAGGGCCCGGCACATGGCGCCTGCTCAGTAGTCACCTGTCAACCAATGGACGGCCACTGTGAAAGTAAGTGTGGCCCCAGAGAGGCTTGGAAAAGGGGCACGGGGGCCACGGTGTCCGCGTCGGCCTCCTGGCACCCGAGAGTGCCACAGAGAGGCACCGGCGCCCAGAGGAGGAGTCGGGATTCGCCAGGCACGGCAGGAAGATGGCTCTCGGTGGGGGATACAGACGGGGATCGGGTTCTGAACCTGGAGAGGGGGGCACAGGGTGGGACTGAGGAGAGGGGTCTTGATGTTGCTGGCAGAGCAGCAGCAGAGAGGCGGGGGACACCAGAGTGGGACCAATCCCGTGACTTGGACTTGACCAGTGTGGCTGTGCAATGTTGCTCACGCAGGACGGGGCTGAGACGAGGCAGGGCAGTGAGTCCATCCCGAGCGTGGCGTCTGTGGACATATTCCACCTGGACGTCCAATACCCAGGAAAGTTCTGGAGCTCGGACTCACTGATGGAGACTCAGCGAGAGCTTTCTCCTCCGGCGCTGGCCAGAGTTTTGGGTGTGGACCATGTCTGTCCATGAAACTAAACAACAGTGGGTCTTTTGCCACAGAGCAGCGGGGCCCTCATCCCCTGCAGCCCCCACCAAGTCCTGACTTCTCGGACCTGCATGGCCACAGGCTGGCATCACGTGGCTGGACCACGTGAGCGTGTGTGAGCAGTGAGCTGCACACAGACAGGAGCTTCGCAGAGACGGAGAACGAGCAGTGGTCACCCCTACAACCCAGAGGAGGGCAGGAGAGAACGAGCAGCGGTCACCCCTGCAGCCCCGGCGGAGGCCAGGAGAGCAAAGGGCGCCGGCGCTGCCGCTGTCTCGCTGTTATCGCTACTGATTTTATTTCTAAAGATATGGACGCTCATTTTAATAGACCATGCGCATGTATGCATGAAGATTCACACACACACACAAATGCGCGTGCCCAGAGTTAAAGTCCAGCTTTAAATGAAGTCACAGGCAGAGCCCACACCTCTGTTCCCAGCACCTCTGCCCCTCGCTCACAGGTGCCACGGCCAAGTGATCACCACCAACAGCTGCGACCTCCCCAGACCCTCAATAACAGGAGGCACCCCAGTGAGATGGCAGCTTTCGCCCCGGTTTTTCTGATTCAGTGTGTGCAGGGAGTCCCGCCTCCTGATCCGTCAACTCCGAGAGGGAAGTGCGCCGAGACAGAGGGCGCTCGGGAAATGTTCGCGGTGGCCCCCCAGCCACAGTCACAGACGCTGTCATTGGCAGCCGGTGATGAGATGCACATCGTGGCTGGGTTTTGTGCTTTAAATAGGGATTGTCTGACAAGATCGCCTCTGCCCGACGCATGGGCACTGGCCGTCTCCTAGCAGCAGGCACTGGCCGTCTCACCTGGCACAGCCCGACTTTGTCTCCTGGTAGAGGGTTCCCGAGCAGGCTTAAAGACATCTCTCAGAGCCCTGTGGGGCAAATGGAGCCGTCACAGCCAGCTTCCCTGCTCTGAGCCCTTCGGGAAAGCAGTCTCACTGAGAACGACCCGTGGGACATGTCTCGTGTATAATGTCAGCATTTACTATTACTGTTTGCATCACATGATCTCAAGTCTTTAAAGCAATGACGACAGAACAAGCAACCTGCAGCCCCTCTGCCCCCACGATGCCATGGGCGCCATGCTCCTGGGAGGAGTCCTGCAGTGGCCCCACCCCCAGGCAGCTGAACACAAATGAGATACATCAGAAGGGGGAGGGCGCTCTCCTGTGAGTGTTATGTTTACAACTGAGGCACATGCAAACGCACACGGCTCAAGGCACCACCGAGGGACGGCAATTCAAAATGCCCAAATGTAAGAAACCCCAGGAACAGCCATTTAAAAATCCCACTCACCGGCCGGTGCCGCGGCTCAACAGGCTAATCCTCCACCTGTGGTGCCGGCACACCGGGTTCTAGTCCCGGTCGGGGCACCGGATTCTGTCCCTGTTGCCCCTCTTCCAGGTCAGCTCTCTGCTGTGGCCCAGGAGTGCAGTGGAGGATGGCCCAAGTGCTTGACCAGGAGAAGCACCTGGCTCCTGGCTTCAGATCAGCACGGTACACCGGCCGCAGCGGCCATTGGAGGGTGAACCAATGGCAAAGGAAGACCTTTCTCTCTGTCTCTCTCTCTCACTGTCCACTCTGCCTGTCAAAAAAAAAAAATCCCACTCCCCTCTTAAACAAAAAAGCCGTCATCTGTCAACACCGTGACGGCAGGCATTTCAGAAGGGAGAGCCAACTCACGAGACTTTCACGCCCCCGAACGCCGGTGGAATCAGCCTTGGACCTCGGTGCCCAGATGAGTGCTGCCCGGTCATCCTCCTACACTCCTAGGACATTCAAAACCTCCCCACCACAACCCACCCAGAGGGCCCTGCCTGACACTACCCAGTCCCATGGGGCTTCACAGCTGGGAGTGAGGAGCGGCCAACCTGGCCAATAGTGATTTAGGGAGCGTCAGAAGGCCATGGGGGTGGTCACAGAACTGAACGTGACGGAAGCACAGGTTCAGGTTCGGGAGACAGGAGGCACCGCCTGCAACGTGGCCCAGCTGTATCCACCACGCCCACCACCTCTCGGACCTGCCAGGCCATTCCACGAAGCAGCAGCCCGGCTCGTCCACTCAGCATGGCTGGTGAGAAGACCCGCTTCTCAGCTGGCAGCCTGTAGGCACCTTCATGGGTGTTTCCGCTTAGACTGCATCCAGAGGACGAGCTACCGGAAGAGAGAATGGGTGACGAGTAGCAAAAGCCACTACCGTCCACTTCCCTCTGAGAACATTGAACTTTCAGGACCGAAGGGCACGGTCAGCAGGTTTGCCAAGGGTACGTGGAGCGAGACATCTCTCCGTCCAAAGGGCCAGAACCCTCTGTGAACCCAGCCTCACTGGAGCCGCTTCCATCGGGACGGCCATGCACAGAACGCAGAGATACGACCCTGCGCACTACGATGATGGGCACCCAGCGAGTCCACCACAGCCTCCTGGACCGAGCGTCCCTCGGGCCAGGGGCGGCACGCCTGTGGCTCTGGTCCGAGCTGTGCCCTTGCGGCTGTGGCCCGGGATACAGAGCTGTTGAAAGCCCGTAGCTCCTGCATCACTCGGACCTGAGAGAAATCGGGACGTGTCTCTGACCCTGAACTTCATCCAATCGATTAAAGTGAGAATTCTTCTGTGCAGGCCTTCCAAACGTTCTCCAGATCAGAGAGTCCAGTAAAAACACCGCAGACCAAGGCTTGGGCTCCACGAATCAGTAAGTGCAAAACGCATCCTCCCAGACAATGCAGAATAATTTAAAACGCTGTTTTAATCTCATGGAAAAGAAGTGCAGACTGACAAGTTAATTGACAAAACAAGCATGCTTGCACACACGCACAGACACTCAGCAAGCACTGGAAACGAAACACTTAAATCCGTCCATTTCCACGAGAGACCGTTAACACAGCACATTTCCTCTGAATCTGCTTACGAGACACGTGTGTCCCCTCAACGCTACACACGAGCCTGCGTGTGTGCGGGGCACGGGCCTAACCATGGAGGGAGCCTATACCTAAGTATTATTTAACTTTCCCCAGTATCTTTAAAGTTCATCTGCTCCCCTTTATCTGAAGGGCAGAGCGAGAACGAGAGAGAGAGCGAGAGTAAGAGACACTCATCTGCTGTGTCACTCCCCAAATGCCTACAACAGCGGGACTGGGCCAGGCCAAAGCCAAGAGCCTGCGGCTCCCTCTGGGTCTCCCACGTGGGTGGCAGAAGCCCCGGGACTTAAACCACCATCCACTGCCTCCCAGGGCACACATGGGCAGGAAGACAAGGCACAAGCCAGGCCCTCCGACACGGGACACGGGCATCGCACGCGGGGCGGCTTAACCTCTGAGACACAGTGCCCAGCCCTCCCCGCGGGTTCCCTTCTTGTCTCTGCCACTGCATTTTACTTTATCCCGTAAAGCACTGGGACACACCCTGCCGCGGCCCCGTCACCCCCGGGATCGCCTCAGTCTCAGCCCCACAGCCCTCACTTGAGCTGGCCCCCCCGCGTCTCACGCGTGTTCCGTGTCGTCAGGCCCGCGAGGGCTGTGCCTGTGCTGCACAGACTCTGTTGCTCTCATTACTCCCTAAGCAGAACGGCGAACCCACTGTTGACATAGCACTTACGTCGTCTCCGGTCTTGTGAGTAATAGAGACGACAGCAAGTGCATGGGAGGACGTGCGTAGGTTCTGGGCAAACGGCGCTCCGTCTGAGGAGGAACTGGGGCGCTCCGGATTCTAGCATCCGTGGCGGCCCTGGGAATGGCCCCCACAACCAGGGACACCTGTGATCTGATCCCCCAGCCCGAGGGACGGGAAGCAATGCCAGAGAAGCAGAGAGTAGAAAGGTTTTGAGAAAGGGCACCTGACCAGCCCGTGGCCATGGCCGCTTCCGGGGAAGCTGGGGCAGAGGGGGACAGAAGCCACCCAGACAATGCTGGAGGCTCCAGAGCAGCAAACAGCTGCGGCCTGGTTTCTCTGGGGCCCTGAGAGTAGGATCCCACCGGGCCCCTCTCCCCACTGTGGTGAGAAAGCGAGAGAGGGCACAGGGCAGGCTGCTGGGTCACCAAGGCAACACAAGAGTCTCGTGACCCAAAGGATGGGGGCACAAGTGTCCAGAAGAGCTCATGACCTGGAGGAACCATGGAGTCTGGACAGAGGCCACGCCACACAGCGAGACCAGGACGCAGGGCCGGGGCACAGCCGAGAAGACAGTGCCCCCAGTGGGCAGCAACTGGGATGTACAGCGACTGAGGTCCACACGGGACGGGGTCCACGCGGGCTGAGGAGGAGCCACCCTGCCCGAGCGGGGACACAGATGCCTCTGCAGGGGGAGGACGGGGCCAGGGAATTCCCGGAGGGCCCAGTTCAAAGCTGAGGTGCTGCTGTACCTGCTTAAGGAGCCTGGAAACTCACATGCATTAGGGGGGTCCAAGGACAGACCACAGAGACAGGCGGTCTCCCTCCAGCAGCATATGGTCCAGATACAGAGCTGGGGATGAAAACAGGAACGTTCAACTTGGCCCTTCTCGGGGACTGCAGGCGCCGTGCGGTATCTTTAGAAAGTCGTGCAGAGGCCTGGCTCTGGTCCCCCTCCCCCTGCACGTGTCTCACCTCCACGCAGCGGCATCCGGGCACTGCCGCAGACTCGCGCTTCTGTAGAGGCATGGCGTCCCGGCCCGCAGGCAGAGCAGGGAGATCTACCCATGCCCCTGGCCGCCTGTCGCCCCACTGCCTTTCAAAACTTATTTGGGAGGTAGAGTGACAGATCTTCCAGCCAGTGGTTCACGCCCTACATGGCCACAGTGGTCGGGACCGGGTCAGGCCAAATCCAGGAGCCTGGAACTCCATCTGGGTCTCCCATATGTGGCAGCGCCCAGCACTTGAGCCATCATCCTCTGCTTCCAGGCACGTTAGCAGGGAGCTGGATGGGAAAGGAAGCAGTTGGGACTCGAACCAGAGATCCCACATGGGCTGCCAGCGTCACAGGCAGCAGCTTCGCCCACGGCACCACAGCGCCAGGCCCCTCAGCCCTGTTACCATCCTCACCAACACCCCAAGGTTTTGTGGGCACAGATGAAAAACTTCTGAGGGGCTGGGGGTCACAGCCACACGCAGCGTGAACACACCGAGCGCTGGTCTGCACCCCAAGAGCCTCAGGCAACGTTTACGCCAGGTGGGCTCTGCTGCACTGGACGGAAGACTTAACAGCAAAAAGGAAGAGTGTTCCGGGCAGCTTCCTTCAGCCAGAATTAAAAGGGCGTCTGTCCCTCGCCGGCCACGCGGCACAACCAGTCACCAGCTCAGCCTGCCCCGTGCCCCAGCTCTGACTTGGGGGAGCCATCGTCTGTCACTGGCCATCCCTCACTCTGGTCCCCCGCCCCTTGCTGTCCTGGCTCTGGTTCCCCTCCCCATGCCATCCTCACTCTGGCCCCCCTCCCCCTGCTGTCGTGGCTCTGGCCCCCCTCCCCTCACCATCTTCATTCTGGTCCCCCTCCCCCCACTGTCCTCACTCTGGCTCCCCTCCCCCTGCCATCCTCACTCTGGTCCCCCTCCCCCTGCTGTCCTGGCTCTGGCCCCCCTCCCCCCACCGTCCTCACTCTGGTCCCCCTCCCCCCACCGTCCTCACTCTGGTCCTCCTCCCCCTGCTGTCCTGGTGCTGGCTCCCCTCCCCCCACCGTCCTGGCTCTGCCCCCCTCCCAGCTCCACATTCCTGTCCATCTCCAGCTGTCTGCAAGCAAAAACAGCAGAGACTCTGCAGGGGTCGTTCTGAAAACCCATGGCAGCACCAAGCGACTCTCCAGCTCTCTCCACGTGTGATCTAGAACACTCTAGAATGTGCCTCAGAGTCCGAGCCCCAGCGAGGAGCTCTCACCACGGCCCGGCCCCGGCACACGCACTTCTCAGACTGAGCAGTGACAGATCTGGTGCTGGAGGACAAGCCACCCCGACAGCTCTTCTCTTTCACAGGGGTCACCGCTTCAAGGTCGCAGTCCAGTTTGTTCCCACGCCGGGTTTGTGGTTTAAATACCAGCCACACACCAGTGACTCAGAGGCTTATGTTCCCAGCCAGAATTCTGCCCACGAAGCAGCTCCACGCCGGAACCTGGGAGCTTCCTGGGACGGCTCAGGACCCTGCCTGCCCACCCTAGCCATAGCTCTCCAGCCTCCACATAGCTAAGGGCAGCGATGCCAGGCAGGACCTCCACAGCCCAGGGCCCACCCACTGCCCGGTCCTCCCCACCTCCCCCAGGGCCCACCCACCACCCAATTGTCCACACCTCCCCCAGGGCCCACCCACTACCCAGTCCTCCCCACCTCCCCCAGGGCCCACTGCCCAGTCCTCCCCACCTCCCCCAGGGCCCACCCACTGCCTAGTTGTCCACTCCTCCCCCAGGGCCCACCCACCACCCAGTCGTCCACTCCTCCCCCAGGGCCCACCCACTGCCCGGTCCTCTTCCCTCTGCCTGCTCCTCTGCACAGTGGCCTGCGTCCACGCACCTCCAACGCAGTCCTGCAAAGTCCTCACTTCTCGTTTGTTTCTCTTCACGCAGACGTGGTCACACCCCCACCCCACCAGGAAGCCTTTGTGACATCACACGTTCCAGACGGACCTGGGACACTGCATGCTTTGTATGTCTGGTTTCCATCCACGCACCAGGCTTCCCTAGCACGTGTCCGGCCAAGACCTCGGGAGCCTGTCTCTGCCCTCCCTCTCTGCACACCACCAAGTTTATTTTTAAAATGCCGGCTCCCTCCTTCCCTCTGCCTTCTCCAATCTGCACAATTCCTGTTCGTTCCTTAAGATTCCGACTAAATGGGATGCGGGAGGGCCACGCTCCCTGCTCCTCGGAACTGGAAGCGGGTTCCACTGCTGGACGCGCCCACTGCCGCCGAGACGGCTGCTTAGTACCGAGACTACGCACTTCTGTCCACTGGTGTCCGTTCCTCCTGGGACGGCGCCCTCCGTGACCAGCTGCACTGTCCCGCTGCTCGCTGTGTGCCCGAACATCTGGCGAGACGCCGCTCACATGTGCACGTGAACAGATGAACACCGCATTCCCTGCAGCAGTGCGCGTTCATCTCATAACAGGCGGAATTCCATTCTCCTGGCAGCTCCTCTCCGTCTCCCAAATCTTCCAACCTAAATATTTGCCTCAGGGCCTAGATTAGAAGTGTTGACATTCCAGTGCCGGGAAACCGTTTGGGATTATCTTAGAGGTGTTTCTGGAGCCGTGGCACAGTCCCAAGTAGCTTCCCCCCGTGGCGTGTCCTCAGGAGCCCCAGCTCCGCGGGTAGCGGGGCAGGAGGGAGCCTGGGCCACGTCACCACGCTGTGGATGCTAATTTGGACAAAGCGGAGAGAAACGTCCATTGGGGTTGGCTTCCTGTCACTGTCACGTGCTCTGATGGAAGTACACAGTGGTACCACATCTGCAGGTGAGAAATCGCTCTAAGGGCTGACGACCCTCGACCGGCACCAGACGATGGAGCCCTCCCTCTGGGCCCCTGGGAGTCACGAGACCCGGGTGGGGGCCCAGGGGACGGGGGCAACTCAGCTCACTGCTCAGGCTGCGTTGGTTCATCTGTGGGAAGCAGACGCTGTCTTCAAGCTCCCCTCGTTCAGCGAGAGGTGTGGACGACAGTGTGCTGGACACACAACCCCTCGAGGCAGTCCCACAGGCAGGGGACTAGGCTCCAGGACGACTCAGATACACGACTCTCGCCACGCACCACTGGCACTGACTGACAACCTCGGATGACTCCCCAGCGACTGGGCCTTGCCCTCTCCCAGACACTCGGGTGCCCCTGGCACTAGGGCGCGGCCATGTGACTGCGTTTCAGCCGACAGAACAGGCAGAAGCGATGGAAGCCGCGTCCCAGGCTGGGCCTGAGGACCAGCCCCCAGAAGCCCGTGGTCCCTTTAGCACATCACCTTGGCAGGTGCGTGCTCTCCACGAGCAGCCTGGACACAGGGCAGAGCCCGGGCAGCGACCGTCCACAGCGCTCTCCGCCCAGAGCTTCCCCGGAAGACGGCATTGCATGACCAAGGGAGGAACATTTGTTGGCTGAAACTAGTGTTCTTCGGAGTGGATCTGTGCCACACCATATCCTATCCTCATAGTTAAACCAAAACGCGTGTGATAAAATGGCTGGTAAATGTTTATGATGTCAACAGCCCCAAATACTCGTAGAGAAAATTCACATTCACCCAGCTGCTAACAGTTCCTCCATCAGAGTACTGAAATACGAAGCTAATTTTATTCTCTGTGCCACAATAATCGTCTCTCGTGCTGTATATAGCTGTCACAAACAAATCATATTTAATGTCGAGATAAAATTTTACAATAAACACACATAAAGTCAAACCCAGCTAAGGTCTCCCTGCGGGTAAAACCTGTGGCCTTGTTTTGCTGGGACCGAGGGAGAGCTCGCTGGTGTGGTGGTGGTCACGGCGGGCTAACGGGCTGCAGGTCCAGTGATCCGAGCCGTTAGGGTTAGGGTCAGGGTCAGGGTCAGGGAACACTCCCCAGGCCAAGGCATAAGCACCTCCAACAGCCGCTGAGGGGCTGCCCTGCCCAGGGGAGATCTAGGAAACACCAGTCACCCCGGGCTGGGAGCCTCCTCCCTCAGAGCCCACTAGGGCATTAATGTCTTAGAAATCGCCAAGAGCATCACTCACTCGCGTGAGGCTGGAGGAGCCGGTGACAACCTCAAAGCACTGCTTTACAAGCCACACACGTGCCGACCGGTGATTCCAGAGAGTGTGCCCACTCGGGAGACCAGGATGTAAGAGACACAACAGCCTCACCTCCCCAGCGCCTGCCTGGACCACCCTGAGGGACGGGGGCCGTGGCTCCCTC
This sequence comes from Sylvilagus bachmani, assembly GCA_015711505.1. Lineage (NCBI taxonomy): Eukaryota > Metazoa > Chordata > Mammalia > Lagomorpha > Leporidae > Sylvilagus > Sylvilagus bachmani. The sequence continues at coordinate 24,594,511 of CM027396.1, forward strand.
GGGTGCGGTGCTGCACTGCCTGCGACGCCCCACCTGGCGCCCAGGAGGCCCAGCAGCAGCTGGGGTGCGGGCCTCTGCCCCCGCAGGGTGCTGCTCTGTGATATCCCACAGTCGGAAGGTCCTGGCAGAATCGCCGTGCCTGTCTGCTTTCCTGCTAGACTGCTCCAACGCGCCGGGGTCCGAGGACCTCGCTACACACTGCCCACATGAAGAAATGGCCGGCCGGGTTTTGCAGAGAGGGTGCAGCCTGCACCAGCCGCCCCTCGGTCCCCATTACCTGTCACCTCCCTGCCCGCGCTTATTTCCCTGGGATTCGTGTTCTTCCCCCAACCCCAGGCGACAGAGGTCCACAGGGAAGCCGGCCCTCGGGTCCACGTCTATACAGAGCCACTCCCAGGTGTCCATTTCCCCCAGTTCTCCTTCCAGCTTCCCGGGACCACTGCCTGAGGCTGCCAGGGAGCCAGGAGACAGACATGTGCGCGCACACACACACACCACCACCACCACCACCAGAGGCGAGCCGGCACAGCCCAGGCTGAGTCATCAGACCATTTTATCCTCCTGGCCAGCACCGACTGGCACCAAGTGAACATGACGCCCATGGCAACATCAAGGCACTGCACTCCGACTCCGCTCGGGCCTGGAACGAGCACAGCTACTGCTCCACCACAGAAACCCAGCCAGGGCGAGGCCGACGCGTGGAGACAGAGCAGGGACAACGGGGGCAATGTGAAGCCAAAGCTCCCGTGGCAGGGCGAGCCCCTGGACCGACCTGTGCCTGACGCCGGCCGGCACCGGTCTCATGTTTCGATGAGGCGCACAAACTCCTTGCGTCGTCTAAGCCAGTGGGAGCTTTGTCATCTGCCACAGATCACCCTGAGGGCAGGGACGTATGTGTGGCTGCTTACAAAGGTTCAGAGCCAGCGTCATTGTCCTGCTGAAAACCTGACCTGACCAGCTGCCTACTTGAAATGGACAGAGGAGAGGCCAGCACTGTGGTGTAGCGGGTGAAGCCACCATATGCAGTGTGGGCATCCCATGTGGGCGCCAGTTCGAGTCCTGGCTGCTCCACTTCCAGTCCAGCTCCTTGCTGATGGCCTGGGAAAGCAGTGGGGGATGGCCCAAGTCCTTGGGTCCCTGCACCCGCATGGGAGACCAGGAAGAAGCTCCTGGCTCCTGGCTTCAGATCCGCGCAGCTCCAGCTGTTGTGGCCATTTATGGAAGTGAACCAGCAGATGCACGACCTCTCTCTCTCTCTCTCTCTCTCTCTCTCTCTCTGCCTCCCTGTAACTCTGCCTTTCAAATCATGAATACATCTTTTCTCAAAATGGAAAGAGGATATTTTAGTTTTATTTCCTTTCCTTTCATTTGAAAGGCAGAGGTCCAAGGGGGATCCTCTCTTTGGTGATTCAGGCCTCAGAGGTCCGCACCAGCGAGGGCTGGGTCAAGCTGAACCCAGGAGCTGGAATTCAGCCCAGGTCTCCGGCGTGGTGGGAAGAATACGAACACTGGAGCCGTCGCCTGCTGCTCCCCAGGGTGTGCCCGGGCAGGAAACTGGGTCAGAAGCAGAGGGGCAACCCAGAGTTGTGGTGCCGCCTGCCACACGGATGCTGGCTGCAGCCCCAGCTGCTTCACTGCCGATCCGGCTCCCTGCCGATGCGCCTGGGAAAGCAGCAGGGGATGGCCCAAGAGCGTGGGTCTTTGCGCCCACGTGAGACTGGGATAAAGCTCCTGGTTCAGCCTAGCCAAGCTCCGGCAGTTGCAGGCATTTGGGGAGAGACCCAGGAGATGGAAGATCTCTCTCTCTCTCCTCGTGTCTAACTCTACCTTTCAATAATAACTATTTTTTAAAAAGAAAAAAGGGGCAGAGCCCTAACCTAGACCCTCCACTATGGGTCACAGGGGTCCCAAGCAGAACTTAGCTGCTGCACCACCCCCCCATTCACCCAGGGACGGCGTCTTTCATCCCCAGTTGAAATTTCTCCGAGATGCTGTTTAGGATAAGTGCCAGGACCGGCTGTACCATGGAGACCGTCCCTTGGAGGGCGGAGTTGGGTGCCCAGAGCCCCTGTTCCGGGCAGGTGTTCCGTCGTCTTGGCAGCTTCTGCAGTCTCCAGCAGTGCTCATCCTGCGTGCAGCATTAGCATTCTGCCACAGGAGCCAGCGGGCCAGACAGACGCTGCATCACCGCATACCCCGCGGGCTCCTCCGGACATGGAGCCGGCCTGACGCCAGGCAGTCTGCAGGCTCCGGCCATCTGCCCCATCTACCGTACGGGCCGGCTGGCTTATCCCCGTTTCAGGAGGAGGACTGAGAGCTGCCGTTGCTCTCCCAGGCCTGTGTGTCAAGTAGCTGACAAAGCTGCCGGCCGCATCCACGCCCTCCGTGCAAATTCTCCCAGGAGCGCCCCCTGAACGCTGCGGGGGTCTTTCCCACACTCACTTGAGATGGAGCCAGCGGCCCCCAGGCAGAGGCCCTCCTCACAGCTTCCAAACCCGGGCTGCGCGTGACGCGTGGGCCACGGTGCTGCAGACGTCGCCGAGCCGGGCTTTCTCCCGACACACACCGCCCGCACGCGGACTGGCTGAAGCCTCCTCAGGGCAGAGGCTCGGGCGGAGAGTGTAGACCCTGCTTCCTCTGCTAACAGAGCAGGAGCGGCTCCAGGTGAGAGGTCAAGGCCAGCGCTGCCCGCCCGCAGCTGCAGCACCCCCCCCCACTTTGCACATAGGGTGAGAGGCCCTGCAGCCTCTTCTAAAGCCCATCCTATTGGAATTGGTGCTGATGTTTTCAGTTTTTTAAAGACGTATTTACTGGAAAGGCAAAGTGAGAGAGAAGGAGAGACAGAGAGAGACAGAAAGAGAGATCTTCCAACTTCCGGTTTACTCCCCAAACGCCTCCAACAGCCAAGGCCGCTCCAGGCTGATCTCCAACGTGGGTGGCAGGGGCCCCAGCACTTGGGCCGTCTTCCCCAGCCTTCCTGGTGCATTAGCAGGGAGCTGGATCGGAACCGGAGCAGCCAGGACTCGAACCGGCGCTCCAAGAAGGGAGGCAGTGCCACAGCCTCGGCCCCCATCTCAGTTTGAGACACGGAACTGCCCGGGGCTTTCCAGGCAGGACGCTGCTGTGCTTAGAAACACAGCGAATGGAGACCACACAAGTAAGGACCTCTCTGCTTCCTCCTCCGTCTCCTGCCGAAGAACGAGAAGCGTGCGGCACGTAGCCCAGCGACGCCAACGCCCCTCCTGCTGGGGCAGGCAGGACACCGTGGTGCCACCTCTCCTCCCGGCTTACTCCCGCCTCAACTCCGGCCACAATAAAGAGGGTCAGGAAGGGCTGCCCAGCGCAATGAGCAGTTTGAAAAGAGCTGAACAGATGGTACGCTTCTCTCCGGCAGCCCTTCCGGCGGCACCCGCAGGCCGCAGGCATTCGGACAGCAATGACCAAGCAATCAAGGTCACATCCTTGTGGGAAAAGCGCGAACGTGTGTGTGTGTGTGTGTGTGCGCGCGTGTGTGTGTGCGCACGTTGTGTGCGTGTGTGTGTGTGTGTGTGTGTGCGCGCGAGGAGTCAGCCCCCGCCCCTCTGGGGGAACAGACACTGTCCCAACAGCCAGAAAACATGCCTGCTGGGGCAGGAGCTCCCTGCACGAGCCCCTCCCTCCCCCACTGCAGTGGCCCGCCGTGAGCCCTGGCTGCCGAAGTTACCTGTGCTCGGACGGGCGGGGGCTATGGTCAGGACACTCAGGAGCCTCTCCCAGCCTGCCGGTTCTGAGCAGACCATCTGACGACTCAGATAGCCGACAGAGCAGGGTGAGTAACGTCTGCAGCCAGGGGCACCCCATCCTGGCCAGGGGCGCTCCCAACGATGCCCCCGCCCCAGCCCTTGGCCACAACCCCCGCGAGGCTTTCTCTCTCATGCCTGTGCAAGGATTCCTGCTGCCCTGCTCTGACCCTGCACCACCTCCAGGATTCCCCTTGACCTGGTTACGGCCTCGCCAGGCATCCTCGTGAACTGAGTCGCTAACGCATGTTCTTTCTGACGTCTTCACGAGAGACATGAAGCGGCCCCTTCGGCCGACACGGCCGGCAAGCTGCAGAGGGCATTGCTGGGGAGGGCTCTGCGCCCGGCCCCTCCTGGCTCATCACTCCCCGGCGGGCAGGGCCCTTGCACTCATCTGGACCAGGGAGTGGCTACAGAAGTGCCTGTGGGACGCTGGCGGCAGGGCCAGTGCTGCACAACGCTGCCTCCCGCGTGTCCCTGGCTCACTGCCCACCAGCACTCCGGCCACAGCTGCCTCTAGGATGCCCAGGCGGTCACCAGGACCTGGGGCTTTCCACTGACCCACAGTGCGCGGGGACAGAACCAGGCTTTACTCGTCTTCAGCTCTTGCTACTTAGAGGTAACTGGTTGCCCCCGAGAAAGGGACTCGCAGCCACCGCTTTCCCCCAGCCACACGGCCAAGACTTCCTAGCAGAATCCTGTGTGCACGTGTGCGTGGGTGCACACATGTCAGTGCCTGTCTGGGTCTTTATTCACGTTGTAAGTTCGGCTGTGATGGCACACACACATCTTAGCGATTCTCAGTGAGGCTACGTCCGTCCGTGCTGTGCAACCACCTCTGCCATCCATCTCCAAAACTCCCCAGGCTGCACCTCCGCCCACCCACCGACGCCGGCGCTCTCCCACCCAGCCCCTGGCCACCAGCGCTCTGCTTCCATCTGTCAATTTGACCATTCCCGGAGCTGCGTGACAGCGGAGACCCCCTGTCTAGTCTCCGTCTTTTCGGGAGTGGCCTACCTCACGTGGTCCCGTTTCAAGGTCCTCACGCCCCCGCAGGGTGTCAGCTTCTCCTCCCCCTCCAGCCTGAATCATGTCCCCGAACACCCCGCTCCTCCGTCACCAGACACTGTGTCTCCTACTGCACAGCCCTCGCAAACGGTGCTGCTATAAACAGATGCACGGGAGTCGTCGAGGTGTGACTTCAATGCTCGTGGACGCACACCTACACATGGAAATGCTAGAACATGCTAATTCTACTCTTTTTTTAATCTTTGGAGAAACTGCCATGTTGCTTTGTGTCTTGGCTGCACGGGCATCTGCAGATCTGAAGGCGACTGAATGAGGAAGTCAGAAGACAACGACGGCCCGGCAGGGACAGAGCTCGGGCGACCTTGGCCCTGTGAGCAGCTGCATGAGCCAGCAAGGCCCCCCCACCCTAAGACCTGAAGTCGGAAACACACACTTGCAGTCAGCCAGGCCACGGGGCATCAGGCTTCTGGAGGAGCCTCGCGTGCACGGTGTGACACAGACCCCATGAGTGTCTCTAGTCGGCTCCCAGGCTGCACTGCGACTGCACCTCACAATGGCCGTTCCGGTTCCAAAGCCGCCAGGCAAGGACAAAATCACCTGTTTCCACTTATCCTCGAAAGCGGCTCCACCAGCAGCCAGCCCAGTAACCGCGGTGTCTCCATGCTGCCTGTGCAGCCGCAGCGACCTTTCAGCGCCTGAGGACAAGGGTGTCTTGCCCTGGAAGGGCCGCAGTGCTGGGAGGGAGCGGGGGATGCCCCTCGGCCCACAGCCAGTGCCCTCACTTGGTCCCCGACACTGCCGACTTTCAGGCCCTGTGGGACTGAGACAGGAGAACAAGGGCCCCTGCAAGTCCTGCCTTGCTGGGGGAGGCACAAGCGCTCTGGACCCTCGGGGGATGAGGGTGGTCTGGGGGAAGAAGCCCCCAGGGACCGGTGCTGACCATGCGCTTCGGGAAGAGGCCATGGGCCCCCAGGAGGAGTTCGCATTTGCTCATCTTCTGTCGCTGTAGGAACCCCGGAGGCGAGCACCACGTGGTGGAGGACAGAGCTCCGTCGGGCTCACAGTTTGGGAGGGTAGCTCCGTCTCACCGCAGGTGGGTGCACCTGCTGTCCTCAGAAAACCCATGTGTTCGCGTGGCCAAGCCACCGAGGTCCTTAACTCCCACAGACCTCCCGAGCAGGAAGAGGACCCAACCCACCTCTGCAGCCCTGGTGCCCAGAGCCCTCCACCAGGTCATCCAGCAAACCTGCTGTCTTCCCTCCCCACTCGATCTTTCCTACAGCTAGTTCTGCATAGACGCCATGCGTGTCTCCCCAGAGAGGCACAGCAGTGCAAGGTGTGACTGCAGCAGAATTTGAGTCTGCTTCCTGCCTCCCTCCCTGTCTCTCTCTCTCTCTCTCTCTCACACACACACACACACACACACACACACTCGCATGGGAACTTCCAAAACCTCATGGCTTTCCAATGCTTTGCATCAAAATAAACTTCTCTTTCACCCAGGTTTTCCATGAAGTTCCCTTGTCTAATTTAAACTCAACAGGACACGAAGCAAATGCCCCATTGTATCTCATGATGCTTTGCCTATGACAGCACAGCTTTGGCAAGAAAACAGATTGTGTTATTTTTGATTTAGTGATTTGGATCCCATAGGCAGTAAGGAACTTGGGCCCTTTAATCTGGAAAGTGAGTCAGAGTCACACGTTGGAAAGAAGGACACGGCTGCTTCCACTTCAACACCTGAGCCCTGTTCACCCCTGCACACAGACTGAGCCCTGCTCACCCTGCAGACAGATGGAGCCCTGCTCACACCTGAAGACTGAACCCTGCTCACACCTGCAGGCAGACAGAGCCCTGCTCACCCCTGCAGATGGACGGAGCCCTGCTCACACCTGCACACAGACTGAGCCCTGCTCACCCCTGCAGACTGAGCCCTGCTCACCCCTGCGGATAGACGGAGCCCTGCTCACCCTGCAGACGATGAGCTTCCAGGCAGTACAGCATCTGCATCCCACCTCCCAGGAGCCACAGGTCCTCGGAAAAGACCCCCGACCACCCTGCTGTCTCCCCAGTAACGGGAAGTCGAAGAAGAACGTATCAGAGTGGAAAGGCACCCGTTGCAGGCCTCCGAGCCCCTGGACGCACCGCTGCTCGGCTCACCCTAGACGAGCTGGGCCCAGGACCGGCGGCCGGAAGCTGCAGGCATTCAGCAAGCCCGGCTCGTGCCACTTCTGCCGTCACTTGGTTTTCGCAGCCTCTCTGCGGGACGGAGGCGACCCAGATGCTGACAGAGCGCACGAGAGTCACTGCTGAGCCTCCGCGAGGAAGACGCAGGAGCAAACAGAACTCTCCATCCCCAGGGGCAGAAGGGCACGGGGCAAAGTCGGGGTTTGTTCACGCGAAGGGGGCAGCAAACTGGCTGCTGCTCTCGTGTCGGCCTCCCGGGGACCGCGCACCCTGCGCACAAACGCCCTTCAGCCCGAGGACCCCATCTCTGGGACATCCTCTCTGAGGAAGTAAGAAAAAGCACAGTCACTCGCGCAAACGGTCAGCATCACGGGCCGGCTGTAAGCTACACACGGGGCACCAGGGGAGCGGTGCACAGCCAGAGAGCCCTGCAGGGGACGCCAAGTGTGGGACGATGACAAATGAGCTACAGGCAAGGGTGGCGCCAACGTGGAGGGAATCAGACTTCACTCAGGAGGGACCTGGGAGGGCGGGCAACCGGGAGAGGAAGAGGGAGAGGGGGAGGGAGGGGGGAGGGAGAGGGAGAGGGGGAGGGGGAGG
>CM027396.1:24602205-24616534 GCA_015711505.1 Sylvilagus bachmani
GGGAGAGATGGTGAAGACAAAGTAGCAGAATGCTGCAGGAGAAGCTGCAGCCAATGCCAAGGCCTGGGGTAGACACACGCTCGGCCTCCCCCCGGAAACAGAAACCAGGCTTGCGTAGCCGGAAGGCACAGGCTGAGGGAGGCCCCGTTCACCCCCAAAGGTGTTTAGAACGGAACACTAAGGAGGAGGGCACCTAAATGCCCACCAGTGCTGGGAAGGATGACGGGGGCACAGCTCCGGACGGAACGCCTCTGCATCAGCTAGGACGCTCTTGCTTGGGGGACGCACAAGCCACCCTGAGCTGGGGTGAACGAGGGCACAGCGTTCCGACTTCAGCTCCTCCCCCAGCCGTGGGACTCAGGCTACGCGCCTCCCCACCTCCCTTGTCTCAGCTGGCAATCAGGGCCGACACACTGGACAGTCCTGTAAGTGATCCTAGCATGTGAAGTGGGGTCTAACCGGGGTGTGGGGGTGGGAACAGCACCGGCTTCACAGCCAGCAGAGGTGAGCGACCCCCGTGAACAAGAAGCCTGAGCAGGACGTTAGCCAGACCCCACGCGTGGACGGAAACCTGCATGTGTCCCAAGTTCTGCAGGTGACAAGGGCAGGGCACCGTGATGGCCTCGGGGGAGCAACGGCTTAGCCGCGGCCACGTGTGCACACAGATGGCGCTCCTGTCCTGCCTCTGCCTCCTGGGGCATCGGGGTCCTTCCTCTCCAGACAACCTGCGGGGTCAGCCTCGCACGCTGACTGCGCACCTGTCCTGGGCCCCGATCTGCATCTTCCATGGAGAGATCTCCGCGGGATCCACCGAGGTCAAGTTCTCATCCTACAGCAGTGTCCATCTCTGTCAAGCAGGTGGGAGCCTCACGGCATCAAACCATTGTTGAGCAGCCTGGGAACGACCAGGACTCGTTAACCGAGGCCCGTGCGGAGACGCCGGAGGCACTGGGTGCAGGGCAGACGCTCACACATGAGATCCTGACAGCTGCAAGGACAGAGCTAGAGACAGAATCAGGGATAGAGCTGGGGACAGAGGCAAGAAGAGAGCCAGCGCATGGTGGTCACAGCCAGGAGACGGCCCGCACGGCGCAGGCGAGGACGGAGCTGGGATGGCCTCCAGCGTGGCCCGCAGTCTGTGTCCCCACCTGCACAGACAGGGATAGACAGCACCTCACAGGGCTGTGAGCATGATCAGGGACGCGATGGATCCTGCGCCAAGGACAACCTCAGTCCTGGACAGCAGGGGGCAAACGCTAACCACGGGGGTCAGCACCGCGGATTTGGGGCGTGGCTGCCACATGGTGCACTGTCTTTCAGCCCAGGAAGAGCAGCCTGGCCTCGCTCACCAGGAGTCAGAGTCGCATTCCCCAGGCGCCAAAGGAAGGCATCACTGATCTTTTGTCTTCTGTTTATTCAAGGCCCCTCCCCTCTGCAGCCGAACACAGAAGGATCAGCACTTGGGCCTGACACCCCCACAGCTGCGCGCAATGACCTTGCAGAGTCTCCAGCTGCAGCCCACATCCTGATCCGGAGAACTGGGCGTCACAGCCACCGAGCCAGCCGGGCACCCTGCTCGGGCTGCTGGAGCCAGGGCCGGGTCCCACGCCAGCGCCGACAGCTGTAAAAATACATGACAGGCACTTCCTCAGCGCCATGATCACAATGTAGCACAATGCAACGATCCACGGAGCTACCGACACCCAAACATCGACAAGGCATTCCTTCCGCATCTATGACGTCCTCTACCACCGGTCTGCAAGGGGCGCCGTCCACCTGTGAGTTATCCACCGCCTCCCAGGATGCACTCTGCTGTCTATGCCCCACCCACAGGACGCTCGGCACACCCCTCACTGTCCAGCCTCCACAGCGAGGAAAAACCCTGCTCCTCTGTCTTGGTAGGAAACACGATCCAGCAACTAACGAGCATAAACATCGAGCTGTGAAGAGTTTTGGTGTTGTGCTGGCGATCTGAAAAGGATCACCCCGGGAAGGCCAGGGAAGGGACATACAGTCGGCCCCTCCGTATCACAAAAGGCCAAATCTCGGGAAGGAGGCAGACGGAGAAGGCTTCATGCCTGTGCTTCCGGGATTCGACCCCAACACCGCCAAGGCCAGCACCGCGGTGGCTGGAACGGCAGGAAGTGGGGCACCAAGGAGGCAGCCGGCGCGTACCCGCTGGGCACAGGCTTCGGGGGCCCCCGTGTCACCTTCACCACGTGCACAATCGGCATCTGCAAAGGCCTCTGGCAAGGGGCTCGGCCAAAAGAGCCCTCTGTCCACACCAACTGACCCCACCCGATTCCCAGCACACATCCCTGCTGCTCCCTTCTCCGGGACAGGGTGGGGTGACCGCAGCAGCTGCCTGCGTTCCAAGATGTCCACTGACGCCAAACCCTGCACACAGGACGTGCTCTGCGGCGGCAGTGTCCCCGCAGGTCCCAGAGCACCCACCTTTCCAGGTCTACGCCCTGGCGCCTCCTGGGTTCTGTGGCCACCTGCACACAAGCGATGCAGACCTGTGGCACTCGGTCTGACCAGCGAGACCGCTGTTGGGTGCCAGTGGGCGGGTCACACACGGCACGGACACGCGGGACAGAGGGCGCAGGAGGGCGGGAGTCCAGAACGGTGTGCGATCTCAAGTCCACGGGCTGCATCTAGAAGTCTCCCTGCACTATTTCAGACCAGCGTTGACTGCAGGTGACAGAGGCAGGGCGAGGAGGAGCGCCTGGGCGCTCAGAGCACGATCCACCCCCCCCAAGCTCCCGGCCTCCCTCGCTGCCTGCCTCCGGTCTGCAGCTCTGCAGGAATCAGGAATCTACGTTCTCCGGGCAGCAGCAAGCCTGGCGGCAACAGAGGGGCCGTGTTCCTTAGTCATTTATGCAAGTGTTGCTTCTTAACGAGGAACAAAGTAACGAGAAGACTCCTCCGGACGTAGTTCCCGTTTCTAGACAGCAGACTTGAACTCGTCCTTCCTCCCTTCCAAGGAGGGGAAGAATCTTTCCATGGGGAAGCCTGCTCCTCCCGTAGCTGTCTGTCGTCGGCAAGGCCTCCCAGAAGGAAGACTCGCCTCCACTTTTGTTTTTTTATTTGAAAGTCAGAGAGTGAGAGCGTGAGAGAGAGATGTTCCCATCTGCTGGTTCACGCCTCAAATGGCTGAAACAGCCAGAGTTGGGCTGGTCTGAAGCCAGGAGCTTCTTCCAGGTCTTCCACGCGGGTGGTGGGGGCCCAAACACAGGGGCATCCTCCACTGCTTTTCCAGGCGCATTAGCAGGGAGCTGGATCGGAAGTGCAGCACCTGGGACTTGAACCAGTGCCCATATGGGATGTCAGCGTCGCAGGCAGCAGCTTTACCTGCGACCCCACAACGCCAGTTCCATGCCTCTACTTGGGAGGAAGGGGGAGACCCTCGCTACAGAGCAGGGGAAGCATCCACCCCTGGTGGTTCCCACTCAGGCACTGGGGGAACCCTGGGCATTGGGGGGAACCCTGGGCAGCGGCTGAGTGCAGTGCTCAGCTGGGCCCACAACCATGAACCTTCCCCAGGGCAGGGGCAGCCGAGACACTGCTCAACTCTCACTTCCTAGGCCTACCAGTGACCTGGGGCACCAAGCCCAGTGGTTTCCCTCACAGGGTGATGGGGTGCAGACTTTCATCACAGACCTGCCCCTTAACGTCAGCTGTGGGCCGAAGCTGTGCCCCTGGATCCTCACGTGGGAGCCCAGGCCCCCAGGGATGGGACCTGGAGGAGGAGACTCTGCAGTTGGGTCTGGGGTCCCAAGGCTGGGTCCTTGTGAAGGGATCAGTGCTCTTGCGGGAGGGGACCCAGAGCCCAGGCATCTCCTTGCCCTCTCTCTGCCATGAGAAGACAAAGCGAGGAGGTGGCCATCTGTGGCCTGGGAGAGAGCCCCAGCCGGGGACAGACCAAGGAGGACGCTGACCTTGAACTTCAGCGTCCAGACCCCTGTTGCCCCAGCCCCAGTCGCTGGGGCTTTGCTGTGGCAGCCCAGGCCAAGACAACACCCTAGGCTCCAGCAAGCTTCTTACTGTCCACTTTTAGGCCACCTTCTGAACGAGGAGCTCCCGCGAATGCCAGGTGAGAGATCGCCTCACCTCCAGACACAGCAGTCTGCAATTGTGTGCAAGTTACTGGGCCCTACCGGCTCACACTTCCACTTTTTCTCAAAGGTGTCGGTCACCGAGAGCCCAGAGGGAGGGCTGCTCTGTGGACCGAAGGCAGCAGCTCCCTCCCCTCCCGGGACTGGCTCAGCACCCTCTGCTTCCTCCCCTCCCCCCTGCTTAGACTCCACCTCTGCCCCCTGCACAGGGGGCTGGGCACCCGCCTGTCATCCACCGCACCTGTGCCGGAGCTGCCGCGGCCCCCACCCAGCCTGACTGCACCAGCTAAGTGGAGACGCCAACGAGACCCTGAACCACGGCCAGCGGTTGAGCTCCCACAGTGGCAGCCCCCAGAGCTGGGCAGCCACCCAGGCACACCACGGAGAGGACACTTTGTGTCAAGAACATGACCAACCAAGGCCAGAAAGGGCCACGGGTCAGTGCCTTCTCAGTGGACGGTTCTAGGACGCGGGACTCCCAGGCAGCCTCCCTGGGCCACACAGCCTGTGTGCGTCCCTGGGAAGCTGTGGCCAGGTCAGGAATTAGCCCCCACTCTGCCGCGTGTTCCCTCTCCCCTCTCCTGGCTGCCCTGGCTTGTGCCCCCACACCCCAAAACAGCATAGAAACCTGGCCTCTTCCCGGAACTGAGGCTACGATGTGCAGCAGCTCCTTGACTGTCTCAAACAGGATTTTCAAAATAAGAAGCACACGCAGAAAAACGAGTCAAAACTGGCCTGAAGGAACCTGACAGGGGCACCGGGGTCCCCACAGGAGCCCAGCCAGGGGGCTCACGGCAGTTACTACCAAGACCTGCTGTCCACGGTCGCCCCTCTTTATAGAAAGCAGGGAACCCAGACTTTTATATGAACACACAAGACCCTTAAATTTTCAAAGTCAGCAAGAACTCAGAGCCACCATGTGAGCCTCACGGGGCAGAACCAAGGCATGACCTGTGACCTCTGTGGTGACCCTGTGACCTCTGTGGTGATCCTGTGACCTCTGTGGTGACACTGTGACCTCTGCAGTGACCCTGTGACCTCTGCTGTGACCCTGTGATCTCTGTGGTGACTCTGTGACCTCTGTGGTGACCCTGTGACCTCTGTGGTGAGTCTGTGACCTCTGCAGTGACCCTGTGACCTCTGTGGTGATCCTGTGACCTCTGTGGTGACCCTGTGACCTCTGCTGTGTCCCTGTGACCTCTGTGGTGACCCTGTGACCTCTGCTGTGACCCTGTGACCTCTGTGATGAGTCTTGACCTCTGTGGTGACCCTATGACCTCTGTTGTGACCCTGTGACCTCTGTGGTGAGTCTGTGACCTCTGCAGTGACCCTGTGACCTCTGTAGCAAGCGTGTGGGCACCATCTCCTCCTCCATTCCCAGCAGACACCCCAGGGGAGCAACGTCAGCCCTCGCCTTCTGGAGAGGATGCCCCTACCGTCCAAGGCCAAGAGGGAGCTCGGAAGTGACCAGGTCCTGCCATGGCCCTGCTTCAAGGTGCACCTGCTCCGCAGGCCCTGCCTGGCCTCTGTGCCACCACTTGCAGGTGAGGAGGAGCTGAGGGGCTGGTGTGCTCCTGGCGAGACCTCCCCCCCTCCACCCCTCACAGCTCCAGGGGCCTCTCTGTCTGAGCATGGGACACAGGGAAACCATCAGCCCCTCTGGGCCCCTTCTCCCCGGTCCCCGCTGGGATCCACGTACGTGAACGCAGATGCACAGGCAAGGGGCAGCTCCCCAGCCTTCACCCCACTCCCCGTCCCTCCCACATCTCTGTATTTCACCTGCTTCTCTGCCTCCCTGCCCTGGGCCATCCTCTACTTCACTCATGGGTGTTGGTACCCGGAACAGAGCTTGACAGGCACTGGGTGCCAACAATGATGGCTGCCAAAGGAATGAGTGAATGAATGAATGGGGGAGGGACTGGGAGGGTCCTGTGGGTTTACTCTGCTGGGAGCAGCCGCTGTGATGGGGAGCCAGGGATGCTCCCCGTGCCCACCCGCCCCTCACCCCTGTCATCACTCAGGTTCCACGTGAGAGTCCACGTGAGAAGACGATGGGTGTTTGTGTGTGAGAAGTCTGCACAAACGCTGTCTCAGGACGAGCTGAGGTCAGAGGGAAAGAGAAAGTTACAAAACACCCCCCGCCCCACTCTCATAGCAGGTTGTCCATCACAGACAGGACCACGGGGCTGATCTGATAGGGAGGCCTTGCCCTTCAGCCCTCTCCTGAGAGGTGCCTGCCACGAAGACGGATGGCAGCCACGAGGCCATCTGCACAACAAACCCCCCAAGGCTTCCTGCAGGTGTGCGGGCCCCCCACGGCTTCCTGCAGGTGTGCGGGGCCCCCCACGGCTTCCTGCAGGTGTGCGGGCCCCCCACGGCTTCCTGCAAGTGTGCGGGGCCCCCCACGGCTTCCTGCAGGTGTGCAGGCCTCCCATGGCTTCCTGCATGTGTGCGGGCCCCCCACGGCTTCCTGAAGGTGTGCGGGCCTCCCATGGCTTCCTGCAGGTGTGCGGGCCCCCCACGGCTTCCTGCAGGTGTGCGGGCCCCCCACGGCTTCCTGCAGGCCCCCCATGGCTTCCTGCAGGTGTGCAGGCCTCCCAGGATGGCTCAGTATTAAATCATCCCCTTTTATTCTGCCGCAGCAAGCCAGGGAGGCCCCAGGGGACAGGCAAGACCTCTCCAGGGACCAGGGACAAAGCGCTCCTGGGACCACCCGACAGCATACCAGAGGGTCCACAGGCAGAATCCACGTGGCTCCATGCTGCCACGTGAGCTCAGGCAGAGAGCAAGGGGATGACGTGAGCCCCAGGTGCCTGTGCGAGGAGCAAACCCCGGGACGGCCAGCCGCTGGCCCAGGGAAGGAGGGGAACGTGGACGGCTAAGAGGCTGAAGGACGCGACCCCACCGTGGCCTTGGGATAACTGGCCCTCTGCTCACCAGTGTCTACAACAGGAACCGACTTCTCCAAATTCCCTCCTGCTGCTTCAGATCCGCCCTCAGGTTCCCAGATGTTAACCACTCAGGACGCAGGGAAGTCTCGGATTTGATAGGAAGGAAACAGAGGAATAAGTGACGCAGTCTCAGAATCCATCCGTTACGGACGGCACAAAACCACGCTGTTGGAAATAGGTATGTATCCCCACACTCGGGAGCTGGCAGTCCAGTGGAAACCTCTAGGATCCCCAGGTAATCCTACTGTCTCCTGTGTTATTAAACACTCCCTGGATCCACCCCACGTGTGAGGTTCACAATCTTGTGGGAGTGGGGATTTTATCTTTTATGTAACTTACATCCTCAAAAACACACAGTGCCCTGCGCAGAGTCTGAGATAGTAAATTATGAGCCTCTGATTATTGCTTACCCTGTTTTTCCAGGAAATACCATTTCCAGCAGAATAAACTATGATCCAGATGCACAGGACCAAACTGAAAGAGGAAGCAAGTCAACACAGGCACCCCAAAACTCGTCCAGAAGACTTTGGCACACAGAATATTAACAAGAGCACGATCCCGCTTAGAAGGGAGAAGTATGGCTACAGCATGGCCCAGGCCCCCCGCCGAGCACACACCTCGTGACAGACTGCGCCAGGGTCTGACGACTGGCCAAGGGCACGACTCAGCTCTGCACTCCCCCAGGACAGCCGACACCAGTGACGAGAGCCAAGACGTGGAAGTGCCTAGAACTTTCCAGGAGCAAAGAGGCAGACAGAAGCGTGGTATCCTCTGCTCTGGGGATAGAGAGGGCCAGCGAGGCTGGAACAGCACGAGTGATGAAGAATGACAGGTGTCAGTGGCCCGGGTCGTGTGTTGGTGGTATCTGGAGCGAGGGCCTTTGGAAGGGAACTTGGATTAGATGAGTCCTCAGGCCATGGCCCCTGCTGGGACAGGTGCCCTATGGGAGGGGAAGGGACCCCCGAGCTAGCGCACCGCCTGTCTCGCCACACGACACCATGGGATACAAGACAATGTGCCACAGATGCCAGGGCCACGTGTTTGTGCTTCCCAGCCTCAGAACCACGAGCCGAACAAACTTCTCTCTGTAAGTCACCTGACCAGAGGTGCGTTGTTATAGCAACAGTAAACCGCCTCGGACAAAGGGAGTTAGAGACCGGCTCCTGCGGTTGTAGATGCAGTTGCAAACCACAGGACAACTTTCATCTAAATCAACAACCCTCTGACGTCTACGCTTTGAAACTGCTGACTGGAGAGGACTGCAGAGGACAGATGTCGGAGCGAAGGGGCCAGGAAGACCTAGGAGCCGAGCAAGATCGCGACAGCTTGAGTGCGAGCTGAGCCAAAGAAGCAGAGAGCAAGAACGCACTGGCAGCGTATTGCGAAGACGGCTGCCATCGCCTGCGCTTGGTGCCTGTGACCACAGTGAGGAGCGGCCAAAACTGCGCCATAGCCATCCTGCCTCTGCCAAGATAAGCTGGTGTCTCCGTGGTAGCATGGTCGCTCAGGACAACCCGAGCCGACCCCACAGATCAGCAGACTCCCTCTCACCCCGCCTGGGTCTCTCTTCCGTCTTCCCTGCACATCGACAGTGTCTGCAACAGAAAGACAGCTAATAGCTACTGGGTGGCGTCACTTTGTAACAACTTCCCAAATATTCTCACTGTCTCCTCTGATCTTGTGATGCAAAAAAAGAACGCAAAGCGAGCAACCGTCAGAGTGAAGAGCACTAACATCTGACGCGTAGTTCACTCTGATATCCGTCTCCCGGTGTCGCCTCCGCCACCCTCCTCAGTTCACTCTGATATCCGTCTCCCGGTGTCGCCTCCGCCACCCTCCTCAGTTCACTCTGATATCCGTCTCCCAGTGTCGCCTCCTCCGAGCGCTGTAAGTGCGAGGTCACCACGTGCTTCTTGTTGCTTTCCGCTCAGCAGCCTGCAGGATGCCCAGCGAGACCCCATCACACCAGGAGCGCCCCGGCCCAGGAGGCAGGTCGGCAAGGGCGTGACGGGGTCCATTCCCGGGGGCGCGGGAGCCCGCATCCCTAGGTGAGTGCGTCAGGAAGCAGGGTCTGGAACACACTGACCCAAAGCATCACGGGAACAAATCTCACGGCAACATCCACGCAGGTGGATAACGAAGAAACATCGGCAGTGACCATGGAGCATCCAACGCCCACCAGCCAACCACAGCAATAAATACTGGACAATAAAATACTGGACGTTTCATCCTCTTGAAAATTAAATATTGGCTCTGGAGCGAAGGGATGGAGAGAATAAAGCGTGTGTCCCTTTCATTCCGATTCAATAGCAAGCAATAGAGATGAAAAAATATTCTTAAATGGCTTAAACATCTGTCACGGCCTTGAACTCCGGCCACTTGAAAACGCCCAGGGAGCACTGTGGTTCCAGCACCCTGCTCCTCCCAGGAGCAGAACTGGCCTCCGCGGCCGCCAGGCTGGGCTTCCCACACATTTCCAAGAACCGAGGTTATGATTTTTTGGAATCTCGTTACCAAATGAATCTCTCCATGTCGGTCCAGCTTTGAGTTTTCTTAGCCCGAAGCCTAGCGTCGCATGTGAGAAATCCATCCGCAAAGCAAACACTCCCTGGGCTGGCAGCAGGGTCAGACGACCTGAAGATCCGTTCGTCCCGAGGCTGCCCGACGGCTCCCCCGGGCCCTCCCAGCCGCTGGACGCCGGGACAAAGAACAGAGCACAGGCAGCCCCTTGCTGCTGCTAGCACTGTTACCTGCCAAGGGCAGCTACGGGGCGGGGCACGGACCCGGGGATTCCATGTGAGCTCCAGACACAACACCCAGACCAAGCAGCCCCTCCCGTGCTGCAGCCTGCCGGGCACACGTGTGCTGCTCTATTTGCATCTAAAAACAATACTGTGTTGGGGACAGTCACAGCCGTGAGTAGCTTCGGCTCGGCGGTCCGTGTCAGACACCAGCTCTGCCTCACCCTGTGTCATCTGCAGTTTTGTCTTCTCTGAGCCCCAACTCTCAGTTCTGTAAAGTGGAATAAATGTGTACAGGACTGCAGTGGGCAGAGAGAGACAGGAGGTGTCGCACGGACAGCACCTGAGGATAACTCAACACAGCACTCAGGGGAGTCATCGCTGGGACTGTCTGCCAACCACGCGCTTAGTCTGCGCCCCGTGAGTATCTGCTGAGACCCCGGGGGCACCAGGCATCGAGTGTGGCAGGGTCCTCAGCAGCACGGGGCCAGCGGTGCCCTGAGCCAGGTGTGCAGAGAGCACACTCGGGGTGAGAGCTGTCAGGGCACAGCTCCCCGAGAAATCGATAGAAGGAATCTAACTTGAATTGGGGGGGGCCCAAAGACGACAGAAGTCTCCCAAGACTCCCAAGGTGAACCTCAGTGAAAGGCCGAGCTCGGCTTCTCCCCCCTGTGACTGGTGATGTCCCCACTTAGACAGGGAGAGAGACATAGAAACTCACAAGAGAACCGTCGTCACCACAGCCCCGCCCCAGGAGGAAGACGGCACTCGGCTGGGCCACTTTCTAGGACGACACGTAAGCCGTCCTGTGAGGGGTCTTCAGAAGCTCATGAACACATCATACAAATACATGGATTTCAGCCCTTTGGCGTCAAGACAGACTTCGATTTTCATATTATTTTCCCGCACGCTTTCCAAGGCCGCGCGCTCACACCACGCGCTCACAGCACCGTTGCCTACCTGTGTACCCTAAGATGCTCCCCGGGCCCCCAGCACCCTCCAGGAACCGAGACCAGGTCTGAGAGTGGGCTCTGCACCCCGTCTTCCCCCGATCCGTGCTCCCACTGCAGCCGCAGGACGACAGGGGACACTCTTCCCGTGGGTCTTGCCGGGGTTCCCCAACACCTTGGACGACACGCCTCGTTTTCTGGCCCCCGCTCGGCAGAGGCCTAGGAGCACCCGGCTCACCGCACTGCAGTCATGGCTTCTGCAGGCCTCCTGCCGCTGAAGAGGTGAGGGGCGCCTCGCTGACACCTGTATTTCCTGGGCTTCAAACACGTTTTGCATGGTCAGTTGTCTCACTTTCTTCTTGAGGTTATCTCATTCATTTCTGCACTGGCATTGTTTACAACCGTTAAACCCGCACCACACATAGTTAGGTGTTGATCAGAATCTACCTTCTAATTACGCCCGCGGTGCTCGGGACAGACAGAGACTCAACTCTGAGCAATGGAGCTACCAAGACTTAAAGGGATGGTATAGACGATGGAGCCTTATCCTCAGGCCTATGCTACAGAGCCTCATTTTCATGTATCATTTATATATCTGGCAGTAACAACATCATCCGATGCAGACACTCAGCCTTAGTACATTTTTGTCTTACATGTGACACTGCCAGGTCAATCTCAGAATCACTGAAGATGACTCCGCTGACTGACAGGGCAGTGATGGAGTCATCCCAGCTACGCCGTGAGCTTCCCTCACACCCCACCTTGGACAGCTCCTTCAACTCTGTGTTGCTCTAATGCTGCTCCTAAGTCATTGATTTACTTGTGAATGGCATCTTTTTCTTCCATACTATTTGCAAAGTCATTGTTGCCATTGGTGGGAAAATGATCCTGAGGTGTGGCTGCAGGGGGTTGATTTTCTTTAATTCTCTAGAAAGAACGACATCCTCTCTCAATAACCTTTTCCTCTGTGTAAATAAAGAGCACAGGAGTGTTTGCACTGCTGGGGGGAATTCACACGCACGAAGACGCTGCCTGTGAGGGAAGCCAGCATGGCCTCCGGGCGCCACACGGGACCATGCAGACGACACAGGTCCATGCAGACGACACAGGTCCACGTGTTCTGAGCTGTGTGGATGACACGGGTCTACATGTCCTGAACTGTGTGGATGACATGGGTCTGAGTGTCCCAAGCCATGCAGACGACACAGGTCCACACGCCCTGAGCCGTGCAGATGACACAGGTCCGCATGTCCCAAGCCATGTGGACGACATGGGTCCGTGTGTCATGAGCCGTGTGGACGCTGCTTTTGCTACTTAGCCTCAAAGCTCTGTATGGAAGAGCCGTGAGCTGTGCCTATTTGCAGTGTTCTTAACACAGAGCCCTCCCTCCTACTGTAAAGGCACCGCTGACTTCCTAACATCACCGACCCCGTGACTCAATGCCCCTTCCTGTAGTCCCGACTCTCCTTCCTCACTGGAGTGAAACTTCCCACTCCCTCGGCTGCACAGGAAGAGGGGTGCCCATGCTCCCAGGAACCCCGAGCAGGCCCCGTGCCCCCGTGGCAACGCGGTCTTCCCCAGGGCAGGCCACGCCTCCACACCTGGTGGCGCCAGCCAGCCTGGCCCCCTCACAGGGCTCAGTCATGGGCGTCCATAAACGCTCAGCTCCACAGAAAACTTCAGCCCTAATCAACCTCCCCAAGGCTGGGGGTGGTGCAGAAGCTGGGGTTTCACAGCACCGCAGCTGCCGGCCGTACCGGGAGAGCGTGGCTCACCCACGGCGGCAGGAACGGGCGAGTTTCTTTTAGTTGTGATGTATTTTGCCACCAGAGGGGACGCTGGCAAAGGTTTCCTTAAATCAGAAATGCATTGGGTTTTATCAAAGTCTGGGTGGCCGACACCGAGAGGCCTCGTTCGCCGCCCAGTTGTCAGTGTCCCACTCGCGCACGTCTGGAGAAACCCTGGGTGGGCCTGCCAGCGATGCGCGTGTCACTCCCTGCTGCTCAGCACCGCGCCTGCAAAACTTCCTGTCTTTCAGATTTGGTGTCAGGATGACGCTGGCGTCATAAAACGCAATGACATCTCTCTGTTCTGCAGCCTGCCTGTTTCTCCCTGTTGGCATCAAGCGGAAGCATCCATTGAAACCAGAGAACAAAGCCGTGTGGAGTGGGGCGGAATGGGGGTTCCTGGGGGGCTGGGAGGAGACATGGGCTGACAGGTACAGAGTGCCAGCTGGACGGGTGCACAGGGTCCGGGGCTCCACAGCAAGGGGACGACCACAGTAATTCATCGTGTATCGTGCAAGAGACGACTCTGAGGGCCCCAGCACCAGGCGGGGATCAGCAGTGCTCGCCACAATGGATGCTCCATGGGTCCCAGCAGCACACAGCGCCCGCCCACCCACCGGCAGTCGGCCTGTGTCTATCAGAGCCTGAGCCCGGAGGTGGGGGTGGCGCTGGGCTCCAGCCTCCTGCAGAGGCATTTGCCCCAGTGTGCACTGTTGTTCACAAGGAGAATGCTACCTGTCACATCGCTGCTCCTGACGCTGCCCAGCCCAGCTCCCACAGCGCTCCCTCACAGGGCCCGCTCACTCCGCGGCCCCACCTCCCCGGCTCACCTCCCCGGCTCACCTCCCCGGCTCACCTCCCCGGCTCACCTCCGTGGCCCCTTACTTCCCACTCCGCCTCCACCCCAGAACCACTGCACCAACAACAATGCTGTCTCTGGAAACCAAGAGCCCCCGTGCCCCCTCCTCTCCATCTTCAGTGCACAGATGGCTTCTCAGTTTCCAAGCATCAGAAAAGCCTGCACCCGGCCCAGGTGTGGACTGGGCAATGGGGAGCAGCAGCTTCTGGCTCCCTCGCTCCTGCTCGGGCCTCCTGGAAGGCCTTGGCTGCAGGGCGGGCCCACTCTGGGAAGCTGCCGGTCCTGGGTGCCGAGGGGCCCAAGGCCCTTGCTGAGTCCCACCATGCCACTGCCCCAAGTTGCCCAGCCTGATGGATTCCTCAACAGGAAGAGGTCTGGCGATCACAGCCCCCGGCCAGGCACAGCCTGCCCTCCCCCGGGCCCAGCTGCTCTCGTGGTCACCTGTCCCCTCCCCTGGGTCCAGCTGCTCCTGATGTCACCTGTCCCCTCCTCCCACCTGGTGTGCACAGAGCAGCTCTCTGTGGGGGGTCCAGGTTAGAAACGCCTCATAAAGGCCAGCGCTGCGGCTCAATAGGCTAATCCTTGCCTGTGGCACCGGCACCCCTGGTTCTAGTCCCGGTCGGGGCGCCGGATTCTGTCCCGGTTGCCCCTCTTCCAGGCCAGCTCTCTGCCGTGGCCCGGGAGTGCAGTGGAGGATGGCCCAGGTGCTTGGGCCCTGCACCCCATGGGAGACCAGGAGAAGCACCTGGCTCCCGGCTTTGGATCAGCACGGTGCAAAGGAAGACCTTTCTCTCTGTCTCTCTCTCTCACTGTCCACTCTGCCTGAGAAAGAAAAGAAAAGAAAGAAAAGAAAAGAAAAGAAAAGAAAAGAAAAGAAAAGAAAAGAAAAGAAAAGAAAAGAAAAGAAAAGAAAAGAAACACCT
>CM027396.1:24624648-24636823 GCA_015711505.1 Sylvilagus bachmani
AAGGCAGAGTGAGAGAGTGAGAGAGTGAGAGAGTGAGAGAGTGAGAGAGTGAGAGAGTGAGAGGCCTTCCTTCCACTGGTTCACTCCCCAGATGGCTGCAATGGTTGGGGCTGGGACAGGCGGAACGCCAGCCAGGTCTCCCACGTGGGTGCAGGGGCCAACCACTCAGGCCGTCCTCTGCTGCTTTCCCAGGTGCATTAGCGTGGAGCTGGATTGGAGGTGGAGCAGCCAAGATCACACCAGAGTTCTGCAGGCTGCATCTTATCCCCCTGTGCCGCAGCGCCGGCCCCGCTGCCCACTATTCACTGGCAAAGCCTTCATGAGGACACAGAAGGTGAGCTCACGTCTGTGCTCCGTCCGCCTCTCTGGGCTCCGCATCTCAGCCCTGGCGGCCTTCACAAGCTTGGACTCCAGTTTTGGTCTTCCCAGGTCTGAAGGACATCTGACCACTCTGATCTGCTCTGTTCCCTCTTGGTCAGAGCTTAAAACCAGCAGGTGCACTGGGTCTTACGGTGGCTCCAGGAGCTGTGGACTCCACGCGTTTGCCTTCTGTGCTGGAGTCTAGCGGTCTGCAGCCATTGAGAAGCAGGGTCTGACCCTCCAGGTAGGAGCTGCTCTGTGGGTCTCAGTCCATCCCACACAATCTGGAGTTCGAAAGTGATGCTCGCTCATCCCCCAGCTCTGGCCTTATGTGACTGACAGGTTCCACCTGCTGTCCCTGCAACACAGGAAGTCCAAGTACCATAACCCCATTGCACTGAGAGGAACCCACGCCAGCCACGGGCGAGGCCACAGGCCACTGTCCAACCTCGACACAGCCATGAGAGCGCAGACAGCTCCAGCCACAGCCGCCGTCTGCCACAGCAAGGATGCCACCACCAAACTCAGCAACTCCAGGAGCCACGAGGGCAGCACTAAATCCTGTTTTACTACAGTGACACAGGGGTGTGAGAGAAACACAACACCTCCTTCCTCTTGCGAGTGGCGGCTCCTGGCAGCCTTCCCTGTGTGTGTGGCCCCTCCTGACCTCACAGGACGTTTTGGTCTGGTTCACGAGAGCTGATCACAGCTGCAGACGGAGTCATCTCCACCATCAGCACTCACTCGGTGACCTTCCAGGTACTGCAGGTGCAGGGTCGCCCAGCGCTGACCCCCGAGGCTGGGCCCCTGGCCTCGCCCCGGTCTCTGCTCAGGCGTCAGCTCCTCAGATCCACGCCCCCGCCATGCTTTGTTGAACAATGCGCCCATCATTTCCAACCTCACTGCCTTTGAATTTTATT
This sequence comes from Sylvilagus bachmani, assembly GCA_015711505.1. Classification (NCBI taxonomy): domain Eukaryota; kingdom Metazoa; phylum Chordata; class Mammalia; order Lagomorpha; family Leporidae; genus Sylvilagus; species Sylvilagus bachmani. Next base: position 24,625,929 of record CM027396.1, read on the forward strand.
TGCAGTTTCTCACAACTTGACGTCACACCTCTGGACTTCTCCTCAGCGAACTACACAGAGCTGGGACCACACCCCCTGAGCTCCCTAGCGCAGCTGCGTCTTTCTCCCTCGGGACACAGGCTAGGAACTCCCTTGCCTACCTGTCCATGCATGGACATGTGGTTTGCTCTAGCCAACAAGAGGGAGTGATGCTGGGACCGTCACGAGCACACACGGCTGCCCACCCATTCCCTCTGCCCCCGTGACCAGCGACCACCTGTCCAGAGTGGATGCGGTCACCACTGGCCAGGGTCCCCGAGTGACAACAATGGCCACAACCCTCAGCTAAAGCTCACACAGGCGAGCAGACACCAGTCTTCTCTGCTAGCTCCAGAAATGGGGGTGCTGCTGCCTTCGTGCACCCTGGCGATCCTGAATTCTTGTGCAGCACCTTAGTGTGCCGGGTTGGTGTCCAGGGTGTACCTGTCAACGGTGAGCCCGTGTACAGGGGTTCTCTTCCCAGCATATTTTTTAAAATTTATTTATTTATTTGAGAGGTAGAGTTATAGACAGAGAGAGGGAGAGACAGAAAGGTCTCCCATCTGCTGGCTCACTCCCCAGATGGCTGCAATGGCCAGAGCTGGGCCAATCCGAAGCCAGGAGCCAGGAGCTTCCCCCGAGTCACCCATGAAGATGCAGGGGACCAAGCCCTTGGGTCATCTTCTGTTGCCTTCCCAGGCCATTAGCAGAGAGGTGGATCGGAAGAGGAGCAGCCGGGAACCGGTGCCCATAGGGGAAGGTGGGGCCGCAGGTGGAGGCTTAGCCCAGCACGCCACAGCGCTGCCTTCCCCAGCGTATTTCAGCAGCAACTAAAGTCCACGTGACACACTCACTCTAAGAGCGGGATCCGACTGGAAACCGTTTGCTCACATGTTCCCTTTAATTGCATTAGAACTGAATTAGAGCTAAACAATCATGCAAATACGATGCTCTCTTCAGAGTAAGCGATCACTTCCTGCACCACCCCCCGCAGCATCCCGGGTTCTGGAGAAGGGAGAAGGAGCATTATATGATAGGGGGTGTCCGTGCTCCGCACGAGCACCTGCGTGGGCTCTGTGGCTCAGCAGCGACTGCGTGGTCTGCAGCCCAATCTATGCTGTTAACGCAAACAAGCGGAGCCGGCTGCCCCGAGCTCCCAGCACGGCCGGCTGCTGGCGGGGCTTCCGCTCTGAGCTGCGGCACCTCCTTGTCTCTGACATCTGAGATACTCGCAGGTAATTTCCTAACGGCTCCTTTGAAAACCATCACAGGGATTCTGTAAAGATTTCAGGTACAAATGGTCCCTTAAGGATCTTCCGTGAAATAAAATGCGGAGGTGCTGGGACAGAAAAATGACAATTTTCGTGCCTTGATACATAACAAGAATTGTCTCCTAGTACATAAATACTCAAGCTTGGTCCTGAGAGAAACACTTCTTGTTTTGATAATTTGGTGCTTGCAGAACTTGAAAATAAAAACGTTCCATTTCCAACGGGGAAAAGGTAGGCAAACACCCTAAGCAGGTCCCGTGGTGTGTGTGGCTCACGTCAAGGAAGGCCAGGTCAGGAGGACCGAGCGGCCATCTGCAGGGCCGAGTCCCCTCCAGGAGCGGCTGTGTGCAGTTGACTCCCCTTCCAGGAGTGGCCATGTACAGAGCCAAGTCCCCTCCAGGAGCGGCCGTGTGCAGGGCCGAGTCCCTCCAGGAGCGGCCGTGTGCAGTTGACTCCCCTTCCAGGAGTGGCCGTGTGCAGGGCCGAGTCCCTCCAGGAGCGGCCGTGTGCAGGGCCGAGTCCCTCCAGGAGCGGCCGTGTGCAGGGCCGAGTCCCTCCAGGAGCGGCCGTGTGCAGTTGACTCCCCTTCCAGGAGTGGCCGTGTACAGGGCCGAGTCTCCTCCAGGAGCGGCCTTGTACAGGGCCGAGTCCCCTCCAGGAGCGGCCGTGTGCAGGGCCGAGTCCCCTCCAGGAGCGGCCGTGTGCAGGGCCAAGTCCCTCCAGGAGCAGCCGTGCGCAGTTGACTCCGCTTCCAGGAGTGGCCGTGTACAGGGCCGAGTCCCCTCCAGGAGCGGCCGTGTGCAGGGCCGAGTCCCTCCAGGAGCGGCCGTGTGCAGGGCCGAGTCCCTCCAGGAGCGGCCGTGTGCAGTTGACTCCCCTTCCAGGAGCGGCCATGTGCAGGGCCGAGTTCCTCCAGGAGCGGCCGTGTGCAGGGCCGAGTCCCCTGCAGGAGTGGCCGTGTGCAGGGCGGAGTCCCCTCCAGGAGCGGCTGTGTGCAGGGCGGAGTCCCCTCCAGCAAAGCCGCAGCACTCTGGTCCTTCACTGGCCTGGTCTCTGACTGATTAGCTCCATGAAGATCAGACAGAGCCTGGAGAATCCCCATTAGTCATTACTCCCAGGGATGCAACTCCGTTGAGGGCTGGAGTTAAACCTCCGGCTTCCAGGTTTTCCCTCACCTGGGACTCAGCCTGGCGCTGCGCAGGGAAGCCGCAGGGAAGAGGCAGTGGACCCCGCCGCTCATCTTCCGCCTGCCTCTCTCTGATTCACCCAGGGTTCTGTGGACCCCCCATGGACCCTGGCCATGCCTGCGTCTCCTCACTGAGACTTGCTAATTTAAGGGGACGTGTTCTCTCACCCCTAGATGCGGTGAGGATGTGGTCATTCAGAGGGAAAAGCTGCTGGGGACACTTGTACTGGTCAGTCATGATGGATGGACAGGGGCTGATCACAGACACATAGACAGGGGCTGGTAACAGAAGGATGGACAGGAGCTGATAGCAGATAGAGGGGACAGGGGCTGATCACAGACAGAAGGGAGAGGAGCTGATAACAGACAGATGGACAAGAGCTAATAGGCAGATGGACAGGGGCTGGTAACAGATAGAGGGGGCAGGGCTGATAGCACAATGATGGACAGGAGTCGAAGGTGTGACAGTGGACAGGAACTGATAACATGACAGAGGACACAAGAGCTAATGGCACATCAGATGGACTGGAGTCGATAGTAGAACAGAGTGGACGGATGGGGTTGATACCATGACAGATGGACAGGAGCTGACCACAGACAGATAGGAGCTGGTAACAGAAAGATGGGCAGGGGCTAATAGCAGATAGAGTGGACAGATGGGGTTGATACCATGACAGATGGACAGGAGCCAACAGCGCGACAGAATGAACTACAGGCTTCTCTGTTTTCCACTTCCTGTCTCACTAGGGGACAGTTCGACGCCTCTCAACGATCTCTCCAAGCCCGACCCACTGCGATTTTCTAAGCCGACACCGAGTCCATTACGACCCATTTCTCTACAAATGCACATGTTACTATGAACAAGCTCTTCTAAAACTTAGAACTTAATACCACAGATGTCCCGGCATAAAACCACACTTGCAGTGTTGGGGGTAAAAATCCAACCTCCCCCACAATCCACACCCGAAACCAAGTGCCCGGGCCGCGGCTCCCTGGGACGCTCACGAAGCTGACCTCCTCCCGCTGTGACTGCTGGGACCTGAAGCTACTACGGTTATGCGGACACAGCTACACGAGACACACACGCATCCACGCACGCGAGACCAGAAGGGGTGTGGGTTTACCACGAAAAGCAGCCGGTCGCTTTGTGAGTGCCGCTGACAAGAGACGCTGGGGCACCAAGCAGCCAAGCGGGACCCGAGCTTTCAGGCAGGACGCGTGGGGTGTCACACACGTGACCTCCCTGGGACGTCCCATCAGCCCACGAACGAGGACTCTCCTATCGCGGGGTGGTATCATCTGTCAGGAACTGGCTCGGAGGACGTCCCAGGCCAGGCTCGTCTAAGACAACACGAGCCACTTTCCCAGTCAGACTCTTTGGAAGGAGGAAGCCCCAAGGCAGGTGGTGGCCGGCACCGCTCTCCCAGGCTGCACCTGCTGGGGGCAAAGGCCACTGGTGGAGGCAGTGACCTGAGCCAGTGCCGCAGGGACCGAGGCTGACAGGGCCACGCTGCCACAGCCACCTGTATCCCGACCCTCTGTCCACAAAAGACAGCGAGGCCCTGACTTCCAGAACGTTCTCCAAGGTGCACCTGCAGTCGCGGCCGAGCCGGGCACAGGCAAAGCTCTGTTCTCTCCATGCTGCTGAGAAATCAGCCGCCTGCCTCCTCCTTCTGATTTTCACCGCCGCCACCACTCGGTGCCCACTCTTTGTAACCAGTCAGACCCGGCTCGCTCCTCTTAAGCTGCCATAATAAGTGCTAAATTGAAAAATTGTTCATTTACCACAAGCCGACACATTGTTGATTAAGCCATAGGCTGGCCAGCATTAACACTGCTCTCGGCTGGAGACGATTGTAACTGTAATGCAGGCGAAAGGCGGTGGGGAAGCACAGGCCTGTGTGCTGCTGCATTACTTGTGAGACGGAAAAATGAGGCCCAACCAAAATGTCAGCGGTGATGAAACGAATTACAGCGGGGTGGCGTTTTAGTTTTTTAAATATGTATGTATGTCCGTGAGCTTGCAGGGCTGCCCCACACAGCTGTGTATGTTGCACACTGCAGAACTCCAAGGGAGACATCGACATCAGAGTCTGTGTCGGGGGCCAGCAAATTATTTATGAGAAAGGATCAGAGAATGAATATTTTAGGCTTTGTGAGCCACAGGGGCTCGGCCACAACTACTCGAGTCTCTCTGCAGCAGAACGCAGCCCAGACCCACAAACACACGGCCGTGGCTGGGTTTGGACAAAACTCTGCCTGTGGATCAGAACTGGATTCCACGGAATTTTCACACCGTAAGATATTCTTCATCTGAGCTTCTTCTAACCATCAGGAAATGTGAAAACTGCTTTTCAAGCTTGTGACTTCAGGAAAGTTTTAAATTAATAAAACATCGTACAGCGGTGCAGAGTCCCCGCACGAGCTTCCTCGGTCACCAGCACCTTCGTGCGCTCTGTCTGTCGCCAACCAAGAACCCCCGGCGCCCCTGTTACTGATGCGTCTGCCTGTCCCAGTGAGGGAGCCACAGACACAGGGAGTCTGGTAAGTCAGGGAGTCTGAGAGGCCACGAGAGGCTGCTCTTCCTTCCTCATCCTGAACTCTCTCCAGACTCGCTGGTCCTGAATCAGGACTCTGAGTTTGACCATTAAAATTTATAACAGGAGGGGCCGGCGCTGTGCCACACAGGTAAAGCCAGCATTTGTGGTGCCGGCATCCCATATGGGCGCCAGTTCGAGTCCCGGCTGCTCCACTTCCACTCCAGCTCCCTGCTAATGGCCTAGGAAAGCAGCAGCAGACGGCCCAAGTGCGTGGGCCCCTGCTCCCGCATGGGAGACCCAGAAGAAGCTCCTGGCTCCTGGCTTCAGCCTGGCCCAGCCCTGGCCATTCGGTGAACCAGCAGATAGAAGATGTCTCTCTTTCTGTTCATCCCCTCTCTCTACGATTCTTTCAAATAAATAAACAAATGTTAAAACAATTTACAACAGGGGTGGGCATTTGGCCTGGTCACCCCCTGCGGCCCCAGGCTGTGCATCAGCTGGAAGCCGCGGTTGGAAGCAGGGCTGAGACAGACCCAGGCACTGACGTGGGACAGGCGCCCAGGCAGCCTCTCACGTGCCGCGCCATGCTCCCACCCCTGGACTGTCAATTCCGCTTTTGCACGTGTATCTTCTCACAATCTCCTGTTCTCGAGCTACGCCACCTTGCTGGTTCCACCACGGATGAAGTCAACAACTCGAGAAACTGGAAAATGCTTAGCCTTCTGGAAAACCCTCATTGTTTAATAAAATTATACTTCAACGGCTTTTGATTATTTTCCTGGGATGGACCTAGCAAGGCTATGGCTTGGAAAGCTTGACCGAAAAGGCCACAGAATGAAGTCCTGACCCAAAGCCACAAGCCTAAATCAGGTGGGCACCGCAAGTGGCCAAGGTGTCCCAGCCAGGGACTTGCTGGTGGGCTCCCAGCTGGAGAACACACGGGAGACAGCCCAGCCCTCAGAGCCTGGAGCCACCGCTTTCCCCGGAGCCCACAACCCGCGGACACCCCCACCACGACAGCGCACCTGTCCTCGCAGCCCTGCGAGCCCTCAGCTCGGTCCCTCCAACCCCTGCTCCCCTCCCCGGACTTCTCACCTCCTCTAGGCTCAGCCGAAACCCAGCAGACGCCTCTCTCGTCACAGCCAGGGCTGACATCCTCAAAACAACTTAGAAATCGATGTAATAGATGGCCCTGCACGCCAGAGGACTGTTTACTTGAATTCCATCAAGAGGGGACACGAGTATAATCAGAGAGGGGATCTGCGACTCAGAAGCACTTTGCAGAGCCATTCACACCCATTAGAGAAATCCGTTCCCCTGCGAGTAGATTGCGAAGGCGGACCCCGCGAGGCTGGGAGAAGCAGCGAGGTGAGCTGAGTTTCACCAAAGAAGAGGTGCGGTGCGCAAGCTCCAGACAGAGCCGCATCCCAGCTAGGTTGGCTTCTGGACGGGCCAGGGCAGCACCTATGGGGACAGTCCCACCCTGCTAGGCGGGGCAGGACTTCCAGGACACGTTTCCCTGTGGGCCCAAGGCCACTCGTGGGTCACTCAGAGGCCTGGGGGACCCTGCCGCCACCTGCACTCACACTGGAAGCGCAGCAACAGGGACCTGCAGTCGCAGCTCCACACTGTCTCTGGCTGAGGGCTCAAGTTGTTCCACCACGCGCCTTGCACACGTGAGCCCGGGTGGCGTCTGGTCCAGCACTCGCGGCACTCACGGCTTGGGATACCTGCAGCCCATGTCACCATGCGCGGTTCAAGTCCTGGCTCCATTTCCTGTCCAGCTTCCCGCCCGTGCACCTCCTGGGTGGCAGCAGGAAAAGCCCCCAGGACTGGGTCCTGCCGCCCACACAGGAGTCCCATATTCAGGTCCTGGCTCCTGGCTTCAGTCTGGCCCACTCTGGGTATCGCAGGCAGGTGGGGGAGCACACACACACCATGGAAGGTGAACGCATTCGTGGAAACGTTATTTCATTCAGAACAAAGCGGGCAGATGGACAACAAGCCCAGCCTTCCTGCCGGATGCCGGGAGGACCCTAGCAAGTCACGAGTCTGCCTGGAGTGCCGGGGGGGGGGAGGGGGGTGCTGAGAAATGCATGCTGGGACAGTCAATGAGGAGCCACAATCCCCACGAAACGGAGCAGCCCTTTACCATTCCTGGATGCATCCCATCCGACGACCACACGGGGCTGTGTGTCTCCAGAGCTCCCTGGGCGGCCTGGATCCCACAGCAGAGCCCTAGGTGGCCTGGATCCCACAGCACAGCTCCCTGGGCAGCCTGGATCCCAGGGCAGAGCTCCTTGGGTAGCCTGGATCCCACGACAGAGCCCTGGGTGGCCTGGATCCCACAGCACAGCTCCCTGGGCGGCCTGGATCCCACAGCAGGGGGGCTCTGGGCAGAAGCACTCCTCCAGCTCTGAGAAACACAACAGAAGGGAGCCCGCAGCCCAGGGGCGCTGTCAGGATTGTCATCCTCATCCCAACCCATTTTGCTGATGTACTGCAGTTCCAGTCAGGGTGGAGAGGAACACAAAGGAGAACCAGACTGCTGTCTGCACTCCAATCAAGACAAACAACGGGGATTTAAGCCAATTTGTCAAAAGCAGCAGGGAACTTCAGCAACAGAATTTGTTAAATCCCAGTCCCCTGTGGAACCAGCCTGAGCCCTGCACAGAACCTGGATGCATCCCGAGGGGCAGCCTGGGGCTCCCGTCTCCCCTGTCTCACACACAGACCAAACCAGCCGCTCAGCTACACAGCACCAGATCCATCAGGAGAGACAGCAGCCGAACCAGACCCGTGGTTGGCTTTTCTGTGGGTGGGAAAAGCTCTTTGTAAAGAAAAATATCATAATTTGTAAGAGAAAAGTATTCAAGGTTGAACTGAGAACTGTTGAGGTGGTAGATGGGTGTGCTGCTGGTCTTGGGGTACAGAGCACACATGTGCAGAGAGGCAGAGAGAGAGAGGGAGAGAGAGAGAGAGAGAGAGAGAGAGAGAGATTCTGTCTGCTGGTTCACTCCCCAAATGTCTGCATCAGCCAGAGCCAGGTCTGGCCAAAGCCAGAACCAGGAATTCACCCAAGTGTGCACGTGGGCGGCAGGGACCAGTTCCCGGAGCCCTCCCTGCTGCGCCCCAGGGGCTGCACACGCAGGAAGCTGGATTTGAGAGCAGAGTGAAGATGGCAGCCAGCAGGGTGATACGGGATGTGCACATCCCAGCCACGTCTTAACTGCTAGGCAAATGCCCGCCCAAGGTCGCGCCACTGTCACTCCCGCTGACTTCCCACCAGTGGCCACGTGAGCTCTTCTCTGCCATCTTTGCCTCCATTGCCACACACTCGCTGCTTCCAGCCCAGTAACCTGCTCCTAGCGAGGCTCAGAGGAAGGGCACAAGCCAGGTTTCAGGAGAAACACATTCTGGGGGTCCCACACACACCACGGTGATGCAGTCAGTAACTCTGCATCGAATGCCTGACGTGCTGAGGGCGGACTTCAGTGTCCTCGCGGTAAAGAGGGATACGCAGGTGAGTGATGCACACAGCAGCCTGGCGTGGCCACTGCACGGCGGCTCTGTACCACGAATGCAGCCAGTGTCCTCACGTCAAAGAATTTTTTAAAAGTAACTGAGGTGATGGACGCATTGATTAATGAATACTTTTACGATGTATGTCAAATTATCCCATTGTACACTTCAAATACACAAAGTGGCTTTGGGCAATTCTACCTCAATAAAATTGGGGGGAAAAGAACAAGAACGGTGTCAGAAAACTATCATTCCTGGATCAAACCCAAACTACTACTGCTGAGCACGGGTCACACGGCAGCCACAGATTTCACACTTCTAAGTGACAAAAAACAAAAGAACGTTCCAGAGCCGTGCTATGGCACAGCAGGTTAATCCTCCAGCTGTGGCACTGACATCCCATATGGGCGCTGGTTCTAGTCCCAGCTGCTCCCCTTCAGATCCAGCTCTCTGCTGTGGCCTGGGAAAGCAGTGGAAGATGGCTCAAGTCCTTGGGCCCCTGCACCCGCGTGGGAGACCTGGAAGAAGCTCCTGGTTCCTGGCTTCGGATGGGTGCAGCTCCGGCCATTGCGGCCATCTGGGGAGTGAACCAGCAGATGGAAGACCTCTCTCTCTGTCTCTCCCTCTCACTGTCTGTAACTCTCTCAAGTAAACAAAATCTTTAAAAAAAAAAAAAAAAAAAGAATGTCCGTGACACGCGATAAGTGTGTGAAATCTCAACGCCAGTGTTTATGAATGAGGTTTCAAAGCAGCACGGGCACGGGCACCACACGCTGTGTGGCTGCTCCAGCAGGAACCGCGTGGAGTAGCTGCGGCAGCGGCGTGTGCTGCTGGAACCTGCCACCCACCTACTCTGCAGGGCCTGGTGCCGCCCCCAGAGAGTTCCGGCCTCAGACACGCTCATGCAGGGCCTCCGGCGTGGCCAGGGTGCGCCCCGGCTGCTATAACACTCTGCCACTGGCTGGGCGACGTCTAAGCAGCACAGGCTGGAGTCAGGGTGTCCGAGACCAGGCTGGGTTCTGGCGAGGGCCCCATCCCGGCAGCAGATGCCCAGCCCCCGTTGCTCTCTCACAGGGCAGACAGAAAGCTGGGGCCTCGTCCAACCCTTAGTTCCCTTCAAGGGCCCCGCCTCCCTCAGTGCCATCCCATGGGGAGAGCCAGAGTTTCCACATCAGACTCCGAGAAGCCACACTCGGTGCACACACACCCCAACACTGCTGCTACTTCCACAGCAACGGCCTCCTCACGCACGCTGCGTCCACTCGGATGATTGGCTGCCTGGCACGTGGTGCTCTCAGCAACGCTCCATGTCCCACATTTTCTTATCTCCCTGCCCAGGAACCTAAGTCCATGGGGGACGGACATCCACTGCATTCACCAGCACACCCTGCACACTGCCAGCGCTCAGCACCCACTGAGTGGCTAGTCCAAGGGCAGGTGAGTGGACGGACAGAGGGATGGATGGACAGACAGGTGGGTGGGTGGACGGATGGGTGGGTGGGTGGACAGATGGGTGGGTGGACGGATGGGTGGGTGGATAGATGGACAGACGGGTGGATGGACAGACAGGTGGGTGGATAGATGGGTGGGTAGACAGACAGGTGGGTGGATGGACAGATGGATGTGTGGATGGATGGATGGACAGACGAACGGATGGATGGATGGACAGACAGATGGATGGACAGATGGGTGGGTGGATAAATGGGTGGGTGAACAGGCAGACGGCTGGTTGGATGCATGGACAGACAGTGGGTGGATGGATGGATGGGAGGGTGGACAGATGGGTGGGTGGATTTATAGTGAGAAAGCACCAGGAGGATCATCTGGTTTTAGCTTCGTCTTCCAGAAGGAGCCCACAGGAAAACTAACCACTCACTCTTGTCTATCACTGAGATGGCAAGGGGGCCACGGAGGTGTGCATGTGGGTGTGCCTGTGTGCGCCTGTGTGTGCCTGTGTGCGCCTGTGGGTGCCTGTGTGTGCCTGTGTGCACCTGTGTGTACCTGTGTGCGCCTGTGGGTGCCTGTGTGCGCCTGTGGGTGCCTGTGGGTGCCTATGTATACCTGTGTGCGCCTGTGTGCGCCTGTGTGCGCCTGTGTGCATCTGTGTGCGCCTGTGCGCCTGTGTGCGCCTGTGTGTGCATGTGTGCGCCTGTGTGCACCTGTGTGTGCATGTGTGCGCCTGTGTGCGCCTGTGTGTGCATGTGTGCGCCTGTGTGCGCCTGTGTGCATCTGTGTGCGCCTGTGTGCGCCTGTGTGTGCATGTGTGTGCCTGTGTGTGCATGTGTGTGCATGTGTGTGCCTGTGTGTGCCTGTGTGTGCCTGTGTGTGCGCCTGTGTGCGCCTGTGTGCGCCTGTGTG
>CM027396.1:24654093-24675897 GCA_015711505.1 Sylvilagus bachmani
CATCATCACATGCCAGGTTCATGGGAGGCGTCCGCTCAGCCTGATCCCACATCACACCTGGGTTTGCACCATCCGTGCACGGTCTGATCCCACATCACACCTGGGTTTGCACCATCCGTGCACGGTCTGATCCCACATCACATCTGGGTTTGCACCATCCGTGCACGGTCTGATCCCACATCACACCTGGGTTTGCACCATCCATGCATGGTCTGATCCCACATCACATCTGGGTTTGCACCATCCATGCATGGTCTGATCCCACATCACATACTCCGTTGACGGTATCCGTCCACAGCCTGACTTCTGGCCAGCTGAGAAGCGGCTTCTGCCTGTAATGTGGGTCCTCATTTAGGGCCCTGTGCGCTGTCCCCACAGGTGGAAGTTCACAGGCATCAGACACATTAAAGCCCCTTCAACACTGCTCAGTCGCGTGAGGAATCCAATCCGAGAGCTGAGTCCACACCAAGCAAACACAGCCTCTCTGCACCCTTCTTCATAGCCCCTTGCTACTGCAGCATACACACTGAAAAGGCTGTTCTTGTATTAAACCAAGTGACAACCAATAACAACCCTGCCTCGTAGCCATGTTCCACGAGCCAGGCTGCTGCTGTGGGTCTGTGTGGTTTTAACCTCACGGCTGCCTGAGCTGGCTCCGTTCAGTGCACCAGCCCTCTCTCGGGTGCCCGGCACATCCGAGACCTCAGAAGGCTGCTCCTTGGGATTGCTCCTACCCACGATTAGGAGATGTGGGCCCCTGTCAACCACACTCATCAGGACTGGAACAGGGCAGGCCACGCCCTCTTCCTAAGTGTGCAGCACAGAAGCCAGGGGTGGGTTTTCTGAATCTAGGGCCAGATTCAAAACAAGACCCCCCCGTGATGCTGAAAGGGAGCACGGAACACAGAGTCCACAGGACCAGAGTGCTCTGCGCACGGTAACTGGCTCTGAACTTTCTCCAGGAGAGCTCATCTCTGCAGAAAAACACGTCCCCGGGCTTTCCGGCGCAATCTGCGATGAGGACCCCATTTCTCTGTGGAGGCAGCACTCGGTGGGGTCCACCCAGCTCGGAGCAGGCGCTGGTGCTCTCTGCAATCCGCCTGGCCAGTCTAAGGACTGTGCCTCGAGGACTCGCTGCCCTACCAGAGCTGCCAGCTGGCTCCTCCCAGGACAGACCCCGTGCTGCCAAAGGAAGCAGGAGACAGACAGGGGGCCCCCGCCTCACTCACAGCCTGGATCCAGGGCCCCGCGCGGCCGCTCAGGTCGCAGGGCTCCGTGCCCAGGGTGAGACCCCGCGCCGACACAGCCGTGGCAGCCCCTTGGAGAGACGCGGGTCCCCCTCCTCCTGGCTGACCTCCAGCCGCACGCTGAGCATCGTGGGACGCACTCAGCAGCAGCCCACACAGCAGGACTGCTCTGAAATGATTTCCGGACAGCTCCGTGCCAGCTGGACAGGTCAGTCCCCAGTTCCCGGAATGTGCCAGGTCTCGGCCCTGCAGCCACCTTCTCTCTCTCTCTCTCTCTCTCTCTCTCTCTCTCTGCCCCCGGCTCCGCTCCCCTGCCTCACAGCGCCTCCTGGCAACAGCGCCAATTTCCCGGGTTCCCTCCCGTTCCTTCGCAGCCTCGCCAGGGCCTCCATGCCCAGCCCTCCGGGGGAGGCACCTGCGGCCAAGCCCGGGGCCGCCAGCACCTGAGCCTCCGCACGCGCGCATGCACGCACACGCCCCGCACGTCGCCCATTCTCTGGCGCCCCCGCCTCGCCAGCACCCCCCACACTCACTCCCAGCAAAGTTCCTTCGGACCCGGGCGGCGGCGTCCTCACCTTTGGAGAATAGGGCGGCTAGGCTGATGAGCACGGGGGACCAGTGATGCCACGGCGTCCCCATCTCAGACGCGCACATCCCGGAGACCCGGAGCGCGGATCCTCTGCTCCCTGGCGCCGTCCAGGCGAAGAGACCGAGGCCGAGCTCCCGGAAGGCCGGAGCCGGGCTGGGTGGCGCAGGAGTCCCGCTTAGCAGCCCGAGCGGCCCCGCCGCCCTGCGCCCTCCTCTGGGCAGCTCATGGCCCGACCGGGAGGCGACGATCGCGCGCGGGCTCCGGACTTCTCCCGAGTCCAACACGCGCGCAGGCAAACCCCACCTCCCTCATGCACCCCCAACCACGATTTTAAAAAAATGTAATCCACAGTGGTTTTATCCTGTCCTGTTTACCCAGGCGAAGAGTGGCCCCGGGAGGCAGCCTCCGGGAGGGGGGGCGCGGGGCCCGCGGCTGGCGACTCCGGGGCTAGCCGGCGCGGGCGCGGAAGGCAGCCGGGCGGCGGGGCTGCGGCGCCCGGGGCGCGGGCAGATGCGGCGCTGGGGCCCCCGCGCGGGTGGGCCGGAGCGCGCGGCAGCCTGGGGCGCCCTGGCACGCGGCCCCCATCCCGGGCCGGCCGCCGCGCCCCGGGGCTCGCGCGCGCGCGCGCACTCGGGCGCCCAAAGTTTGCTGGGGCGCAGCCGCTCTGCGCGCCGCCGCCTCGGTCGGGCCCGGGCCGCGCTGGCTGGGCTCTATGCGCGCCGAGCACACAGCCGGCCTCGGAGGCGCGGGGCTCCCCCCGGCGCCCGCGGGAGGCGGGCCAGATGTGCGCGGGGGAGGCCCGGCCGGCGCGGGGACGCGGCTGTGCGCCGCAGCTGCCGCCGCCCGCCAACCGGCGCCGCGGCCCCGCTCCGCCGCCGCTGCATCCGGCGATCACCACGGCGCCCTGCGCGGGCTCCGGGTTTTGCCTCGAAGATTTGTCTTTTTTAAAAATGCCCCACCCTTCCGGAGTGACAGCTGTGAGCCCCAATCCGCAAAGTGAATCCCACCTCCCCCATGGCCTGCCCCACACCCCGCGTCGCCACCGCCGTCCCTTTGCGCGCGAGTGGGAGGGGGCTGCGGGCGGGTGGCGAAGGCGCCGCCTGCTCTAGGAGCCAGAGGAGGGCGCTGCCCACGCCTGCAACAGGTGTCAGAGCCCAGGTGCCTCCCACTGTCATCCAACGTGGGGCTGAGGGGCGGTCCTCGGCCTGGGGGTGTCCTGTGGCTGCACCTGCCCCTAAGCGCGCAGCCCCCGGGGGTGGGGGAGGCGCCTTCCACCCGCGCTGGCTGCTTCCCGGTGGCTTCTGCATGGGGAGGACTATGGGCGAATGTCGTCGTGGCTGCAACGGGATTAGGGAACAGCGTTGGCTGGAGCAGATAGAAGACACGGTTCTCCGTGTATAGCTTCCTGAATCTCGAATTAAGACGGCCTGGAAATCAGCAAGGCCCGCGTGGCTCTGTTACCGGAGAAATTTGCAGGGTTCTTGTCTTCGCGCAAGAAAGAATTCAGGCGTGAGACACAGAATAGTGGGAGGTAAAATAGCAAGGTTTATTAGGGAAAGGACGTCCGTAAGGACGGATGGACACCTCTCCAGACAGAGCCTGAGAGACTGGGGGGGGGGGGGGGCAGTGGAGAGAGAGTACACCTGACCAGGTCAGGCGGGCTGATTGCGCAGTCTGGTTGAGGCCCGGGGTTTTTAAGGAGATGGGTCTTGCTTCCCCACCTCTGCTCCTCTTGGAACAAAGGACTTTTTGGATGTAAATAGAAAAACTCCTATCTGAGTTTTTCCCTGAAGGTATCAGACAGGAGGAAGTCTAGCTGGCACCATCCAGAGTTTGGAGGAAGGGTGGAGCAGGGTGTTTGAAGTGCAGATACTGGGCTGCATCTGGGAGAAGGGGCGGGGACCCCCACCAGGCAGGTTATCAGGTAGAAGGGGGCAGGGCGGGATGCGAAGGCCGGCTGCCCCTGGAATGTTGTCAGGAGGACTCTGAGATGCAGATGCATATGCTGGACATAGATGTCTTCTCTTTAGGCCTTTATGTCACACACACATACGCTCATAACTGACTTCCTACCTAACAGCTCCGTGAAAGCCTCTGATTTAAGATCCGAAGCCCGAGAGCAGGAAAGCACCCCAGCCCGCTGCCGGCTCGGAACCCACACCCTCCACGCCGGAGGCGAGTTACCTCGGCGAGTGGCAGTGGGGCTTCACATCAGGCCCGGGTCTCTCCTACACGCCTGCGGCTGCAGCGGTCCGAGACTTCAGCTGCCAACGCTGGGGGCAGGTGAGAGACCCCGGGGCGGCGCCCGGAGCGCTGCACTCTGGGTTTCCTGTCTCCTCCTGCGGTATTTGCTTTTCAGAATCTGTTTGCTTTTGCCTCTTTCTTAACCTCGCTCCCAAAAAAACTTGGGGCCAATGCTGCCAGGGCCCCAGGAGGCGGCCTACCCTGCCAGCTCTGAAACTGGGCTCAGCGCAACACAGGGTGGAAGGCCAGGTAAGACCTGCACCCCGGCCCGCCCAGGGGAGACTCCAGGTTCCTGACAGGAGCGGTGGAGGCTGCGGCTGAGGAGTGCACGCTGGGCCCCAGGTCACTGCCCGCTCACCTGTAGGACAGGCACGAGCTCCCTGCCAGCTCACCTTCCCGGGCCCTGAGCGGCCACTGGCGCCTTCTGAAGCCCACATCTGCGTGGAGCGGGCTCTCGCTCCAGGAGCTCTCAGATGAACTGAGAGTGGCCCCTGCTCTGCCTTAACAATCACCAAATATTCTAAACCAGACTGGTTTTTCCCCGATGTGCGATCCTCAGATGCCTCTTCTGTTACCGCCAAGGATCCCTCTGTGTCCTCATGATAAGAGGTGACTGACAGGTCCGCGGACGCCAGATGCATGGAGCTCGTTCTTCAGATGCACAGGGGCTGCACGAGGGTCTCTGCCCTGGGAGCCGCCAGTCTGGCTGCTTAATCAGTGGCTAAACTGAGATGGAAAAACAGCTTGTGGGTCGGCACTGTGGCACAGTAGGCTGATCCTCCACCTGCAGCCCCGGCATCCCATACGGGCTCTGGTTCAGGTCCCGGCTGCTCCTCTTCCGATCCAGCTCTCTGCTGTGGCCTGGGAAAGCAGTGGAAGATGGTCCAAGTGCTTGAGCCCCTGCACCCAAGTAGGAGACTTGGAATAAGCTCCTGGGTCCTGGCTTCAGATCGGCACAGCTCCAGCCTGTTGCAGCCATTTGGGGAGTGAACCAGTGGATGGAAGACCTCTCTCCCTCTCTCTCCCTCTCTCCCTCTCTCCCATCCTGCCTCTCAAATAAATAAAATCTTAAAAAAAAAAAAATCAGCTGGCTTGCTCCCTCCCTCCTCCCACCCCACCCCTTCCCCCACCTCCACCCCCACCCCGAGTGCTGTTCTAGCCAATGCACCTAATCTTCTCTGGGTGGTCAACACAACCAATCATGGGCGAGGCGAGCACTGAGGCCTGCTGTGTCCTCGGCAGTGGCCCAGGGCCACCCACCTGGCCCCTCTCAGACCAACTGTGAGAAATCACGTCCCTCTGAGAGATGTTGCAGATGCAGGCCTACATCAATATGCAAGGCTAATTGTGCTGGTAATTAAATAGCACTAATTGCTGGCGCCTGTGGCTGGGGCGTTGCCCCAGGCATTGTTGTCTTCCTGGGGAGCTGGTGCTGACAGGAGGAGGCCTGCTCTCCCGCACTTCCCAGGGGCCCCGAACGTGGAGGGGTCTGTGGGTGCCACAAACACAGGGCCCTTGGGTCTCTGCTGACGTCCTGCACCGAGGTTCCGGCCTGACTGCCGGCGGCATCCCATGAGCACCTGCAACCATCCCTGGGTGCGCAGCATCGCCTCTCTCTGCAGCCGCCAGCGCCGGCTGGTTTTCACCTCGTCATTGACCCACTCTCCCTCGACGTCGGTGACGTGTCCCCTTCTACATCCTGCCAGGCAGGTGCCTGAAGAATGCAGAATTCTCCACCACCCTCAGTCCAGGGCACGCGCCCTCTTCTCCCCACCAGAGCTGCCAGATGAGCCCCTCCTGGGGGGACAGGAGGGACCCTCGGGAACTCCTACCAATTCCCCAAAACTCGGAGTGGCTAGAAAGTGGGACAGCCGGATAATGAGCGGTCCCTCTCCAGGGGAGCGGCATTCTGGCTTGGAGTGCACTGAGGCTGCTGGGGACAGCGCATGCCCTTCCCAGACAGGATGGGGGAGCCGGTCCCTCCAGGGAGAGCCCCTCTGTGGGGGCCTCGCCACGCCTCCGTGGGCGCCCCGTGACTGGTGTTCCGCTGAGATCTGCCATTCGCTCCTTCCCAGCACACAGAAGTCTCTGCTTCTCGGTGCCCTGGCCATGGACCAAATACAAGAGAGCAGAGCGCCACGAGTCATGGTCACCTCCCGTGGCTCCTCGCTGTGGGCTTGCCCTGCCAGGACCCCGGTGCACCACCTGCCGTGGCTCCTCGCTGTGGGCTTGCCCTGCCAGGACCCCGGTGCACCACCTGCCGTGGCTCCTCGCTGTGGGCTTGCCCTGCCAGGACCCCGGTGCACCAGGTGTCCCTGACAACACAGTTGCCTCCATTGGCTGAGCCCCACCCCCTGCGGCCCCTGTAGCAGGGGTCCCTCCTGTGTTGAGGGGCTGAGCCCGAGCTCTCGGGTCACCGGGCTGCAGCAGCTGCCGGCCGTTTGCTGTCCTCCCTCTGCCCCTCCCCTGGGGTTCACCGTAAAGCAATCGCCTGTCTGCCGCGATCATCGGCGCAGCGCCCTGTTGGCAGCAAGTCCCGGATTCCTGGTTCAACGGGCAGCAGGCCCTAGCGTCTCTGCATTAGGCACTGCACTTCTTGGGAACAGTGAACCCCGGGCCTTTCCCTGCACTCCCTGTGGCCGGGGCAGAGGCCGCCAAATGTTCACCGAAAGCCCCCGCCCTCCCTGCTGGGGCCACAGCGCAGCCAAAGGGACTGTGGTGGGAAGGGTGGACGCGGCTCCCGGGGGCGCCCGTGCAGGCTCCGGCCCGGTGCAAACTCTTCACCTCTTCCAGGGAAAGTCCACGGGAGAGCTCTGCAGAGTGGCAGGGAGGGGGCGGGGCTACTCCCAGGTGTGGGTGCCCACCTGGGAGCCCTGGATCGGGGAGCAAGAAATACGGCCGTGCCGGGTCGGAGGTGTGAGGCTTGCCAGGACGCACGTTCCACGCTGTCTACGGTCCCTGCTCAATGCTCAACAAGCGCGCCCTGCGCCCACCGCCACCCCCCTCTCCAGGAAAGGGCGCGTGGTCCGGTGCAGGGAGAGATGGCGGTGGCAGCTGAAACTGTGGCTTTGTGACGCGCATCTGCCAACCAGCACCGCCCAAGGAGCCCGCAGGCTCTGGGGGCCCTGCCAGGCATCACAAGGGCAGAGGGTACACTTCAAAGTACAGTGGGAAGGGGGCTGCAGATACGGAGTGCTGTGAATTCCGGGGGGGTGGTGTCCTCACGGGCTGGGGCACTCGGAGGACAGAGAGGTACACAGACCCCTTCCCTGGGCAATGTCGGAGGTGTGGCCGTCGGCAGACTGGGCCCTCACGGGGACGGTCAGTGGGACACAGGCACACGTAAGCATGGGGCCTATGGGCAGGAGTCCAGGGCAACTCGGTGGGGATGAGGTTTGCGGGTAGGGGGGCCGGATTCGGACAGGGGCCAGCACAAAAGCCACAGGGCCTGACTGGCCTGGAGGGCACACAGACCCACACTGGCATGGCAGCACCTCGGTGAGCCAGAGCCGAGCCAGGGAAGGCAAGGCCAGGAGTCTTGGCCAGAGGCAAAGGATGCGGGGCCATGTGGGGGTGCAGGGGAGCCTGCAGGCAGGTTGGGGCAGCTGCCTCACCCCGATCTCCTGGCATTCCCATGAGGCCGCAGGCAGGGCAGGGCAGGAACGCATGGCCACTGCCATCTCTGGACCCTGCTCCCCACCTCTGACACTAACGGCCATGCGACCCTGTCTGGGCCCCAGTCCCGAGGGCCCAGCTCTGTCCTAGCTGCAGCCAAGCACCAGGAGGCTGGCCTTGCTTCTGGGGGCTCGGGGCTCAGCACCAACTGAGGAGGACACGAGGGATGCCAGCCCCAGACCACGCCTCCCAGGGACAGACGGCATCCTGGCCTAGCCCCCAAACCAAAGGGGAATCCAGCCTTACTGTGGCCCCAGCACCAGGCCCATCCGAGGCCCAGCAGTGCAGCAGTTCGGAGCAAACCCAGCAGCCAGACGGTTCGCTTTTCTCTCCACTTAAAATCCAAGCTCCTGGTGGACTCAGGGCTGGGCTCTCGGAGGACAGAGCCTCCGTCGGGGACACAGCCCTTCCCGTGGGTGCGGGAGAAAGTAGCGCCCCTCCCCCATCCCCAGAGCAAGCCTGTATGACAGGGATAGGCGGGGCGGCTGCTACTCCTGCCCTCCAGGGGCTGAGCCTCCAGGAGGCAAAGGCTTAGGCGGCGTCCATTTGTGGCTCAAAGGGAGGTCAAAGGCCAGCGGGTCGTTTGGGGACACGTCGGGCTCCACCGGCTCTGTGTGTTCTCCTGACAAAAACCCTGTGGGCGCCCCAAGTCAAGGACGCGGGCACTCCCACAGCCTCGTGAGCGGCCGCTGAACACAGCTCCACACACACACACACACACACACACACACGCACACCCGCACACACGCACACACACGAGCATCTCATGAAGGCCGTCCCCACCCCGGAAGTCCCACACGGGCTCCACCCAGCGTGATGCCCTGCGCCCCGTGACGGCTCCACCACCCCTGCACGCATCACCCAGCAGATGTCGGTGTCCAGGGCTGACCAATGACATCACGGCAGAGGCGGGGGAGGGCGGCCTGAACGGCGGCTCGAAGTTGCTCCACAAGAGGAACCAGCGACAGCGTCAGATGCTGCTTCTCTTCTTTTCCGGAGAAGCACCTGGACACCACCAGCCCTTTCTGCACAGCTGGGAAGGACAGGTGCCTGCTCCGGGCGGCGCGCTCTCCCCATCAGTGGACCTACAGTGCCCCCTAGTGCCGTGCAGGTGGCAGCGCAGGACGCCTGCTTCCCCATCCAAGAACAAAGTGCTGCAGTGTTTTGTGATGTTTTCATTAGTCCAATGACATCTGTAAAACCTGCCTCGTATTAACAGTGAAGACAGTGATCCAGCCCCTGTTCTTCAGCTAAGGAAACCCTTAGTGGCCGGGCGAACCCAGTGAGAGCGCTGGTTGTCCACAGCCTTCACCTTGCACCTGCTGTGCTACTGAAAATACAAGTTTAGGGGCCAGTGCTGTGGCGTAGCGGGAAAAACCACCGCATGCAGTGCAGGCATCCCATAAGGGCACCGGTTCAAGTCCCAGCTGCTCCACTTCTGATCCAGCTCTCTGCTGTGGCCTGGGAGAGCAGTAGAAGATGGTCCAAGTCTTGGGGCCCTGCGCCCATGTGGGAGACCCAGAAGAAGCTCCTGGCTCCTGATCAGCACAGCTCCAGCCATTGCAGCCAACTGGAAAGTGAACCAGTATATGGAAGCCCCCCCCCTCTGCCTCTCCTTCTCTCTCTGTGTAACTCTTTCAAGTAAATAAAATCTTTTTTAAAAAAAATACAAGTGAAAACGTGGTGGGGGCCTTTATCCCAGTGTCTGCATTCAGTTCCCAGCTCCGGCTCCCGACCCCAGCTCCCTGCTAATGCAGACCCGAAGAGGCAGTAGTGAAGGCCCAAGTGACTGGGTTCCTGCCACACATGTGGGAGACCTGGACTGAGTCCCTGGCCCAGCCCCAGCACCAGGCCACTGGGGAGTGAACCAGCTAATGGGGGAGTCCTCTCTTCCTCTTGTGCTCATTCTCTCTCCCCCTTACCCTCCCCCCCAGCCCCCTCCCCTTTGGTATTGTGTGCATCCTCACTGAAGTTGAACCATACTTGTTTGTTAAAATCTTCGCAGGAACAAATCACTCCCAGAGGAGCCCGGGCACCCAACACTTGGGTCTACAATGTCGACTTCCTGGCGGAATCGTTTCCAGAGAGGAAGTTGCTGGCTGCACCCTCCACCTCCCCCATCGCGGCTGTAACACAAAGACGGAGTGGCCCCAGCAGCCGGGAGTCTGGACCAAGATCCGGGTGCCCACTGAGGGCTGCCTCCTAGCTCACCGACGGTGCCAGCTCACACGTGAGCAACAGAGGAGAGCTGCTGACCGCTCGTACGAGGGTGCCGATGCCAGCCACGAGGGGGCTGAGGGCAGTGGGGGAAGGACCGGGGACACGGCACGGGGTCTGCAGCACCTGCTGCCAGAACCACGGGGGTCTCTCCAGGCAGGAGCGTGACATGTGGTGAGCCCGCCTGTCCTGTGCTGCAAGGGTCAGACACAGCGCTGGTGAGCAGGACGGAGCCCGGCCGGGGCAGCGGATGGTGGCCCTGACCAGCCGGGGCCATCCCGGGAGGCTCCTGGCCGTCACAACAAGACAGCCAGCAGGAGGAGCCTCCCAGGTGGGCCGCCCTGCCTTCGCAAGGCACTGCCGTGAGGACGAACCAGCCCGGGGCCTGTGCCTTCCGCCAAGCACAGCCCCTCGTGGCCACCATGTGCAGTCCGGCCTGGCCACGGCTGCTCCTCCACTCTGGGATCCGGGCCGGCAGGCTTCCCCTTGTCTTTCCCTTTCAGGCCGGCATCACCAGCCTCAGGCCACTTAGGAAATAATTGCTAGGAAAACCATTATGAGCAAATGGTGCTCGAAACGTGCTCATCACACATCTCAACATATGTTCCAAAGTGAGCCTTAACAGGGGTCTGGCTCAATGCTGTAAGCTGGCAAAACTAGAGCCAGCACACACACCTGTGCCCACCTTGAGTGGGTGCTTATTGATAAGGGGAGGGTCCCCAGATCCCCTACGGCGCTCCTGCAGCCGGGACCACAAGACCAAGAAAGAAGGGAAAGTCGCTCATGTCTGGAGGTCATCGCTGGCCAGACCAATCACAACCCTGCCCCAGGACCCTCGCACCTGCAGTGGGGGAGATGCCGTCTGCTGGAGATCGGGATACAGGGTGGGAAACTTAGAGGTTCCCGGCTGTACTCCCCACCACACGGCCTGGGAACTGAAGACAGTGGAGAGAAGCGTGTTCCAGAGCGGGGGGCTGGCTGCCGTTCGAGTGCCTGGTTCACCCCACGCCTTCGTTCCAACCGCATGAACCCCAGCTCCCAAGGGCTCACCTTCCACCTCTCCTCTACTGAGCCTCAGACTCGGGCTTCTGTTTCACTCCGGCAGAGGACGGCCGAGGCTCCCAGGCCACCCTGGGAAGGGCTGCAGTCCGGCAGAGGACGCCCAGCCAGGCCTCTGAGAGCCGCAGCCCCCGCCGGCCACCACCCCCTCCTCGTGTCTCCCTGCTGCGTCACCCCTGCCACGGGGCACACACTGGTCCCTCTGCTTGGAATCCTCCCATCAGCCTGTGCGCTCAGACCTCTCCTCACTGAGCCCCCGGCAAGTGTCACTGATTACAGTCGCCTGCCCTGGGTGTGTGTAACCAGCACCCCCGTCTCCTACCGTCCTCTTAGCCTGCATTATCAACAGCTAAATACATTTATTAACTCATTCATTTAGTGATTTCATTTGAAAGGAAGAATGACAGAGCAATCTCCCACCCAGTGGTCCGCTCCCCAGATGCCTACATGTGGGCCAGGCCAGGTCTGGGAGTCCGGAGCTCCCGCATGGTTGGCAGTTTTGCTTGTTAGAGCAAAGCGTCTCTGTGGGTATGAGTTACCAGCTGTGTGACCTTGGCCAGTTTACGTGACCTGCCTGAGACGTTTCCTGGTCGTAAAAGAATGCAGACCACGGGGCCGGGGCTGTGACGTTGCCTCCTGCAGCGCCGGCAGCCCCCAGGGACGCCGGTTCGTGTCCCAGCTGCTCCACCTGCCATTCCTCCTAAGGCCTGCAAGACGCTGCGTCCCTCCTCCTGCAGCTCCCTGTTTGACCATCCGCGTCGTGTACGGGGTTCCTGCAGGGTCAGGGCCAGGCGCAGACTTGCTTAGTGTGGCGTTAAATTGTCTCCACGGGGATCCAACTTCTGAGCCAAAGTCTTGTTGGTATTACGCTCGCATTAGAGCTTAAAGACATCAGTCAGCGCGGAGTCAGATGCGCAATCCCCGCGGATCAGCTTCTCCCACGCGGGAGCTGAAAATCAGACCCTTGCTCCTTTCTTGTTAACGTCTCTCTCTTCTGCAGAGAAAATGCCACGGCTTGGCGAGAACAGAGAGAGACCGACCGTCGCCGCAGACTCTCGCAGGTGCGGTTGTTTGTTGACTGCATTTCCACGCACGTCATTTGAAAAATGCTGACTGCCACGCACACCCTTCTGTCGTGCCACATTTCGGCTTTGTGCTCGAGTCGCCACACCTCTGAGCGTCAGGTGAGTGTCAGACGTGCCATTTTAAACGGTGTTGCTGGGGCAGAAGACGCGGCAGCCCTGGGGCTCGGCGGCGGCGCGCCCTCCTGAGAAGCACACGCAGGCCGTTCCTGCGATGAGCCCGACGGGGAGGTGCAGGCTTCTCCCCCCCCCCCCCAGACAGTAACGGGGCCGAGTTTGTGGCCGCAGCAGGACATCGCTTGGGGAGCCCACGTCCCACGCCAAGTGCCTGGGTTCAGGTCCCGGCTTCTCTTCCAGCGCCAGGTAATGCGACCTGGGTCCCTGCCACCACCTGGACTGAGTTCCGGGCTCGGGCTTTTAGCCTGGCCCAGCAGTTAGACATTTGGGGGTGGGGGGGAGGTGAGCCAGCAGGTAGAAGATCTGTCTCTCTCTACCTCTCTCTCTGTCTTTCAAATAAGGTGAAAATAAATATTTTCTAAAAGGTAAGTTTTTCAAAGATCTCCCCCGAGCCCCGCCCCGCCAAGCACCAGTGCTCACGGCGATTCTGCCTTCAGCCTGGTCAGGGAAGCCAAGGCCACAGAAGCCACTGCTGGTGGGTGACAAAGAACCAGCACCAAGCCCACAGTTAGCCTCCTCCAAGAAGGCCGGCCCCGCCCCCAAAGGAAGGCCCGTCATGATCTCGCCAAGGAGACGGAGCTTCCCCAAGTCGCCCACGACGCCACCCCAGCCTGTGTGTCCCCCCGATGCAGGGGGGGTCCTGTCCCCGAGTGCGAGTACGCGCCTCACCAGGAACCCACAGGAAGTGGCGGAGGTGACACTGGGTGACCTCTGAGCTTAGATCAGAGTCGGTTCCGTCTTGCTTGCCAGAGCTTTGAGATGCCGTGGACTGAGTACGTGCACGGGGTCTGACTGCCCGGACTGGACGGCAGAGCCCCACGGAAGGGCCCGCCCCAGTCTCAAACCTGAGTGTGGCAGCCTTCCGACGAACTCAGCCCAGCCACCTGCTCGACCGCCGCCCTGGTCCTCCGGAGGGGAACGCCCACCCCGCAGCAGGAATTCCTGACCCACAAAGTTCGCAAGGTTGCCTGGTGCTGGGAAGACAGGCCAGCCAAATTCCCTCACCCCAAGGAGGATCACGGCCCAGGACCCGGACAATCCCCGTGACCAGGCCTCGGGAAAGTCCAATGCACCTGGGTTCATGTTCCGTGGGTACGAAGGGCAGTTTTTGTTTTGTTTTGTTTGCCAGGCAAAAAAGTTAGTCAGTGAGAGAGACTGAGAGAGTTATAGACAGTAAGAGAGATAGAGAGAGAGGTCTTCCTTCTTTGGATCACTCCCCTAATGGCCCCCACGGCCAGCGCTGTGCCAATCCGAAGCCAGGACCAGGTGCTTCTCCTGGTCTCCCATGGGGTGCAGGGCTCAAGCACTTGGGCCATCCTCCACTGCCTCCCGGGCCACAGCAGAGAGCTGGACTGGAAGGGGGGCAACCGGGACAGAATCCGGCGCCCTGACCGGGACTAGAACCCGGGGTGCCGGCGCCGCAGGTGGAGGATTAGCCGAGTGAGCAACGGCGCCGGCCAAGGAAGGGCAGTTTCACCATGGTTCTCAAAGCAACGACTTCTGGACATCGGTAACAACAAAGTGCCAGTGCGTGAACAAGCCTGGGTGGGCCAAGAGCAGCCAAGCACGTCCCAGAACTAAAGCACCGAGAAATTCCAGGGAAAGCTGTTCATGACGCCGGAAAGGAAACCAAGACACAAATGCTGCAGGAGCAAAGAGCGCGGGGCCCCCGAGCGAAGCCAGCACCTGCCACACCACTGGCGCCAGGCCCAGCTGCTCCTGCTACTGCACACTAGGCTGCACGGTCTCAGGCGGTCTCCCCGGGGAAGGAAGCGGCTGGTGAGCACTGGCCCCGGCCTCCAGTAAGTGGGACGACACACAGGAAACACATGCTGCTTCCTCCGGGACTCTAACTCACCAAAGTCAAAGGTCAAACCCCCCCAAAGGCTTGCAAGCTGTTGCAGGAAGGGCAGAGGCCTCCACAGCTCAGATCTCTGCACCAGAGGGATTCGCGAGGGGCAGGAGTGGCGGGTGAGCCTCGGGCTCGTCCCCCGGTGCCGACAGGGACCAGGGACTGCTTCTGTCTGCCGACAGGGGACCAGGGACCACCTGTGTCTGCTGCCGACAGGCGCTCATGGACCACCTGTGTCTGTCAACAGGGACCAGGGACCACCTGTGTCTGCCGACAGGGGACCAGGGACCACCTGTGTCTTCCGACAGGGGACTAGGGACCGCCTGTGTCTGCCGACTGGGGACCAGGGACTGCCTGTGTCTGCCGACAGGGACCAGGGACCACCTGTGTCTGCTGCCGACAGGGGACCAGGGACCGCTTGTGTCTGCTGCCGACAGGCGCTCATGGACCACCTGTGTCTGCTGCCGACAGGGGACCAGGGACCACCTGTGTCTGCCGACAGGGACCAGGGACTGCCTGTGTCTGCTGCCGACAGGGGACCAGGGACCGCCTGTGTCTGCCGACAGGAGACTAGGGACCGCCTGTGTCTGCCGACTGGGGACCCGGGACTGCCTGTGTCTGCCGACAGGGACCAGGGACCGCCTGTGTCTGCTGCCGACAGGGACCAGGGACCGCCTGTGTTTCTCTGGTTTGTTTTCATTTTCTCCTACTTCCTTTCTCCACCTCTCTGGACTTCGTTTTGCTGCATGGTGTGAGGTGAGGATGCAATTCTCTCCCATGGGAATAACCAGTGGTCCCAGGGCCAAAGACTAGCCGGGCTCCCTCTCCCCTGTGAATGTCACCCTCTGAGGACTTCACGGCAGACTGACCAGACTGTCGGCATTGTGAGCTGAGGGTCACGATTCCCACTGGGCGCTCAGCCCGGCGTCGTCACAGGCCATGCCGACGCGTTTCTTCTGAAGGACGGCTGGGCAGTTTATAGCTGCAGTCAGCCCAAAGGCCACCCTTCGGCCTTTCTGCCTCCCTCCCCTCCCCCAGCTGTGCAGGCCACTCGTGGAACGGGGCTGCCTCAGCCCAAGCACTCAGCCCTGCCTCTCTCCCGCCAGGGCACAAACAGCGGAGTGTCTGCGTCCTGTGGAGGTTTATCTCCAAACCATCTCATGTGCAGAAGCAAAGCTTTTTCTTCCGGATCCCCATTAAACCCACTACAGAACTTTAATACCTCGTTCAGCCCGAGGCCCCCCACTCGAGACCGACAGTGTCGTCAGAGCACCGTGGGACCCGGCTGCACTGCGGTAAGGCTGTGTTGATCAGACACGCGGCTGCTCAGTGGCGCAGTAACACAGCTCCGAGGTCGCTCACAAGGCGCACAGCACCCAGGTGCCAGTTGTCTTATTTTAGGCACTCAAGTGTCCAAGTCCTTGTCCCCTGGCGCTGGAACCGAGGCCACGTTTGCTTCAGAGGAAGGTGGCCTCTCACTCTCGGGGCTCCTAATCCGCGTGGGCATGGCCTCGTGGAGAAGGTGGTTTGGGAGAGCAGTGGACATTTGCAGCTGCCCACGAGGAGCCCAGCACCTGACCAGGGCCGAGCCTGGGCTCTGGGACTTCGTCTCCAGCATCTGTGAGGTCAGTAGTCTGAGTTCCGGGGCAGGTGGAAAGCACATGTAGGAGCCACATGGCATTTCACCTGCCTGCTGCCCAGGCCCACTCCACAGTTACAGTAAGAGCAAACCTCGAAGGGAAACTTGTGGCACCCACGGTCCGTCCTGCCACAGGAGTTAGAGGACGGAGCTGCTGGTGACAGGAGGCGCAGCAGGTGTGTCACATTCACCTGCCCCTTCACCGCCCATGGCGTGAGCTGGACACGCTGCTCCCATCTTCCAGGTGGCTCCAGTTCACATCGCACACTGCTGAGGAGCCGCAACCGGGGGTTCCCCAAGAGCAGCTTCCCGGCTCTGTGGCTTCTGCAAGGTCACGGACTGCCAGAGACTTGGTGTCGTGGTGCAGTAGGCAGAGCCAGAACACATACTACAGCACATGTGAACACTGCAAACACGCGGTGCGCAGAGCCAGCCCAGGAGCCGCATCCTCTGTGACTCCACTCGCGCCACATTCCCTGTGGGAAACGCCCAGGAAGACAAAGCCGAGGAGGGGAGAGCGGGGTGACTGTTGACAGGTATGGGGCTCCTTTGATCGTGGGGTGGTAAGAATGTCCCAGAATTATGTCATCATAACCATCACACAGCCCTCTTGAGACACTGAAGAGCCCTGAACTGTACACTCTAAAATACTGAATTCCATTTTGGGAAATTTATCTCAATTCCAAAGAAGCAAACACAGGCAGTAGGCAGGGAAGACAAAGGCCCCGCCCCCGCCCCAGGTCTGCGGAGCCCCGCCCCCGCCCCAGGTCTGCGGAGCCCCACCCCCGCCCGGGGCTCCGGCGGACCCGCCCACAGGCTCCAAGTGCAGGGGCTTCAGTCCGTGCCCGGGGCCGTGGGCTGTCCTGGTCCTGGTACCCACCTACTGGGGCCGAGGGCTGTCCTGGTCCTGGTACCCACCTACTGGGGCCGTGGGCTGTCCTGGTCTCAATACCCACCCACCGGGGCCGAAGGCTGTCCTGGTCTCAATACCCACCTACTGGGACCTTGGGCTGTCTGGTCTCGATACTCACCTACTGGGGCCGTGGGCTGTCCTGGTCCCGGTACCCACCCACCGGGTCCGAAGGCTGTCCTGGTCTCGATACCCACCTACTGGGACCTCGGGCTGTCCTGGTCCTGGTACCCACCTACTGGGACCAGCCGAAGCTAGGACACAGTGTCTGCTTGCTGACTGTTGGCCGACTGACTCCGTGACCGAGATGCACTCAAGCTCAGACCCTCCAAGGACAGGGAAACCTTTGAGGCCACGACGGACGACAAGATAGCAGACTGACGGGTGGGTGTGCATCCTTGGCAGGCAGGGAGGACAGAAAGGAGCGGGCACTCTGGGCTCTCTGGGCTCTCTGGGCTCTCTGGGCCGGCTGTGGACAAACCAGGACGCACAGGGGAAAGGGAAACCGGGCGGGCTCTGAGCCGGGAGAGGACGGTCCTGGGAGGGAGGCCCGGCGAGGTGGCCGAAGACTCCTCCTCCTGTCGGGGAAGCACCCGGCTCCCTCTGGACCAGAGCCCCTGGGGCTACAGCTTTGTCTCGCCCCGGGCGAGGGGTGAGACCCCAGTCTTACTTCTGGATACACCCCGCAAGGCCGTGGGTGACGGTGCAGAATGCCAGGGACAGTGAAAGTTTACTCGGGTCTGGGATGTCACCAGAGGTCCTGGGGAGCCCCAGCAGGAGGCGCGTGACTCCCCACCCTCACCCCAGCACCCTATGTGGCACCCAACAAAGACAGTCCTGGATTCCAGAACCTTCTGAAACAGTGGCTCAAACACTGAGAGCGGGAGACACGATCAGGCATGACAAGCATCTCGGGCACCTTTGCCCGCGGTCAACAAGGGAACACGGATGTCAGACACATTCTCCCATCCAGCTGCTCAGGCCTCACCGTTCCTTCCAAGCAGTCTGGGGGCTGACCTCGCCCCTGGTCCCAGGACGGGCAGGTGGTGCAGGGAAGGCCAAGCAGACTTCCTCTGCAGTGACTGGTTGGAAGAGGGGCACGTGACCAGATCGGAGCCAATCAGACTCGCCCTGGCTCCTCTGGGCAGGTGTCAGGAGAGGAAGCCGCTGCCGGGGCCGCCGGGGCCGCCGGGAGGGGAGGAGCAGGTGTGAGCTGCGTAGTTTGCAGTCGCTGTCGGATTCAGAAGGAGGAAGACAGAGACCAGGTGTGCGCACACCCGGCCCCCTCTGTGCTGCAGCTCGTACTTCCCGTAAAGCTTGTGGTTCTGAGAACAGGATCCCCTCTTGGCTGAAATCAGCCTGAACTGAGCTTCTGTCATTTGCAACCAAGCATCTTTTTATTTTAACTTTTATTTAGTAAATATAAATTTCCAAAGTACAGTTTATGGATTTCAATGGCTTTTTCCCTCCCATAACTTCCTTCCCACCCACAACCCTCCCCTCTCCCGCTCCCTCTCCCATTCCATTCACATCAAGATTCATTTCAATTCTCTTTATATACAGAAGATCGATGTAGTGTATATTAAGATTTCAATAGTTTGCACCCACACATAACATAAAGTGTAAAATACTGTTTCAGTACTAGTTATAGCGTTAATTCACATTGAACTACACATTAAGGACAGAGATCCCACATGAGGAGTAAGTGCACAGTGACTCCTGTCGAACAACCAAGCACCTTAACACATAAACCGCCAAGCGTCCCGGCAGGCTCCGTGGCGGGACCAGCAGGTGACGGCGCCTCCTCCCTCAGGGTGGCTCTGGAACGTCGCTGCCACTGACCGCAGTTCACTGACCCACAGCCTATTCGCTAGACTCGGGTGAGGTTACCAGCGGCTGAAATCACAGATTTTGGAATGGCCAGGACCAGTGGTCCTTGGGCCTCCTTGTTAGCTCCTGACAGACAATCGCACTGTGAGAATGGAGTCAGATTGTATTTGAATTCACACCGCACAGTGTCTTACACACCACTGATGCCCGTTGAGCCGTAACCAGGAATCTTGGAAAGGTGGTTAAAGTCCAGGCCCTGGCCTCACGTACAATCAGTCCAGAAAATTCTGCCAGAATACCACACAGCCACCTCCCATTGTCTGAAAAACCTTCACTCTGAAACTATTACCACAAATGAAAAGGAATCTAGAAAAGCTAATTAAGCCACATGGCAATGAGATATTTGTTGTATTTAATTTGGGGCCAGCTAATTGACTCCTGGCATTCTTAATGAACGAGGAGAAAATGACACAGAGCCTCAACATCATCACCCCCCATGAAACAATCCCATGAATAATTCACTCTCAACGCGGCTTTAAAGGAACAAAAATGAGAAACAAAGGTCTGCTTCCCAAGTGACACCGACCCGCGCAGAAAGCTCCCCAGATATCAAATGCAATGAGCACCATTAATAAATAATCTGAATTGCAGCGCCTAATGCGTTGAATAAACAGGATTTACGTCCCAAAAGCTTAGGGACCCTCAGCTGGGTTAGAAAGGAAAGAGATTCGGATTCCATGGGGGCACGGTTTCCATTTGAATAATGCATGACCGTAAATACCATATTTCTTTTTCCAATTTCATTATTACCTAACAACAAAACATCTGGGCGCTCACCGGGCTCGCACAGCGGTGTTACTGTACGTGTGTCCACCCTGTGTGTGCTCCTGACTTTGAAACGGAGCCGAAGCCAAGCCTTCCGTGTGGGGTTCCTCTCCCTCCAGCTCCCCTCAGCCCTGCACCCCCCATGCTGACCTCTCCCTTGCTCCGGGTCAGGGAGACTCAACTCCGCTGCCTGACTGCCAGCGAGCCAGGCCACGGAGGGCTCGGGGGGAGGGCAGGGGGCAGCGGGCGGGCCCTGGAGGAGGGCAGGAGGCAGCGGGCGGGCCCTGGCAAAGGGGCACCGGCAGCTGCGCCCCAGCCTTGCAGTCCCCTCCGTAAGTGGTGACGGCGCAGCTCCTCTGAGTGCCCTCGGCATCCTGCGTCTGCTTCTTGGGCTGTTTCAGGGGCTCTCACCGGGGCCTCCAGGAGGGGCCCTGTTTCCCGGCCAGACCCAGACAGGTACGCTTACTCACCCTTCCCTCCTGCAGGCCCCTCCCCCTCCTCCACGGGAGCCTGGTCCAGTGCTTCCTCCGGCCCCTGCCTGCTGGGACAGCCTCTCCTTGGGGACTGGCCGTCGCTCCTTTGCCCGCCCTGCATCCTCCTGCCACGTGGGGGCCAAGTTTTGTCGACAACAGAAGGGACACTTCTGTGGTCGCGCCCACCCTGGGCCGTCCTGGACACTGACCTTCAGGACAATCTGCCAGTCCCACCGAGAACAGGTTCAACAGCACCTTCTCCATGCCACCACCGTGCCGCGCCACCCTCCACCACGTGACCCCGTGCTGCTCGGCCCCTTCCCCCCTTACACCCCACATTCTAGAGCGTGTGAACAGAAGGCCTCATTTCCAGCTTGAGTGTCTACCAGGCGTGTGACCTGGGGCCACCTGGCATCTCTGGGCCTAGGCCCCTCACTTCCACAACCGGTGGTTCCCACGAGGTACAGGAAGATGGCAGTGAGCGAGGGGACAGGAACGGCGCCTCAGTGGTGGGAGTATCTGAGTATCGTTGTGATAATTAGTGTGAGGGATGCCACAAAGGGAAGAGGACGTGTTTTCTTCTGAAGCCGCCGTCTTCTCCGTGTCTTGCAAAGAATCAAAGCTGATGACTGTGACTCCCTAACGAGATGGAAATCTGAGAGCTGTGCACTCCTGCCTCTGCAGGTAAGCGAAGGACTGCCCTCAGCCGTCGATGTCCACAGCTACTGCTCTCTGAATCGGGGCAGCGCTGTAGAGGGTCAGTGGTGGAAGCTCGCGGATTGATTGGCACACAGACAGATGGGGTCACCCCCACTCCTGTGCGTCCACGTGTTCTTCAAACAAACATCAAACGTGAACTTTGGCCACTGAATGCTTCACTTGGAAATGAAACAGACAGCCCTGCCCATCCCAGCATACAGAAGAAGGTGAGGTACCAAACAGGGTCTGATCCGGCCGCAGACGTGGCTTAGCCCAAGACCACACGCCGCCTTGAAGACCTGACCGCCCTCCTCATCTGAGCCGCACAAGGCCGCAGCCTCCGCTTCCAGACAGAGCCACTCCTCCCCATGGCGCAGCCTCTGCCCCAGGTCTGCTCAAAGCCAGCTCCCAGGAGAGCATTCTCACGCCTCCTGCACAGCCCCCATGCTGACTGAAGGCCCCAGTTGGGGCAGGTGTCGCCTGCATGCTGGGCTCTGCAGCATGTGGTCATCAACCTTGGACCGCATGAGCCAACACGACCCCAGGGTAGACGCACAGAGGAGATCCAGAGCTGCAGCATAAACCGGGTGGTCTAGAGCCCCTCACCCGCCCACACCGCGCAGGGGAGCGCCTCAGCAGGCACCATGAGGATCCCAGCCTCTAGGAACCCAATGCCACCAGTTACGCCGGAGCCCTCATCCATGCGCAGCCCCGCACCCCGGCTCCGCAGGCTGTCCTGCCACTGAGCGTCCGTCTGGGAGGAGACCTGCTTCCCACTCCGCAGCTCTGGGCTTGGTGCAGCACCGCAGCCAAGAAAACCCAAAAACTTGCCAAACAGCAGAAGAAAGCGTCCCTGTTTCCCGCTGACCTAATTAATTCACAGTTTTCTGGACGATTAATCTCACAGATGGGGTCAAAGGTCTATCAGCTTGTAGGAGGCAAAAATCTCTGAAAAACAAAACACAGAGAGAACCTGGGATTTCATAGGTGCACACTCGGCTCCAAGCCCACGGAACTGTGCAGATTAAATACGCGCTGGCATTTGACTGTGTCAGTCACATCTATTAACAAAGCCCCAAGGTCCCACTTAAGACACCCTCTGGCTTGTTGACGGGAGCCATCACACGCTCCCGGAGGACTCGGCACGGCGGGGACCTCGCAGTTGGCTGGGCTGTCACAGACAGGAACTACGCAGCGGCTGACACAGCCAAAGGGGGGCTGCAGCTGCGAGGTCGAGGGGTCACCAGACTGGGGTCTCCTGAGGCCTCCCGGGACTGGCCCCCCCC
>CM027396.1:24685179-24721837 GCA_015711505.1 Sylvilagus bachmani
GGAGGGAGGGAGAAGGAGGGGGGATGGAGGGAGGGAGGGAAGGAGGGGGAGGGCTCTGATTTGCTCCCCAAATGCTTGCAACAGCCGGGGCTGGGCCAGGAGCCGGAGTCCAGTCCGGGTCCCCCACCGAGTGGCAGGGACCCCATGACCCGCTGAGCCGCGACGCTGGACACCTGCTCCCTGTGTCTCAGGAGCCCAGCGACGCGGGACGGCACCCCACAGCTCGGAGCTGTTCCATTAACAAGTCCAACAAGTTTCATCAAGAGAGCCTTGGGCCCCGACGGCGGATGCCTGCCGGAAGCAGCCCCCTAAGTCCTCAGCGTCTCCCACTGCAATTGGAAGAAGTGAAGGCAGGGGCCCTTCTGGAACGTTCTGTTACCTGACGCGGAGTTCTTTCACATCTTGCTTTAGTTTGATACATAAGCCAATGTCTATTTCCTCAATACAAACAACAGTGTCGTTGGTAGAGACACAGCGACCTCGAGTGCGCTGGAGTCGGCAGCTGACTTCCCTCACGCGGTTTCTTGCCCAAAGGGCTGAGCTCATCAGACACCAGGCTCGGCTTTGCCTCACCTCGAGGCACAGAAGCCAGGGTGATGCGCAGAGACTGTGAAGGGAGGGGCGCTCGCACCCTGCGCATCCACGCTGCTAATGGTCGATATTAGCGTCACTGCTCTTGGTTAGGCCAAACACTTCCTGCAAAAGTGGGGATTTATTGTCCATAGGATCCAAAGAAGGGGGGACGATGAAACAGCAGGAATGGCATGAATGCCGAGAAGACTGGACCCGGGGTCCGGGGCCAGCTGTGGCTTCCCGCCGCCCTCGCCCTGTGCAGCAGCCTGTCCCCACGGGCCACGGCGGTCCCCAGCTCCCAGCTTTAGGAGGAGGCTTACGCAGCCAGTGCAGACCCAGGTCTCTTTCCCAATCCCAGTTATAGACACCCTGGTGTGATCTGAGGGCCTGGAATGGACTTCCCGGCCCCACGTGGGAGTCTGGAGAGACAGGCACACGGGGACACGAGCACCTCTCAGCGAGTCCGGTGCTGGGTGGGTCCCAGAAGGAACCTACTGTTCCCAGAGTAGGGCAGGTGCTGACGGGCAGACAGAGAGGGGGGAGCCCCCCAGCCTGCGCTTCCCTTAGGTGTCTCCACCTCGTGACTCTTCCACTATCCTGCTGTCACGGGAATGCCGAGTGAAACACGATCCAGGAGAAGCACCAGACACCTGCCTGGATGCAACCGTGTCCAGGAGACCCTCGGCCACATTTCATGCTGTGGAACTAGGGCGCTCATCTCACACGGAAAATCACAATGAGGGCATCACACCTGAACGCTGACATCACCATTTCTCCCTCCACACACACACACATGCACACGTACACACACACGCGCACACGCACACACACATGCATACACACTTAGATTTCACTTGTGGGTTGAAAGCAGCGGTACTATTTAATTTTAACCCCA
The DNA here is from genome assembly GCA_015711505.1 of Sylvilagus bachmani. Lineage (NCBI taxonomy): Eukaryota > Metazoa > Chordata > Mammalia > Lagomorpha > Leporidae > Sylvilagus > Sylvilagus bachmani. The sequence continues at coordinate 24,686,648 of CM027396.1, forward strand.
CGAGGAACCGTGTGTTAGACGCTCCTTGTAAGGCACTGAAATTCATGGAGCAAACGCCCCTCCGATGCAGAACCTCCGCTCACTTCCCCAGAGGCAGGCGCCGGGTCCTGTCTGTCTCCCCTGGGACTTGTTTCTGCGCATTCGCAGGGAAGCATCCTGGGGCAGAGACCTTGACCGTGCTAAGCTGGTGTCCGTCCCCACGGGGCTTTCATGAAAAGGCCCCGACCCTCGGCACCTTTGCCTACTCAGCAGCGTGTCTGGGAATGCTTACACACCACTGCAGGCCCCATCCTTTAAACCACATTCCCTACTAACAGACTCTGCGTCACTTCCAGTTCTCCTTTGTTAACCTGGGTTGACACAGATAGTCCTTTGTGGGGAGGGGAGAATTTCTCCTGCAAAAATTGCTGAGCTGTGGAATTGGTGTGTGCTTTGTTTTCAAAAATGCTGTGATTGGGGCCGGCACAGTGGGTTAAAGCCCTGGCCTGAAGCACTGCGTGGGAGACCCGGAAGAAGCTGGCTTCGGATCAGCTCAGCTCTGACCATTGCGGCCATCTGGGGAGTGAACCAGTGGACGGAAGACCTCTCTCTATCTCTATTTCTCTCTGTGATTCTGTCTTTCAAATAAACAAAATAAAAATCTTTTTTAAAAAATGCTGTGATTAACACATAAAACTTGTCTATCTGTGTGAGGTCGAGGGCAGCATTTCAAGACAGCTTCAGCACTGCCATTTCTGTCTCTTTTTTCAAGTCTGCAACCTACCAGAAAGCTTTGACGATGCCACTCACGCTCCCACCCGCGGCACAAAAGAGACCCGTTCGCAACACACTGCTCAACACCCGACACTCACAGCCCCTTCTGTCTTTCTTGCCCGTCTCACATGTGGCGCTGTCAGAGCAGAAGTGAGATCCGTGAACAAGGGCGTGTGCCACTGGCAGGTGCCTGGCACCGGATAGATACGAAGATAGCGCGAGCGCAGCACAGAATTTCACGAACGAATGCTGACACTGGAAACAAACGACCCTGCCTGCAGCAGCCTCTTGCCATCCCAGCGGCCATCTCTGAAAGTGACGTCCACTTAGTCTCCCAACGAGGCGTCATCGGGCAGCTGCACGCCATGCACGTGGTGGGACGACAGCTGCTTCCCGTCCACAAAGCACCGAGTTCTATCATGAGTGGTTTCAGCTCTGGAGTCTGGGGCGGACAGCACCTCAGATCCGGTGCTGGGTGCAGACGGCACTGGACGCAGTTGAAAGTCCTGTCCCGTCCTGGGAGCCTGGGAGCCTGGGGTTCCCCAGCTGACTCACACAAGGACGACTCCTGTTAACATCGTGTATTTCCTGCACTGGTCAGGTGCTGGGAGCAGAGCAGAGGGAGACAGACGTGGCACCTGCTCGCACACAGTGGCCGTCACACAGCAGGACACGGGGCAAAACAGCAGTGAAATCAGAGGACAACCAGGGCTGAGAGGAGAGAGGCAGTCCTCCTGGCAGGGGAGCCCGAGAAGAACTCAATGCACACAGCCGGGTGGCCTGGCAGGCCTGGGTCGCGGTCCTGATGGACTTCAACACCTAGGGGATGAGGAAGGAGGGCACCGGACAGCCCCAAAGGCGGGGCCTGGGCTCAAGGACATTTGTCTTCCCGCCCAGCTCACAAATCCCTAGCTTCCTATACCAGCATGAGCCCTCCTCCCTGTGTACCCAGGAGTCAGGGACAGGAGTGACATCACCACTAAGACTCCTCCCTGTGTACCCAGCAGCCAGGAACAGGGGTGACATCACCAGCTCCCCCCCTCCCCGTGTACCCAGGAGTCAGGGACAGGAGTGACAACAACAGCTCCTCCCCGCCCCGTGTATCGGGAGTCAGGGTCAGGGGTGACATCACCAGCTCCCCCCCCCCCCGTGTACCCAGCAGTCAGGGACAGGGTGACATCACCAGCTGCCCCCTCCCTGTGTACCCAGCAGTCAGGGACAGGGTGACATCACCAGCTCCCCCCTCCCTGTGTACCCAGGAGTCAGGGTCAGGGGTGACATCACCAGCTCCCCCCTCCCTGTGTACCCAGGAGTCAGGACAGGAGTGACATCACCAGCTCCCCCCTCCCTGTGTAGCTGGGAGTCAGGGACAGGAGTGACATCACCAACTCCCCCCTCCGTGTACTCGGGAGTCAGGGACAGGAGTGACATCACCAGCTCCCCCCCGTATACCCAGGGGTCAGGAGTGACATCACCAGCTCCCCCTGCCGTGTACCCAGGGGTTAGGGGTCAGGGTGACATCACCAGCTCTCTTGGCACTGGAGGAAGTTTCCTGGCATTGCCAATTTCACCGCCGTGTGGGTGTCACTGGAAATTCCTCTGCAAAACATACAGCCGGGTCTGTCTGGTTCTGTGGGGACCCTGCATCTCGGTCCTTGGGACAGACTCGAAGCCAGACACTCTGGGTTGGAACCCTGGCTCTGCCACTTGCTAGCCGGAGGCCTTCAATGCCTCGATTTCCCTGTGCCTCGTTTTCCCCATCTGTAGAGTTGGGGGGATAAATGACTCAGCACGAAGATCTATAGAGTTGGGGGGATAAATGACTCAGCACGAAGATCTGTAGAGTTGGGGGGATAAATGACTCAGCACAAAGATCTGTAGAGTTGGGAGGATAAATGACTCAGCACGAAGATCTGTAGAGTTGGGGGGATAAATGACCCAGCACCAAGACCTGTAGAGTTGTGGAGACAAACGACTCAGCACAAAGACGCACAATAAGCCCTTGGGCAGCAGGTTCGGGAGCTCATATGCACGGTGAGCACCCTCTATGCACCAGCGCCCTTCTCTGGGGTAGTCAGCCCTCTTTATCCAAGGCTCCTTGGCGGGAAGCACCCGGTGGGACAGAAGACAACCGAGGGTGGGCACCCAAGGAAGCTCGCCTCTGAGGGGCCGCTGAGCCCGCGACCCTCTCCCTGCGCTCCATCCTCAGCTGCCTGCTCACAGCACCAGCAGCCCCGACACCTCTCTCTCTGGAGCCCTGATGCCCCAGTGCAAAGCCCAGAGCCCACACAGCATCTGATCCGCCCCTCCTGCTCTGAAGCGGACTGCGCCGGTCCCCACATCTCTCCTGGCATCAGCGTTTACAGCAAGCCCAAGACGCTTCCTGGATTTGCTTTCTTCCCCATCTCGTCTGAGGGTTGAACCAGAGCTGACTTCCACTGCAAGGGAGGGAGAGTGCAGAGGAACAGGTGAGTGTGGTGTGTCAGGGCAACAAGACCACCCGCCCACGTGGGGTGACGCGTCTACACAGAGGGCCGACTCTAGCAAAGGGACCACTGACAAGGGGGAGGCGACTTGACTGAGAACCCACAGGAGATGGCAGTGGGGAGCCTGATGCCACCCCACAGGACTGGGGCACTTTGTCAGGGCCACTGGGGCTGGCCCTGCAGGGGAGAGCCAGGCCGAGGTGCAGGACCACCCCCCATCTGCCCGCTGTTCTGCCACAGTCTCACTGACCAAACACAACCAGAAGACAACCAGGCCCTGACTCAGTGGACAGACCTTAGCTCCCCGGGCCTAGGGCAGCAGGAAGGCCCGAGGGGAGATGGCGCACGTTCAGCACAAGCCTCAGCTCAGGTCTGTAGGAGGAGCGCACGAGCCTCCTCTACAGGAATGCTTCACAGCTCACACAATTCACACATTGAAGGGACACAATCCACAACCCACACGCAGTCCACAATCCACACACAGTCCACAATCCACAATCTATACATAGTCCATGATCCACACACGATCCACAATCCATACACAGTCCACAATCCACGCAATCCACAATCCACACATAATCCACAATCCACACACAGTCTACAATCCACACACAGTCTACAATCCACACGCAGTCCACAATCCACACACAGTCCATGATCCACACAGTCCACAGTCCACACACAATCCACAATCCACACACAGTCCACAATCCACACACAGTCCACAATCTACACAAACCACACAATTCACACACAGTCCACAATCCACACACAGTCCACAATCCACAATCTATACATAGTCCATGATCCACACACAATCCACAATCCACACACAGTCCACATACAGTCCACGATCCACAATCCATACACAGTCCACAATCCACGCAATCCACAATCCACACACAATCCACAATCCACACACAGTCTACAATCCACACACAGTCTACAATCCACACGCAGTCCACAATCCATACAGTCCACAATCTACACAAACCACATAGTCCACAATCTACACACAGTCCACTATCCACAATCCACACAGTCCATAATCCACACACAGTCCACAATCCACACACAGTCCACAATCCACACGCAGTCCACAATCCACAATTCACACACAGTCCACAATCCACACGCAGTCCATGATCCACACCGTCCACGATCTACACAGTCCACAATCCACACACAGTCCACAATCCACAATTCACACAGTCCACAATCCACACACAGTCCACAACCTACACACAGTCCACAATTCACACACAGTCCACGATCCACACACAGTCTACAATCCACACGCAGTCCACAATTCACACACAATCCACAATCCACACATAGTCCACAATTCACACACAATCCACACACAGTCCACAATCCACACACAGTCCACAATCTACACAAACCACACAATTCACACACAGTCCACAATCCACACACAGTCCACAATCCACACACAGTCCACAATCCACACACAATCCACAATCCACACACAGTCCACAATCTACACACAGTCCACAACCTACACACAGTCCACAATCCACACGCAGTCCACAATCCACAATCCACACACAGTCCACAATCCACACACAGTCCACAATCCACACACAGTCCATGATCCACACAGTCCACAGTCCACACACAGTCCACAATCCACACACAGTCCACAATCCACAATTCACACAGTCCACAATCCACACACAGTCCACAACCTACACACAGTCTACAATCCACACGCAGTCCACAATCCACAATCCACACGCAGTCCACAATCCACACACAGTCCATGATCCACACAGTCCACACACAGTCCACAATCCACACACAGTCCATGATCCACACAGTCCACAATCCACACACAGTCCATGATCCACACCGTCCACAGTCCACACGCCCAGTGATGGAGCAGGTAAGAGAAGCAGTAACCAGGCTTCGTGGCTGCGTGGCGGGCTGAGGGCACAGCAGAAGCCTCTGCAGTCAGCAGCTGCTTGAAGATGTGGCTCCCTTGCCCAGTGTCCACAGTGATCCAGCTGGGCTTATGCCGACCTCACGGATTTATAATCCAGGTCATTCGTTAAAACTAAACTCCATCCACAATGACAGCAGCTGCCTGTAACGCCGTGCAGGGTGAAACAGGCTGTTCCTGGGGACACTGGCACCCAGAGGCAGCAAAGGGCACCCTCGTACCCGGCAGGAGGTGCCTGCTCTCCAGTACCAGGATGGGCGCACCCATCAGGAGAGGACGGGGACAGCCAAGGGCAGCCACAGACCCGCGGACGCAGAGGAAGTCAGGCTCGGTCTGCTGCCACCCGAATCTCTCAGGACTGCTGATTTTCCAAGAGTGGAATCCCAAAGTGGGAATGCTGGCTGCTCTGTGAGAAGCTACCACGGGGGCTGACCCTGTGGCATAGTGGGTAAAGCCACCGCCTGCAGTGCCACCATCCCATATGGGTAGTGGTTCAAGTCTTGGCTGCTCCACTTCCAATCCAGCTCTCTGCTACGGCCTGGGAAAGCAGTAGGAGATGGCCCAGGTCCACCCATGTGGGAGACCTGGAAGAAGCTCTTGGCTCCTGGCTTCAGATCGGTGCAGTTCTGGCCATTGCAGCCATCTGGGGAGTGAACCAGCGGATGGAAGACCTGTCTCTATGTCTCTGTCTCTGTCTCTGTCTCTGTCTCTGTCTCTCTCTCTCTCTGCCTCTCCTTCTCTCTCTCTGTGTAAATCTGACTTTAAAATAAATGAATAAAAATTTTTTTAAAAAAAGCTACTACCACCTTAGCGCCTTTAGAACATGAATGTACTGCCCCCGTCTCTGGGAGTCAGGGTCTGGGCAGGGCTCGGCTAGGTCCTCTCAGAGGAATCCGGGTGTCTGTCTCCAGCCCTGGGGACAGAGCCGCTTCCACGGTCCCGCCTGCGCTGGCCAAAGCTCCTCCCTCACGCAGGCGCTGGCAGAAGCCCCCTCACCGCCTCGTGCCTAACCTCACCAGGCACCCACAGCCACTTGCTCCGTGAGGACAAGGACAGGGAGCCCCACCCAACAGCTCTCAGCCTCCTGTCACTCACACCTGCACTGCCTTCCTGGTTTAGGAGCAGGACACAGGGCCTCGTCCACTCGGGAGGAGAGGGCACCGTGTGACCACGGGGACAGAGGGAGGAAGGCAGGAAGCAACCTTGGGCAGAGGACGCCGAGGACAGGACAGGACAATGACACGAACACAGACACACTCGGAAACAAAGACACTGTGAGACAACGGCTCCAAGACGTTGTTTCTGGACACCTGAGCCTGGGGTGTGGGGAACGGAAGCCCAGGAGGAAAGCCCCGCCCTGGTGGATTCAGTGTGATGCGGACCAGCGCCCTGTGGTAGCCAAGAAGGTCCCTCCGACAGACGGTACAGGGCAGGGCCTCTGTCTCTTCCCCCCAGGAAGCCCCCCCAGGAAGCCGTCAGACAGGCTCCCCCCACACGCCCACAGGGACTCCGCCGCTCCAGCCCGCACTTCTGCAGGGTCTCTAACCTCATTGACAGCTGAGCCCAGGCCAACATCAGGACCAGGAGGGGCTGTGAGTGGAAGGTACCCACTGATTTTCCTGGCCTGGGGGAGTGGAGGGGCTTTTGTTTAGCAACTTGGTGGGCCCCAGGGGGCCTGCAGCAGCCAGGCTGGTGGCTGACACAGAAGATGCCACGTGCAATTCAGTGTCCACAGAGAGCCCCAGAGGAAGGGGGTGGAGAGCCCGGCCACATGTCCTGTGACCTCCGTCCCTCCACGGGAGCTCACCTAAGCACTTTCCAAACGGTTTCCACTGCCCCCCAGAGGAAAACTGGGGCTGTGCCACCCCAAAGCCGGACCCAGGGCCTCGTGCTCCTCCGTGAAATGATTTCTTGGCAGAGTCAATCTCTCTCTCCTTGGTAAACCCTTTATTCCTTCAAGGTCAAAGTCTCCACTGATGCTAACAGGGCTGTGAAGTCGTCCGGGCCTCCTGCTCGCCTCCCGTTAATGAAGCAGGGCTTACGGCTCTGGGCAGACAATTCTGAGTACCTCAGGCGAATTAGCGTCATTGCAATTACTTCTTATGGCCCACTTATTTTTATAAAAAGTTGTAATGATTGTCCAGTCAGGCAGCAATAACATTTTCCTTTTAAATTAGATTTACGTAAGTTTAAAACCATGATTCCATCTAACAGAAAGTCTACATTGTAGTGACCTGAAGGCACTGTGGGCTGTGAGAGAAACCCTGATCTCAGACCGCTGTTCGGGAGGGGCTGTGGTCACTCAGCCACTGCCCTCCCATGCCCCAGGATTCCGTCCCAGGTGTGGCCCCAGGAGGAGGCGCCACGCAGAGACCAAAACCTCAACAGAGCCGCAACTGGCTTTCCCCAGAGCCACTGGTGACTGGACGTGAGGGCAGGAGCACAGCTCACGGCAGCTCCCAGTGCAGCCACCAGGGCAGCTTGTGTTTCTGTGTGGAGTCCCAAAGTCTGATGTCACCCGTCCCTGACTCCCGGGTACACGGTGGGGGGGGGAGCTGGTGATGTCACCCCTGTCCCTGACTCCTGGGTACACGGGGGGTGGGGAGCTGGTGATGTCACCCCGTCCCTGACTCCCGGCTACACAGGGAGGGGGGAGCTGGGGATGTCACCCCGTCCCTGACTCCCGGGTACACGGGGGTGGGGAGCTGGTGATGTCACCCCGTCCCTGACTCCCGGGTACACAGGGAGGGGGCAGCTGGTGATGTCACTCCTGTCCCTGACTCCCGGGTACACGGGGCGGGGGGGGAGCTGGTGATGTCACCCCGTCCCTGACTCCCGGGTACACGGGGCGGGGGGGGGAGCTGGTGATGTCACCCTGTCCCTGACTCCTGGGTACACGGGGGGTGGGGAGCTGGTGATATCACCCCATCCCTGACTCCCGGGTACACGGGGGGTGGGGAGCTGGTGATGTCACCCCGTCCCTGACTCCCGGGTACACGGGGGGGGGGAGCTGGTGATGTCACCCCTGTCCCTGACTCCCGGCTACACAGGGAGGGGGGGGGCTGGTGATGTCACCCCGTCCCTGACTCACGGGTACACGGGGGGGGGGCTGGTGATGTCACCCCGTCCCTGACTCCCGGGTACACGGGGGGGGGGCTGGTGATGTCACCCCTGTCCCTGACTCCCGGGTACACGGGGGAAGGGGGATTTGGTGATGTCACTCCTGTCCCTGACTCCCGGGTACACAGGGAGGGGGGAGCTGGTGATGTCACCCCTGTCCCTGACTCCCGGGTACACAGGGAGGGGTGAGCTGGTGACGTCACCCCGTCCCTGCTGCAGGGTCCCAGTAGGCCTTGGGGAGCTGGTGACGTCACCCCGTCCCTGCTGCAGGGTCCCAGTAGGCCTTGGGGAGCACCATGTCTGTGAGGCACTGTAGCTGGGCTCCTCCGCCTTCCCTGGCTGCCTCCCTCCAGCGCGTCCGACTGCACGTCAGCCCCCAGTCTCCAGGGGCCATTTACCCGTGCACTGATCTGTGACTTCCAACTATCCGATCACTCCCGGGATGGTTCAACCACCAAGAAACGAACGCCCTGCCCGTCGCACCACGCTCCGAGATTTCCTTACTGGCGGGTCTGCGGTTTTCACTTTATAGAAACACCCATTTTGACGACACATTGGTCTTTTTAATCTCTCATCACTGTTGTTCATACACTTCTCACGTGTGTCTGGGAAAACGGCCGTGGGGGGACAGGAGTGTGGGGAAGACACTGTCGATAAGGACGGCGAGGATCAGCTCATTCTCACTCTGCTTTCTACCCAACAGTACGACAACAGGACCCCTCGGATGCTCCACACTGCCCCATCGCGATGGAGGGGCGTGCGCTGGGACGCACACAGAGACGGGCATGAAGGCCACGTCGTGCGGCAGGCTTGGAACGAAACCCATTCTCACTGTCAGGTCCAGCGCGAGTCTGGAGGAAGCTTCCTGCTGGCCGCGGCTGCACTGCAGGCGCCCGGAAGGCTGAGTGGCTCCTAACGTGGACTTATTCGCTGTGAGATAACTGATCTCAATATCGAACGCCTCTGGAGGAACAATAAACTACTGTTCGAAATGTAGCTCTCGCCAGTAATGGATGAGCTGGATTTAAATGGAATTCCAGCACATTGGGGACATTTTCTTGTGTGTGCTTTTCTAAAAACTGGGAGAAAAGAGAGAGCCACGGCGATGAAATGAGATGTCACTGACGTTACTCTCCAGTCTCGAAGATGAACGGCCAGTGTGTGCGGTGCATCAAACAGAACAGGAGCAGGAACCTCAGACTCAAAAATAAAGAATGGGGGGCCGGCGCCGTGGCTCAACAGGCTAATCCTCCGCCTTGCAGTGCCGGCACACCGGGTTCTAGTCCCGGTTGGGGCGCCGGATTCTGTCCCGGTTGCCCCTCTTCCAGGCCAGCTCTCTGCTGTGGCCCGGGAGTGCAGTGAAGGATGGCCCAGGTGCTTGGGCCCTGCACCCCATGGGAGACCAGGAGATGCACCTGGCTTCAGACTGGCCCAGCTCTGGCCGTTGTGGCCGTTTGGGGAGTGCAGCAGCGGATGGAAGACCTCTCTCTGTCTCTCCCTCTCACTGCCTGTAACTATTTCTCAAATAAATAATTAAAATCTTTAAAAAGAAAAAAAAGTAACTGAGCACTGCCCCCTGACTGGGGAAGGCAGCCATGTGCAAGTCTTCACGAGCGTCTGTGGACCCACACGAGGCCCGAAACAGCCGGCAGATGGCCAACCTCGCCTCTACAAAATGGCCACTCAGAGGTTGCCATTTCATTTTGTTTCTGAACAAGTAGAGTGAAGACACAGAGAGATGCTCTCTGAGAAAGGAGCCCACAGTTTGTCCATCCGGCTCCATGACTCCCGGCAGAAGTCACCCGTGGAGCATGTCATTCCTCGACTTTGTTCGGGGCCTTTTTGGACAGCAAAAGTGCAGCTCAGATTCCATGCTCGAAACAAGCGCTGGAGAGAGGGCAAACTGCCACGTGGGAAGACTGATTTTCTCCATCCGAGCAGCATCGATCCGGAGTCTACCATGCACGAGCGCTGAGTGCACTTCTGAACACTCTAGGGAAGTGGCAGAGCAGAAAACGGATGAAAGTCAGCGTGCAACTTGTCTCCTAACGTGGACCGAAAGATGCTTCAGTGTGCCGTGACGGTGACGGGGGCCACACACAGCACACTGAGAGCTGTCACAGTGTGCCGTGACGGTGACGGGGGCCACACACAGCACACTCAGAGCTGTCACAGTGTGCCGTGACAGTGAAGGGGGCCACACACACAGCACACTCAGAGCTGTCACAGTGTGCGGTGACGGAGACGGGGGCCACACACAGCACACTCAGAGCTGTCACAGTGTGTGGTCACGGTGACGGGGGTCACACACAGCACACTCAGAGCTGTCACAGTGTGTGGTCACGGTGACGGGGGCCACACACACAGCACACTCAGAGCTGTCACAGTGTGCGGTCACGGTGACGGGGGTCACATAAAAAACGTCTTGGAGAAGGGGACAGGGAGCACGGGATGAGGATGGAGAGTGAGGCCTCAGACCAGCTGGTCAGGGAAGGGCCTGATGTCCAAGGAGAACCTTGCGCTGGGGCAGAGGCCCCCACGCAGACGCCTGCAAGACCATGATTCCAGAAGCCAGAGGTCTCCCAGACTCCGAGCTTCTGTCGGGAAACCGTCCCGGTGCAGGTGCACTGTAAGAGACAGCAGCGCCGCCCCCACCCGCCCCCCGTCGCACCTGTCCCCCGCTGGAACAGCACCATCGTCCTCACGTGGCAAAATGCCCGGGAGGCAGTGGCCGCAGACGCAGTTTTGTCACACGTCTTTGGCCAGACAGGAAGCTGAGACTGAACTACTGGTACTTCTGCAGCGCGGATGACCTGGGATTAAACTCCTACGAGTGCAATGGACATCTTCTCACCTGTGTACAGCCCTATCTTCTTCCTGCGAAACCATGGTCTTCTTACTTCTTACCTGTCGAGTTTTTTCTTTCGTGGAGCACTAAGCCTTTGACTATAATGTGCATTTAAGAAAAGAACAGAAGAACCAATGAGCAAGAAGGAGCAGTGACGAGAAGGCGCCACTGGGAAACACGGCTGATGGCGGCCAGGCGCAGCACGCAGGCCCGTGTCCCTGGGGCAGTGAGCGAGGGGCAGGCCTGGAGACGAGCCCGCCGGACCACAGAGGCTGCTCGCGGGAGGTCCTGAGGGCCACCCTACTGGCCGCTACTCTGCCATCGGGAGTCCGCGGCAGGGACGGGAGGGCCGCTGGCTCCTCTGCCCCTCCAGGTCCACTCTCCACTCTTCCGCACCTGCTCCGGACGGTCACCAATTGCATCCGTGGCCCCTGGCTTCCCTGCCGGTCACCACGTGCCTTCTGGGCGCCTCTACCATAATATGCAACTCCTGTCACGTGGCCTCACTACAGCCACACTCTCCCGTTTCCGTCAACCACGTCCTTCCCCCTGCCCCAGGAGCGCCCCCCAGTGGCGGATGCCCGATCCTGTCACCCCACTGCTCCTGCTCCTTCCAGGGCCCTGAGGGATGTCTCCCAGGGGTCAGTCTCGGATGGAGACATGGCTGCAGCCCCCTCCTGCCTGGATGCTCGGATTTCAGTCTCAAGTCAACAGGAACACACAACAAAAGGACACATTTGGCTTTTAAAATAAACCTTGTTAAATAAAAAGGCTTCAAATGCATTCTGTAGCTGGAGGCCTCCCACCGTCTGTACAAGCACGAGAAACGCAGCGGCAGCGGTTTCTAAAGTTTGCCTTCTTCCGCACTCAGGCAGAGGCTGCTGATGCTGACGTGACTGGCGGCTCCGCCGTGGCGGGGGCGGGCGGAATGTTCGCGTGCTCACCTGTGGAGTTCTAATTCCAAACACCTGGAGGCAGGGTCAGAGCGGCCTCACACAGACGACAGACGTGGAACAAGGTTTGGGAAAATCATCAAGTGCGCTAAAGCCTCCTAAAGCCAGCACAGGTCATGCATTTGGTGTTGTCCTGTTTTGTAGCAGGGGAAGGTGGAGAATACCACAGTGATGTGGTCAGTGCCAGGCCAGGGAAGTGTGGACAAGCCAAAGTCAGAGAGGGCTGCTCTCCCTGCCTAGGGCTTTCTGAATGTGAGAATTCTGGACCTCCGCTTCTGGAAAGAGACACAATCTTCCTGTCCCTCCTGCTAAGTACAGGCGGCACCTGAGGAAACAGAGAGGGCTCCCAAAGGGACCGGGAGGAGGCGCACGGGCCGGTCCATCCAGGCTGGAGGACGAGGTGCTGAGATGTATAGGTTTTATTTTCGCCTCAGATGCCCCAGGCTGGGTGCCAGAAAGCTGATGACTCAGAAACACCAATGGGTGCAGAGCCCACGGCCAGGGAATGGAACGACCTAACAAGACTGAAAACTCGTAAATGATCCCTGTGCTGCCCGGCCACATACCACATACCACGACCCGGCTCCCTCCCCTGCCAGCCACAGCTGATAGGGAGCTTAGACTGCAACCCCCAACCCGGTGAAATAAGCCACGCAGCCCCAGTGCCGGGGCAGGACCCGAGAGGGCCAAGCGGAAATCTGCATGTTTGCCAACACTCTGGGACAAGGCCAGGCTCACCAGGGTCTCACTGGAAGCCCCACAGCACGAGTGCAGCCCACCAGCCCCTCCTGGAGAGGGGCCTGGAAGGCGCCTGATCCCCACCCTCCCTTTCCCCAGGGACCAAAGGGGACTGCACCAGGAACCTCTGCACCCACCACCTTGCGGACAGGTACTGGAGGAAGCGTGTGGAAGCAAGATTTGCATAATATCCAGTCGCACAGCGCAATGCTTCACGTGAGCAGTAAACAGCCCCAGTACAGTAAGAACCGGGAACATAACAACCTCAGTGAAAACAATCTGTTACCGGCGAATCGTAGGTGCCACACATTTCAGAACGTTCTGGCAAGGACTTTGAAATAGCTACCATAAAATGTTTCAGTAATTAAAACATACTCAAGGAGCAGGCACTGTGGCACAGTGGGTTAATCCTCCGCCTTCAGCGCCAGCATCCCAAATGGCCACCGGTTCTAGTCCCGGCTGCTCCACTTCCCATCCAGCTCTCTGCTGTGGCCTGGGAGAGCAGTGGAAGGTGGCCCAGTGCTTGGGCCCTGCAACCACATGGGAGGCCTGGAGGAAGCTCTGGCTCCCGGCATTAGCCTGGCCCAGCCCCAGCCGTTGCAGCCCTCCAGGGGGTGAACCAGCGGATGGAAGACTTCTCTCTGTCTTCTTCCTCTCTCTCTCTGTAACTCCGCCTCTCAAATAAACAAATCTTAAAAAAAAAGTACACTCAGTTCAAAACAAATGAAATATTGAAACCTCCGCAAAGTAGCAGGAGCTATGAAGAACCAAATAAAACCTTCAGAGCTGAGCAATATAGTAACAGAAATAAAATCTACAGAGGCCGGCGCCGTGGCGCACTTGGGTATTCCTCCACCTGCGGCGCTGGCATCCCATATGGGCACCAGGTTCTAGTCCCGGTTGCCCCTCTTCCAGGCCAGCTCTCTGCTGTGGCCCGGGAGTGCAGTGGAGGATGGCCCAAGTGCTTGGGCCCTGCACCCCATGGGAGACCAGGAGAAGCACCTGGCTCTGGCTTCAGATCAGTGCGGTGTGCTGGTCAAGCAGCCATGGGGGGTGAACCAACGGCAAAGGAAGACCTTTCTCTCTGCCTCTCTCTCACACTGTAACTCTACCTGTCAAATAAATTTAAAAATAAATAAATCAATAAAAACTTCAATGAATGGGCTCACGACAGAATGCAGGAGCAGACGAATCAGTTATCTGAGATGCAGAGTATTTTAGATGTCGTTTTGGGGCACATACATCCCGTGCCGTCATCTGACACAACAGCACTTGGCTAACTGGACCTCCCTTCCGCCCAGTGCTGAGTGACAGTGAATCCAGACAGCGTAGCCCGAAGACCACCGACCTCGTGTAGGGCCCTCAGGGGATTCTCCCTGGCTCTGACACTGAGGGGCTCCCTAGGCTTGGGCACAGCACTGCTCACCAGTGAAGGGACTGGCAGTGAAGCTTCTTCCGACACTTGCGATCAATCAATCTCTGATACTTGCGATCAATCAAGCTGGTGATTCGTATTGAGCGTGAGTGTGTATTACCTAGAATTGCTCATTTCTGACCCCGTCCATTCTTTGCTTTAAGATTGACACCAAAGGGTCACTCAGCCGCAGATGGCGTCCTGGCCCTCAACGCCCTCTTTGCTCTGACGCAGCTGGCGGGGTCTGTGTGCCCATCCGGCCTCCCAGCCGACAGGGTGCTCCTCTTCCGCCTCACGAACCCTCACTCATCCTTCAGTCCTGAGACAAGGCCCTCCACCCAGAGCGGACCAGCACCCTCGTTGTGGGCACTGGCATTTACTGGTTTCTTCCCAGGTACCGCTCACTATGCTGTTTCACTATGCACGTTCGGATATTGTCAGTCTCACTCTAGACCACTGAAGCTGTGAGCTCCTGGGCAGAAATGTCTATTCTGTTCACCATGGTACCCCAACATCCGTGGCACCTAGGACATGAGAATAAACAGGGAATGATACAAAGAAATAATTCTTCGGCTGGCGCCACGGCTCACTAGGCTAATCCTCCACCTGTGGCGCTGGCACCCTGGGTTCTAGTCCTGGTCGGGGCACTGGATTCTGTCCCAGTTGCTCCTCTTCCAGGCCAGCTCTCTGCTGTGGCCAGGGAGTGCAGTGGAGGATGACCCAAGTGCTTGAGCCCTGCACCCCATGGGAGACCAGGAGAAGCACCTGGCTCCTGGCTTCAGATCGGCTCAGCGCCGGCCTTAGCGGCCCTTTGGGGGGTGAACCAACGGAAAGGAAGACCTTTCTCTCTGTCTCTCTCTCACTGTCTAACTCTGCCTGTCAAAAAAAAAGAGAGAAAAGAAAACTGGACTGTGAGGAACACACGTGGAGGCAGGAGCCTGACACATGTGCCCAGGTGAGACACGGCACCTCGGGGAGAATGGTTGGTGGTGGGTGGGCAGAACTGGGTGGTTCAGGTTGGCCTTCTGAGACGAAGCCTGCAGGACTTGCTAGTAGTTTGTTTTTTGGCATAAGGGAAACGCAGACTCTAGAACCTTCTGAGCAACACCTTGACAATAAAGAGGTTGACTGATTAACTAATAAAATGTAAGAAGAGGGAGCTGATGGGACTAACGTGATTGCATCCCACTGTTGGAGAGCTACACATACTGGGACGTTCGACCAACAATTCCCTACGTAAGACCACAGGCAATAAGGGGAAGCTAATCCTTCAAGAAAGAACTGGAGTGGTGTTGAGGTTGATTTGTTCTGAGAGGAGGAGCGTGGTGGGGCCAAGAGGCGCGGAGTCATCACACGGACCCCGGGAGTCGGGTGAACGCAGGCCAGAGGAGAGCAGCCTGCAGACTCGTTTATTTCAGTTGGTACAGCAACTTATATAGCCAAGGCAGCCAATCCAGTCAAGGGGCGGTCTATACCCTAACCAATCACAGCCTGTTGCCAGGCAGTTTCTGTTGCCAGCGGCCATCTTGGCATGGCCTTCTCATTCCACCACAGAGTGGTACTACCAAGAGAAACAGCAAGCATTCTGGGTGGTAAAAATGGGCTGTCCACACAACCCAGGAGACACGTGTACGTGGACAGCATGTAATGATGTAAGCATCCCAAGGAGGTCCGTTACAGGCACCATCAACCGCTCATCGCTACACCAATCCCTCAACATGGCTACTTAGGGAGGAAGGGGGGTTCTCAGTGCAAGGCCGGTGTCCTCACTGCTCCGACACCTGAGGAACAGTGGAGTAGGCAATGGTGGGGCAGGGGACGAGGAACAGGAAACAGGGCAGAGCTGAACTTGGCTTCCAAAATCAACGCTCTCTGGAGAACTACCTTCCAAGCGTGAGGCCCCAGTGACCTCGTGACCTCCCAGACAACACTCTACCCTAGTTAGTTGACTATTACTATTCACCCACTAACTACGCACATGAGACTTTGGTGACCGAGCCTTCAATGGCCTTGGGAGCAAGGGCACCCAGACTTCTGCAGCCGTAACATCGGGTGAGGGCGGAAGTGTCCAACAACTCTGCGAGTCGGAAGTCGGTGACTTCGTGTGCTCTAACTCTCAGAGTTGGAAGCCTAAGAAAAGGCTCTCAGGGGAGAGAAATGTCCTCAAGACAGGGTTGCCTGACTTCCCGGGAGGATGGCACGCTGGTGGCAACTGTGTGGGATGTGGCTTGTTGCTGTCCTTCCACCAGACTCTCACAGGGAGCCCAGGATGGAGCTGGAGATGGGGGCAGAACGGGAAGAGCTGAATGCCCCCGGCACACGTCTTGGCTTCTGCCTTCCCGCTCCCCATCCCAGAACAGAGCCCCTCAGTGCCTGTGGTTCCCGGAGGGCGGCCAACCCGAGAAGGCAGACTTGTCCCCTGCACGTCCCTAACTCCTGTTACAGTCCCTGAGCGGCACAACAGATTCTGAAGGCTCTAAGTGAACACCCAGATGAGCAAATTGTAGACACACATGGGTCATTAACTCCCAGATCACTGCTCTCTGCTGTTTTTTTTTTACTTCTCAAGCTCTTCTTTTATAGGGCTCCCACCTGCACGCCCACAGAACAAAGATTCCTGTTGCTGTGGTTCCTCCCAGCAATCTCCTGACAGCTCTATCAGTGCTTGGTTCAGAACATAATTGCACACTGGTCCCACCCCATGGAAACCCACAGGAGTGACTTGGCAGCTTCAGGGCCTGGCTGGGCTGCAGCACTCACACGGCTCCTTTGTCCCTGTTGAATTAATCCCTCAGTTAGCAAAAGGCACAGCTTTTCACTGGATTTACACTGATTTCCTGAGGCTCGGGAAGACAGGCCTTCCAGAGCCTGCCCGATGAGAAAGGGCAGCTGCCTCTGCACTCCGTCCTCTCTCCATGCCTGGCCAGCCTTGAACTGCAACTTGGCCTCTGCTTCTAGCATGTTCCATCATGGGTGCAGAGGTGAGTGAGGGAGCCCATTCATCTCAGGTGAGCTGAAATTGAGGTCAGCGTGGACACAACGTGACCCATTAGGAGACTCCAGCTGCTGAGCTGCCTGGGCGTTCGGCGGGGGGGGGCAGCTCCCCAGTGTGTGGGTCGCTGGGCTCAGCCCGGCTCCCCCAGCCCACAGCTCCTGCCCTCCCAGCAAGCCTTTGCGGAGGGAGAATCTCCCTACCACCTTCCTCACCACCAGGGTCATTTTGCTCAGGGAAGTGGGTCTGCTTTTGTCATGCAAAACAGTTCTCTGCAGCCAAATCTAGCCCTGCACACTTCTCCCAGCTCAGCCAATTTAAGAAATCAGACGGGAGGGAGGAGTAGCGTGTTGCTGAGAGAACAAAACAAGCATCGCTTCCCCCCCCCACCCACCCCCCCAATATCCTGAAAACTGCAGAAACCTGTGAAGCAGGTGAGGCTCCACTCTCAGTAATGTGAATCCAGACAGCACCTGGCTTTCCAGCCCATAATAGCTGAGACCAGAGCAGCCACTGCGCAGGGCCTGGCTTTAAAATGCTAATGCTGGGAGCTCTGGGAAGGAGAGCCCCAGCAGTGGGAGCCCAGCCTGAAATCACAAAGGGCAGCAGGACCTGCTGTCCAGGATGCAGCCACTCCAGACACCCAAGGTGGGGCTGGCCTGAGAGCTCCTCTCGGCCAGGGCAGATGGAGGCATGACCCCCTCGGCAGACCCTCAGCCCCAGGGGAGGTGAAGTCCAAGGTCTTTCAAGGAAGATAAACAACTGGCTCTAAACATCGATTCTAAGCTCCGGTTGGCTAATGTGCGGGCACATTCTCTGAGACCCTGTGGATTCAGAGAAGGGGCCACTTTTAACCAGCCTCAGCGGATGCAATAAAGAGCTTAAATCACTAAGGATCTCCCAGGAATTCCACTTAAGAGTTGAGGACGGCCGGAACAAATTCTAAAGGACTTTAACCTGACAGTGTGGGAGGAAAAATGAACTCGTCTCCTGCTATGTGTTTTGTTTTTTCCCCTTTGTGCTTTTACAGAAATCACGCTCTGAAGACAACTTCAGAACCAGAACCGGCGCCGCGCGTTTTCCTTGTGGGAGGGGTGGTGACCCACAGCACCAGGCACCTCTCGGCAGACGTTCCAGAGGGAACAGCACAGACATGGCACAAACGCAAGTACTGGCGCTGAGTGGCCGGCTAGTTCTGACTGCACCAGGTTCCATTTGCTACCCCCAGTAAATTCAACACTGAATTCATTAAAGAAAAAAAAAAGCACAATTAACTTAAGCGCCATTGTCATCTTTGCTAAGGCTCTTCTCGGTTCCTTAGCACTACCGACCTTCCCCACAGCCCCTCTGTCTTGTCGCATCAGGTGCCAAGGATGCACCTGTAGCTTTCCGTAGAGAGGACCCTTGCGACAACTAGTTCACCAGTACCACCAAGGCCCAGTCCTTCCGAGTGGAGTGATTCTAAAACTTGGTTCTTATCACACGAGAGAGTTCCTGACCCCTTCCGGCAGGGCCACTTTGGACAGAACAAAGACCTTGTGAGCTCCTCCACCACGCCTGTGCGCAGCCTTTTCCCCAAAGCCTCCAGCAAACACACGCAAGGGCGGGCCGGTGGACTCGGGAGGCCGTGAGCTGGGACGCTGTCGGTGAGCAGCGGGTCCCCTCCAAGTCCCTAGTGGCTATGACACTGCTGTGAGCTTTAATTACGCCTCTGCTGTCCTTTAGAACATAATGCAGGAGGCCGGCGCCGCGGCTCACTGGGCTAATCCTCCGCCTGCGGCGCCGGCACCACAGGTTCTAGTCCCGGTCGGGGTGCCGGTTCTGTCCCGGTTGCCCCTCTTCCAGGCCAGCTCTCTGCTGTGGCCCGGGAGTGCAGTGGAGGATGGCCCAAGTGCTTGGGCCCTGCACCCCATGGGAGACCAGGAGAAGCACTTGGCTCCTGACTTCAGATCGACACAGCGCACCTGCCGTGGTGGCCATTTGGGGAGTGAACCAATGGAAGGAAGACCTTTCTCTCTGTCTCTCTCACTGTCTAACTCTGCCTGTCAAAAAAACATAATAAATAAAAAGTAATGCAGGAATTCTCTGTTCCTCGCCAGTGGGAGATGCGTCCACCTGAGTGGTCGTCGCAGTTTGTTAACGTGTTCATCCCCAAGTCTTGAAACCTGCGTGAAATCTGCCCCCAGGGAAACTCGTGGACTGCGAACGCCGAATCGATGTTAACGCCGAATCGATGTTAACGCTGGTGGAAAGTCTTGCAATTGCCAATTATCTGGGGCACAGCCTTCTGGGAAGGCGCGGTGGGGAGGGCGGGGGTGCTGGGTGCTGGACCCCTGGGCTGCAGGGAGGGGTTTACTTGAGCACCTCCCCTGCAGAGGAGCTGTCCGTCACAGAGGGGAGGACCACCCCAGGATGCCACCCACGCCACTCCCAGCTCCACTCTGCCATCGCCAGTGACACGGCAGCAACGCCAGTGACGCTTGCTGACCTGGAGCCTGAAAGGGCTTTTACCAGGGGCCCTGCGCTGCTCTCTGAAAGTAAGGAGAGGGCACAGGAAACCGGAGACGGGGCTTGATGCTGTCCGAAGAATAAGGACAATGATCCTCTCAGGAAAGCTAACAAAATACTGGAAGACGGGAGTCAGCCACTGGGTAGTCAGAGCCCCAGGCACCCTGGTCTCGCGCACTGAGTGCGGAAGGATGGCTCCCATGACAGCGGCCCTGTCACCACGCTCCTGCACCTGCGTCCTCGTCACTCCGACGAAGTGGACTCAGGTGGGTTCTGACCGCTCGGCTGAAGTGACGCTCTGTGGCCTTCCCGGCTTGGCTGCACCAATGCCGATGCGCGAGATGCTCGACCCTGGAGCTGGGCCCCACCTGCGGGGAGGCCAGGCGTGGTGCCCTCCCCACCACCGGGGCTTTGGAGGTGCTGGGCCACGTGACAGACACGAGCGTGGATGGCATTTCAGACGGTTTTCAGTATCCACCTGTAGTCTCCCCAGGTGACGCCCCCGACACCATGAAGCCGCCAAACAACCCATGGTGCCCCATCCCACACCAGCCAGGAGAAATTTAGAGACAATAGTAAGGTGCGGAGTTTTTGCAGTGATGACTATGCAGAAATAGTAACTGGAAAGAGGAACTCCAGTCTCCCCCGAAGCAAACACCTGGCTCCTTTCCAAAGGGCGGCGTTTAGGTGTGACAGACAAGGGGCTCCTAGCCGGACAGAGGGGTCACAGGCAGCTGGAGGGTCCCCAGTGCCTGCACCAGAGGGTGCCGGCCCACCAGGCCCCCGGCCTTGCGAGGCTGCGAGCAAAGTCGCGCTCCCGCTGCACATCTGAGCCCGCGCGCACCCTGAAGCACAGGCTGAGGTGTCCGCCAGACGGCGAAGCCCATTCAGGTCTCAGCCCAAGTGTGTGAATTGAAGACAACAACGCTGCCAAGTGAGAGGGTCGGCTCTACGCTCAGACACCGTTAGCGGCCTCAGAGACTCCCGGGGGTATTGGGGGAACCTGAATGTGGGCTGGATGTTAGCAGATACTCTAGCTATCCCAGAATGAGTGATAATAACACATACTACGGCTGTGCATGGCAGATGGTCACCACTGCCCTGCAGCGAGGCCTGCTGGGGCATTCGGAGAGAGGACTGTTTTCCAGTGGTTCAGCTCCAGAAACAAACCCGAGACTGAGAGAGAGGAAGCGGATGCAGCACTAACGGTGGCGAGCATGGCCTCCGGGTGGGGCTCTGGGTCTGCAGCACAATAGTCCTTCTCCACTTCATACAGAAACAGGAAACGCGGAGGGGGGCGGGGGGGGGGGGCTGTTACTGGCCTTCCTGACCGTGAAAAGCACAGCGAAGGGAAGACTCAGATGCAGACTCGGAATCCCCGCTCCTCCAGGCCCAACCAGCTCAGCAGCTTTTGTGGAATCAAAATGTGAGGCGATTAGCCACCCCGCTAACACCAGAGGTTCACCGAAGCAGGACCTGCCTCTCCCTCCTCCCACAGTCACATGGCCACAAGCCCCAGCACCTGCAGGGGCTGGGAAGAGTCCCTGAGTGAGGCACCCAGACCCCGCCCACCTAGGCTACCCAGGGACAGCAGCCAAGTGTCATCTGCTCCCCCAAGTTGTTGTTTTTTTTCTTTTTTTTGACAGGCAGAGTTAGTGAGAGAGACAGAGAGAGAGGTCTTCCTTCTGTTGGTTCCCCCCCCAAAAGACCGCTACAGCCGGAACTACGCCGATCCGAAGCCAGGAGCCAGGTGCTTCTTCCTGGTCTCCCACGCGGGTGCAGGGGCCCAAGCACTTGGGCCATCCTCCACTGCCCTCCCAGGTCACAGCAGAGAGCTGGACTGGAAGAGGAGCACCCGGGACTAGAACCTGGCACCCACATGGGATGCCAGTGCCGCAGGCGGAGGATTAGCCAAGTGAGCCACAGTGCCGGCCCCTCTCCCAAGTTTTTAAAAAGCCAAAAGTCAGACTTTTCAAATGCAGAAAAACAAATTTTTAAAGGTCAAAACACAGTACATTGCCACAAAATAAAAGTGTATCCGTGTCTTATTCCCCGCGGGCGCTAACAGTTGGCGACTTACGCTGAGTCAAGTGGTGGCTGATGGCTGAGCACACGTGTCCCCTCCCCTGCTGTGGCTCTGGGTGCGGCTAAGAGGAGAAACACGAAGCGGACACGCTGTTTGCACTGGCTGGTGCCTGCTCTCCCCCCTCCACGAGTGAGGATCAAGGCGGCACCCCCGGATTCAGCACCCCACATGCAGGCCCAGGGCCTCTCCCTCCACCCCCAGTGCCTGCTCCCTAAACCTCCAGGCTCCGCCCTCCTCCCCCGGGCATACTGAGGCCACAATGGGGAGCTTTTCCACACTGTGTGACTTTTTTTTTTAAGATTTGTTTTATTTACTTGAAAGGCAGAGTTACAGAGAGACAGGGGGAGAGAGAGATCTCCCATCGACTGCTTCACTCCCCAGATGGCCACAAGGACCAGGGCTGGGCAAGGTCGAAGCCAGGAGCTGCTTCTGGATGCCCCACGTGGGTACCGGGGCCCCAGCACTTGGGCCGTCTCCTGCTGCTTTCCCAGGCACATTAGCAGGGAGCCGGATCAGAAGTGGAGCAGCCGGGGCTTGAACCGGCGCCCATGAGGGGTGGCAGGGCTGCAAGCAGTGTTTGGCCTGCTGTGCCACAAGACCAGCCACGGCTGCGGACACCCATGGCCCTGCTCTGTCCGCTCTCCTCACAGCTGCCCGTCTCACACCTTCTGCTCCTGGGAGAAGCTCCGCCGGTCTTGGCTGTGCTGCTTCGGGTTACAGCCTGCTTGCTCTTAGCCCGGGTTCCAAAGCTCAACTTACGGTCTCTGCTGCTGCAGAACAAATGCCAGGTGTATGGGCCCCGAAGGAATGCCAAGGGAAAGAAGGTAGAAATTCCATGAGGAAGGAAAAAGTCAACAAATCCACCTGCGCGTGAAACAGCGTCGACGGCACAGTCCTCGCACCCTCAGCGCACAGCACAGGCGGGACGGGAGAGAACGGGAGTAGAAGGGAATCAAATCAGCTCAGGGAAAAGTCAGTCCATTCCTCAACCCCGCCCGTCCTGGGGTCCGCTCACATGGGCTCTAAAACGGGCCAAGGCCACACCCCACACCCAGTGCCACCGCCCATCCGCATGGAGGCCAGTGCCAAGAGGCGTTGGCTGAGAGAGACCTCAGGGAGCCAGAGCGGAGGCGGGGCTGGACCTTGCCGGGGCCCTGCCTTGGGGCTGCTGCCCTTGGGGGTGGTTCCTCTGAGTGGAGCAAGAGGGGGTGACAGCCACGAGGCTCATGGCGGAGTCCGCAGCGTGAGATGGCCTGGTCGCCGGCCCCGTCTAGGGGGACAGGACAGAGGAAAAGGGCTCCCGGCTGGGCTTCCACACGACCATGCTGGGGCGCCTGTGTCCCTCTGACGGCCTAAGTTGGAGTTCCTACCCCAGGGTGGCGGTGGCAGATAGCAGGGCTCTGGGGGTGTCAGCATCCTTGTGAACGGGCCGTGGGGGAAGCAGCTGGGCCGCTTGCTCTGTCGCTGCTCTGCTACACGAGCCCACACCTGGCACCGTCCTGGACGCGGAGGGCAGCCCACGGCGGACACCGCACCGCAGGTCTGCGACTCCCAGCGGCCAGGACCCTGAGAGTGCGTTTCTAGAGGGCTCGGTCTCTGGTATCCTGCTGCCAGCACAGACAGACCCCGCCCACCCAGACGGCCACGTGGGTTCCTGGCAGCTCCGGGGCAGCTGGCTCAGGACCTGCGCTCACGGAGCACTTGGTGGCGGAGCTGCCGGGGCTTTGCGCTGGGAGGTCGCGCCCTGTGGCAGGTCAACAGAGCCAGTCTCAGCCCGGCAGTGGTACTGCTCGCTGAGACGGGAAGAGCAGGGTCCCCAGAGGCCAGCATTTGTCACAGCCCCAGAATCCATGCAACCTGGACTGGCGGTGTCACTCGGACTGCGCCACGTCCACTCTCCAGGGCTGGCGCTGGCCTGAGTCGCAAGACACCTTTCCCGCTGGGAAGATGCAGGTGGGGCAGAGTCTGCGGAGCCTGGGTGCGGGGCCTGTGGTGACAGGTGCAGCGGGACTGAGCAGCGGACCTCAGGAGTCACTTTTTGGAGAAGAGATGCCAGGTGCACTGGCTAGGGGAGCCTGTGGCTGCTGGTGCTCCTCGCTGGTTTCCCACCAGGCCTCTGGTCGCCGTGATGGGCGGCACCCCCGAGATCCAGCCTGCGCCCCTCCAGGCCCCAGACACCCCCAGAGCTCTTCTGCTCCCTTCTCCCTCCGCCCACCTCTTCTTCCTGGCCTCTGGCTCCACCCTCAGGCTGCAGCCCGGCTCGGGTTTGGCTGGGAGCAGTGGGTGGACCCGCCTGTCCAGGCTCTGCGGCACTTCGACAAAGCCAGGCAAGGACGGCAGCACCAGGCGCCCTGAGCTGGCGGTGCGGCCCCGGAGCACGGAGCAGTGCGGTGAAAACTCCCACGAGTGAACACACAGGGCAGAACCAGACACGGGACGGCACCTTAGCCCCTGGCAGCCTGAACACCCACCCACACACCCACACACAGACACACACACACACATCCAACACACACACAGACACACACATCCTACACACACACAGAGACACGCACATCCTACACAGAGAGACACATCCTACGCACACACACACATCCTATACACACACACAGACACACACACATCCTACATACACATACACAGGCATCCTAAACACACACACATCCTAAACACACATACACACAGATATCCTAAACACATGTGCACGTACACACACACAGGCATCCTAAATGCATATACACACATGCCATACACACACCCATCCTAAACATGTGACACACAGCCATCCTAAACACACGTATGCAAACACACGCTCACATCTGGAACTCTCCTCAGGAAGCAGAGATGGTAAAACACAAAGTCAGATGCGGGGGCTCCACTGCCCCCAGGTGCAGGGAGGGCACAGAGGCCAGGCCGGAGGAGAGGAGGAGGGGCAGCGAGGGGCCAGCCACGCTGGGCAGGGGCGGGTCCTGCACCTGCTGGTGAGGGATGCTGGGCAGGGGCGGGTCCTGCACCCTGCTGGTGAGGGATGCTGGGCAGGGGCGGGTCCTGCACCCTGCTGGTGAGGGATGCTGGGCAGGGGCGGGTCCTGCACCCTGCTGGTGAGGGATGCTGGGCAGGGGCGGGTCCTGCACCTGCTGGTGAGGGGATGCGTTAGCGTTCGCAGCACCCCAACCATGCGGACTCCCAACCGCGGCCTCCGCAACCCGCCTCCCTTCTCCCCGCTGAGGGCAGCGCCACCTGGAAGCCACCATGTCCCTCTTGGGAAGGCCTCGTGGTGGGGTCGCCCAGGGGATGGCGAGACTCCCGCAGGGAGCAGACAGGCCCAGGCACTTTCTCCCTGCAGGGCCCGACAAGCCAGTCAGCACAGTGGCCTCGCCGCCCCGGCCTGGGCCGTGCACTGCCCAGGATGGAGACCCCTTGGTGTTCCTGCGACAGGTGCAGATGAGGTGTGGGCGGCTCACGGGGCCCCGTGACACCTGGGGCCGTGCTCTGCCTCCTGGGAAGGCCCCAGCCACTCCTTCTGGGCAGCCCAGGCTCCGGAGGCCGAGTGGG
This sequence comes from Sylvilagus bachmani, assembly GCA_015711505.1. Lineage (NCBI taxonomy): Eukaryota > Metazoa > Chordata > Mammalia > Lagomorpha > Leporidae > Sylvilagus > Sylvilagus bachmani. The sequence continues at coordinate 24,712,064 of CM027396.1, forward strand.
CCGTCACAGAGGACACAGGCGTGGCTGAGTTCCAATAAACCTTTATTGGCAACACAGCCCAAGCCGGCGTCCTTGTAGTCTGCCGACCCCTGCTGTCCGGCGTCCTCAATCTCAAATGCCCTGGGAAGCAGAAACGCTGACTGAGATGGGGGAGGGGGGGGCAGGGCCGGCAGACGGCTGGGTTCCGGATGAGGTTTTGATTTCTCTTCCTGCTTCCCCTGTGAGCCGCGCCTTCCAGAGTGAGAACAAGTCACCCGACACCTGGTCGGGCGCGGGATCTCAACAGGAGCAAACAGGAAACGCCGTGTGAGCTGCGGTTCTCTTCCTCTTTGAAACTGTAATGTCTGTGACTTTGCACCTACTGGGTTCTCTGTGCTGGTAACAGCATCGGCGGTCGGCGGCCCAGAGGAAGCACGGAGGCTCCCCCTCCTCCTCATCCTCCTCCTCCTCCTTGGAGACGGACACTCCCTGGAGGAAGATGACTCCAGGGGCTCCCTCTGAACAAGGTCTGGTGAGCATGATGGCAGAGAGGCTCCCCGTGGGAGGCTGAGGCGAGTGGCAGCCATGCACAGTAGCTTACAGCCTCACAGTGGGTCCATTTCCATCAGTTAGAGCTGAGATAGAGAAATGTGTCACAAAGACCCCCAGCTTCCCGCAGACGTTCTCAACCACGCAGACTCAAGCCACGGTCCAATGCTAAGACCAAGAACCCAGGAGGGGGCCCACTTCTCTGTTCTAGAAGCCAATTACATAAATAATACTTATTTTAAGAAGACACTGTGTGTGTGCATATTTCGTACTCTTTGTGTCTCAGACTGAAGTAGTTTCTGGCTACAGAGGGCTGCGAGCCATCCTGGGGAGCCCTTCCCACCGTCGCCCCCTTCCCAGGCTGCACATGGGCACAGACGCTCAGGAGAAAGAGCGAGGCCACGTCAGCCCTCACCTGCGCTTGTCAGCAGTCAGGAAGAGCAGCTGTCACCTCCACAGCAAGTCTACTTATCCTTGTGATGGACAGCGAGACCAGCAGGGGCAGCTGTGGGCTCTGGACCAGTCAGCTTACGCTAGGTGACGATGGTCATGGTGATGGTGACAGTGGTGAGACAATGCTGGTGATGCTGGTGATGGTGGTGATGGTGGTGATGGTGATGATGGTGATGGTGGTGATGATGGTGATGGTGGTGATGGTGGTGATGGTGATGATGGTGATGGTGGTGATGATGGTGATGGTGGTGATGGTGATGATGATGGTGATGGTGATGATGATGGTGATGGTGGTGATTATGGTGGTGGTGATGATAGGAATGATGGTGATGGTGGTTTGATGGTGATGGGGGTGATGATGGCAATAATGATGACAGCGATGATGGTGATGATGGCGATGTTGGTGATGATGGTGGTGATGATGGTGACAGGGATGATGGTGATGGTGGTGATGACAACGCTGGGGACGGTGATGATGGTGATGGTGGTGATAATGACAATGCTGGGGACGGTGGTGATGGCAATGATAATGATGACAGTGATCATGTTGATGGTGATGACAGTGAGGTCCAAACAAGACTAACAGGCACAGGTCCCTCCCTCACAGGACATGCCCCTCGAGAGTTAGCGGCAGCACCTCCCCAGTGTTCTTCACCCTGGGGCTCAGACTGTCTCCTAGCCCCAGGTACACTGACTTCTGCTCATTTCATTGGCCAAGGGGATCATACTTGATACTGGTAGAGCAGAAATGGAAGATCTTCCATGCAGGGGCAGAGAATGATTAGAAAAAAAGTTATTTTCTTTAATATACTAATTTGTAGCCACAAATTCCCATTTTGAATGAAAGTCCTCAGGGGAATAAAATGGCAGATCATTGATTCTCATCTGACGAAGCCGGAATCAGAGTGGAAAAATCAGAAACTCGAAGCCTGGGGTCTACATCCTGTCGGAGGTGTGACCTGGCCATGTCTGTGCACCAGGCAAAGCTGCCTGAGCATCTGATGTCTCCAGGGTCTCTGCCAGGACTGCATCCAGGCCGATGCTTAAGCTGACCGTGCCGTGACAACAGGGCGCCCTCCGAGGACAGCAGCCTAGAAACAGCAGTGCAGTGTTTTGGTGTGTTCAGCCATCGCCTGTGTATGTCACACCATAAGATGACAATTCAAGGAGAAAAATTGTCACTTCTCATAACTCAGAGGCTAGAATATTGCACTGTTCTCCCAGAGATGAATATGCCCAGCCATTATGAGGGCATAATGACATCTGACAGATGGACTGGAAACACCATGGAAGCCAAGAGCCATTTGTCACCGCTGGCATTTACATCGTCAGAGTCCAGGAGTTCCGTCGACCTTAACATTTTGCTTCTGATTAGAAACAATAAAATGGGGAAGTGCTGTGTTAAGAGAAACGCAGGTGGCCATAAAAATCCACGTTTCTACTTTTATAAAACTACGAGGGAAATCCACGTGCAGATGTCAGCGGTGCTCCTCCTGCATCTGGGGTGACCCCGGCTTGCATTCTGAATCCTTAACCCACTGAATCACTGTTCTTGGTGAGGTCCCAGCTCCGTCGGGTCAGGTCAGGCAGACTTTAAACTCTGACCACCAGTGAGCCCAGGAAAGATCCTCTGCAGGCCGGAGTTTGCTGCAGGGGCCCAGGGTTGGGTAGAGCCCCAGTGCACCCACACAGGTCCTGGGGACATTGTCCTGGAAGATGGACCCCAGGAGGAATGAGGAGCAGGACCATGGCACCACACAAAGGGACGTGGACTGCGTTCTGGAGAACCAGGCGCAAGAACCGTTGTCTCCAAGTACTCTTCCTGCGGGCCTAGGACTTCACCGAGCCTCCATCTCCTCACCGCGTGGGCAGAGGGTGTCAGAGCATCTGCAGTTTCTAAATAGGGCAGACAGGCATCATCACCATCATCCAGCACTAAAGGACCCGAGGAGGACAACCAGGAGAGGGGAAACTTCCTGGGCATTTGGTGATGGGCAGCACAGTGACTAGCAAAAGGCTGGGAGCTGAGGTTCACCATCACCAACATCATCACCAACATCACTATCACCATTACCATCACAATCATCACCACCATTACCATAATCACCATCATCACCATCACCACTATCACCATCACCATCACCACCATCATCACCACCACCATCACCATCACCATCACCACCATCATCACATTATCACCACCATCACCATCATCACCATAATCACCAACATCACTACCATCATCACCACCACCATCACCACTATCATCACCATCACCACCATCATCACCACCACCATCACCACTATCATTACCATCACCATAATCACCAACATCACTACCATCATCACCATCACCATCACCACCACCATCACATTATCACCACCATCACCACCATCACCATCTTCACCAACATCACTACCATCTTCACCACCACCATCACCATCACCACTATCATCACCATCACCATAAGCACTGAAGCAGAGAGGCACTGGGTGCAGGAAGTGGAATACTGAAGCCAAATTTTCCCCATAAATAGTACTTTGCCCATAAGTAGCTAATTTTTAAATCATCAGCATCCATGAACAAGTACCCCAAGACCAATTCAGCTCACAAATATGTTATTCACTACACCCAATGTGGCCGCCTCCAAAGACAATCGTGAACATTTTTATGCCTGAGAGACTCCACAGAAGTCCTAGCTTCTTGCAAATCGGATGACTGGGCCACCTGGGCTCGTCCACGTGACAACCACTGGCCACAGCTGAGAAACCATCACCTCCTTTAGGAGATGTAATCTTTCTAATTTACTGTAAGCCTTACTACTCTCTATCGCCTAACAATTATCAGCTTACAGATTTCTTCTTTATTTTTTTAAAGATGTATCTGTTTATTTGAAAGGCAGAGTTACAGAGAGGCAGAGAGAGAACCGTCTTCCATTCATCACTCACTCCCCAGATGGCCACAACAGCCGGAGCTGTGCCGATTTGAAGCCAGGAGCCAGGAGCTTCCTCCAGGTCTCCCATGTAAGTGCAGGGGCCCAAGGACTTGGACCATCTTCCGCTGCTTCCCCAAGCCATAGCAGAGAGCTGGGTTGGAAGAGGAGCAGCCGGGACTAGAACCAGCGCCCATATGGGATGCCAGCACTGAAGGCAGCGGTTTTACCAGATTACAAGATTTCTTTACCCTAGCTTACAAGATTTCTATTGCCTGCCTTCTTCTTGTCAGAGTACAGGTTTACTACTCTATACTTCAAAATTACTCAGATTTTTTTCTAATTTGCCAGTTTCTTCTTTGAATGAAGTCAGTGCTATCGACATCGCATGTGCTATACCTAAGCAGAGACGCACCCATCAGTCTCCCTTGGCTCCCTGTCACGCTAAGGAAACAGCAATGGGCATCAAGAGGCAGACATCTGCTGCAGACCCTCCCGTGTGCCTTGTTCCCCTCACTGCCCGCCTGCGAGGGGCCAGGCCACTGTCCTCACAAAACGAGGAAACAGAGTGAAGAGAAAGCCAGCACCATGGCCGGCAGGTCGCAGCAGGATTTCACTCAGATGTGCCTGACCAGAGCCTGCAGGCGGGACATTGGGTCTGACCTCCTCCTCTGTGCGCATGCGTCTGTGGCTCCTCCGTGGCACAACACTGAAGCCCACGGAACAGAGTCCCACACGGCAGCTCAGACACAAGACTGAGGCTTAAAGGAGGAGCAGGTGCCCGTCCCAGCAGCACAGGGGCACGTACACAACACAGCGACACACACACAACACAGCGGCACACACGCAACACAGGGGCACACACGCAACACAGCGACACACACAACACAGGGGCACACACACAACACAGGGGCACGCACGCAACACAGGGGCACACACACAACACAGGGGCAGGGAGCGCTTCACAGGCATCCGACCCCGCCATCCCCCCTCCCCTCTCTTCAATGCTGCTCCCATCTCAACCTCAGGCTCAGTGTGAGGAACACCAGCCTGAGTCCTCAGTGGGCCCACGTCACCGTCCACCACAGGCCACAGACGCAGGGCACGCCAGCCTGAGTCCTCAGTGGGCCCACGTCACCGTCCACCACAGGCCACAGACGCAGGGCACGCCAGCCTGAGTCCGCAGTGGGCCACGTCACCGTCTACCACAGGCCACAGATGCGAGGCAGCTTCCTCCAGGTCATGACTCGGGGTTCCAGGCTGCTTCCTTGTGGACACACCGCTTTGGGAGAAAGGGATGCAGAACCAGGCCCGGAATGGATTGCATCACTCTGCCCAATCCCATTGGACAGGACTGGTCCTGTGAGCTCCCCGGACGTGCATGGGCATCGGGTGTCTCCACGGTGAAACTCAGGAGGAAGGAGGTCGGGTGCTGGTCTCTGCTCCTTCCTTGCATGCTGAGGGAAAAGCCCCTTAATCGAAGAGTCTTACTTCACAGCATATATCTGAAGGACCAGGAACTTTTTCTGAAATCCAGATTCCAGGATGCCACTGCCAAGTACCGGGCCAAAACCCCCACGGAGGGGGCCTTGCGTATCTGACTTCAACACTTCCCACCAGCGGGAGTCGAGAACGCCTGAACCCGGCGGCTTCCAAGTGTGGTTTCCATCTCTTGGGTTCTGTAAGGCTGAGGTTTTCCTTTTTAATCCGCAAGCAGGAAACACAGGGAGAGGGCTCCCGCCCAGAGGCACCCACACAACCCCCTCTCGGCCGGCAGGTGCGCAGGTGCGCAGAAGGCGGGGCTGGGCCAGGAGGCTGCGTTCCCGCCTCCCTGAGATTCCCACACCCGCTCCCTCCAGTGCTGCTCTCTTGACCTCACGTTTCTTCAGATCTTGGCGATTCACCACAGCTGTTTCGGGCATCCTTGGACAAAACCAGGACACCCAGCCCCAGTCACTCCCAGAGCCCACAGTAACCTGCACCCCACCCCTCCGAGCAGCCTGCACCATCGCCAGTGCACAGCCATCCCTCCACACGGACAGCCGACAAAGCCGGGTCCTATAAAACAGGAGTGCTTCCCGTTCTGTCCCGGTTCATAAACTTCACTCGAATTGACAGATCACCGGCGTAAAATGGACAAAGACGGCTGTGCTGAGACAGAAGAAAACTGTGGACTGTGGCTTTTATATTGACCTGAAACTCTTTTAAAGAGGCCAATCTGTCCTCTTGAACGTGCTCTTTTTTAAAACTTCAGGGACTAAATGAACGACTGAAAAGCAAAACGTAAGAAATGAGGAGAGGCGGAAGGAGGAAGCCTGAGTCCTCAGTGGGCCCACGTCACGGGCCTGACTCCGAACCCCTTAGTCAGAGGTGCAGGCCCTGACTCTGGGAGCACGGGAGAGGAAGCCACGCGTGGGTGTGAGGCGCGGTTCCTGGCCAGCCCGCCTCGGTTTTGAAAACGAAAGTATTTTAAAGGCAGAATGTCTACCCCAAGTATCGGACAGGAGAAAAGACACTGCCCTGGCAAAGAGCTCCTTTCTAAGCCCCAGCCTGCCCGTCTGTCAATCGGACAAGCACAGCGCTGGCCTCGTGAGCCACGGGCAGAACTCCCGGAGATGCCGGCTAGAGGACCGAGGACGCTCGGGAGTAGACCAAGTGCCCAGGCGCCCGAGCGGCTTCTGCACAGAGGACACGGTGATGACGGAGCAGAGAAACAGGGGGCGTGAGGGCCACTCAGGACTCTCCCACCTGTCCCGAAACAAAGCCTCCATCCGGCCGCCATTCCCCGCCCCCGGGCACTCTGGTGCCGCCGGGGTTCTCATCGACAGACGAGGTAAGGCCACCCTCGGCCCCTCTAGTCATGGCGAGGACAAGAACCTCCCACTGCCCTGTGTTGTCGCCAGAGCGCTCCCACGGAGCAAGCAATGGTCCGGATGCTCCCGGGGATGGCGATGGGTCTGGAAATCTGTGACCGACGTGGAGACTTGTCCCGTTCTGCCCAGCACTGCCTCAGTGTCCACGCACAGGGCCTTCCTGTCTACACCACAGTGCCTTCCTGTCTACACCACAGGGCCTTCCTGTCTACACCACAGTGCCTTCCTGTCTACACCACAGGGCCTCCCTATCTACACCACAGTGCCTTCCTGTCTACACCACAGGGCCTTCCTGTCTACACCACAGGGCCTCCCTATCTACACCACAGTGCCTTCCTGTCTACACCATAGGCCTTCCTGTCTACACGACAGGGCAGTTCCTGTCTACACCACAGGGCAGTTGTTGTTACATGCAAGCCAGCTGCCCCAGGCTTGGAGACCACATCCTCCACGATGCATCTACTCTGTTAGGAGCTTCTCCAAGTGTGTGTCCAGTGAGCGCTGCCCGCACCCTGGGGGCTATGTGTCCAGCGACCGCTCTCTACGAGATGGGAGCTGTGTCCAGCGACCACTCTCTACGAGATGGGAGCTGTGTCCAGCGACCGCTCTCTACGAGATGGGAGCTGTGTCCAGTGACTGCTCTCTACAAGATGGGAGCTGTGTCCAGTGTGAGCTCTCTACGAGATGGGAGCTGTGTCCAGCGACCGCCCTCTACGAGATGGGAGCTGTGTCCAGCGACCGCCCTCTACGAGATGGGAGCTGTGTCCAGCGACCGCCCTCTACGAGATGGGAGCTGTGTCCAGTGTGAGCTCTACGAGATGGGAGCTTTGTCCAGTGACTGCTCTCTACAAGATGGGCAGCCACGTGTCCAGTGACAGCTCTCCCTGAGCCATGGGGAACTCTCCTTACAAGACGTGACACTGTCTATTTCCACTGATAGAACTCAGCCCAGCCTTGCTTAACCCAAAGGCTGATTTCCCAGCTCAGGTCCTGTGAAGTCCAGGGCACACGGCCTGGAGCGGCAGCTCCATCACCGGGACACGGTGTCCCTCAGTCTCCATCTGTAGATTGCTTTTGCTGCCGTATCTGAGACCCCGCCTGGTGGCAAGGCACCTGCCGGTAGCCAGATCTGCCGCACCAGGCTGTCACCATTCGGCATGAGCTACAGCTCTGGGCCTGTCCATCGGCCTCGTGGACAAACAAGTGGAAGGGAAGACACATACACCCAGGGAAACGGGGCTTCTCCGGGGCACCGGCTGGGGCCACTGTCACGGACACCAGGACACCAAGTGGCCAGCAGGGGCATTCTTGCCGGAGAGCTGAGGGACTGAAAAGCTCTTTGGCATGCCATCGGCCAAACTCAGCCAGGAAGGCGGTAGCCCACAGCAAGCCTGCCCACGACACCCGGCCAGCACAGGCCCAGCACAGGCCCAGACCTCGTGCCCGCCACTGAAGGCGCTTCTGAGCACTCTCCACCACACACAGTTTGCTAAAACCTCCAGAGACCAGTGCACAGCTCTGCCCCCACCCTGCAAGCCAGGTCCTGGGGTTGCCCCCCACCTGCCCAGGGCCCGACTGCCCTCTGTCATCTGGGCGTGGTCACCAGGTCTGACCCCGCCTCTCACAGGCTCTGGACACACTGCAGCGTCCTAGTCATTATACCCACTTTACAGATGAGAACAAAGCAGCTCCAGGTTCCCTCTAGGAAGCAACGCCCACGAGCCAGCGGCCAGGTCTGGGTGCCGGGGTTCCCGGCTGCAGGCAGCAGCAGACCTGGTCCACGGCCGGTCTGGCCAGCATTTCCGTCCCCGCCACTGAGGTGCGTGTGACAAGGCCAGCCCCAGCCTGCAGCTCCCAGAGGAAACGGGCCAGGGAACAGGAGCTCTGACACGTGCAGCCGCGGGCCTGTCTGGTTGTGGGTGCCGGCAACGCAGCCGCATGCTTCCTCCGCACTGCCTGGCTGCTGCGTTTGAAACTGGGCGAGTCCACGATTAACTCGAGGGGGCACTCAGCGCCAGACCAAGGGGACCCCCAGCCTCAGGGCCTGCGAGGGCCCCTCCGAGCAGGCGCCCTGGGAAAGACCCGGCTCTGCCTCCGTGTCCTGCCAGCCGGGGCCCTGCACCCATGCAGCCGAATCAGGGCGGGCTGGGGCGGAGCGGTCACGCGGCTCCTCTGGCAGCGCCTCCTCCGTCCCCGTCCTGCGCCAGGCTGGGGGAGCTTGGCAGCCCCACTTGACGTCCAAAGACAGCCCAATCAGGTCCTTTCTTGCGGGAATAATGCCTCATTTTCTCCTTTCTGTGCATCAGGCCCTGCGCCTCCTGCACAGCTAGGCTCATCAGCAGATTCCAACTTGCGCATCTGTGCAGACAAGTGGGACTTGGGGACCAGTCTGCATCTCCGCTCCCCGGAACACGGGAACGTGGGCCAACAGTGCCCCTTCTACGGGAGAGGAGGGAGCGGAGGCAGAGCAAGCCCCAGAGGCCTTGAGGGTGAGCGGCACAGCTCCAGGCCGCAGGAATGGGCGCAAAGAGAATGACTGGGTCAGGAAACCAAAGCCCCCAGGACGGGCCAGGGGAGCACCTCAGGAGGGGCCAGGAGAGCACCCCAGATTGGGCCAAGGAAGCACCCCCAGGACGGGCCAGGGGAGCACCCAAGGACAGGCCAGGGAGCACCCCCAGGACGAGCCGGGGGGCACCCCAGGATGGGCCAGGGGAGCACCCCAGATTGGGCCAAGGGAGCACCCCCAGGATGGGCCAGGGGAGCACTCCAGGACGGGCCAGGGGAGCACCCCAGGACGGGCCAACAGAGCACCCCCAGGACGGGCCAGGGGAGCACCCCAGGATGGGCCAACAGAGCACCTCAGGACGGGCCAGGGGAGCACCTGTTCCCACCCCAGCATCGTTCAAAGAAGCAGGGCAAAGCTGTGAGGGTTACCTGTGTGAGGGTACCTGTGTGAGGGTTACCTGTGTGAGGGTACCTGTGTGAGG
>CM027396.1:24741592-24757093 GCA_015711505.1 Sylvilagus bachmani
GCTGCCCTCGGCACTGCACTGGGGCCTGGGAGCCCCTGCATGGACAGTCACCCCCAGGGAGCGTCCTCCAGGCCCTGCGGTGGACGTCTCAGCCACAGCCGTGACATTGAGAATCGAGAGGCAAGAGAGACGGCAAAAGAGAAAAGCGGGCACACAGGTGGGGTCCCTCCCTGATGGCCTGGGAGCTGGCCCCGCTCAGAGGTGCATGGGCACAGGAGGACGGCAGGGAGCCCGCGGGAGGCAGGTCCTGAATGACCCTGGGGGCCCCAGGCCTGCGGATTCTAAATTAAGAATGAAAGAGGAGCGCAGGCGCTGGCCCTGCAATTAGGACAGCACTCGGATGCCAGGGCCCACACCAGGGCCCCTGACGCCAGCCGCCAGCCTCCTGCTCACGCGCATCCTGGGAGGAGCAGGTGATGGCGAGTGCTTGGGCCCCGGCCACCACGTGGGAGACCGGGCTGGAGAGTCCGGCTCCTGGCTGCAGCCTGGCCTGGCCCGGCCCCAGCTGTCATGGATGTTCAGAGTGAATGAACCAGCAGACGGAAGAGCTCTGTGGCTTTCCCTCTGTCATTTGCCTTCCAAATCAATCAATAAAACTTAGAAACGGTGCCGTGGCTCACTTGGTGAATCCTCCACCTGTGGTGCCGGCATCCCTTATGGGTGTCGGTTCTGTCCCGGCTGCTCCTCTTCCAGTCCAGCTCTCTGCTGTGGCCCCTGAGAAGGCAGTGGAGGATGGCCCAAGTGCTTGGGCCCTGCACCCACATGGGAGACCAGGAGGAAGCACCTGGCTCCTGGCTTCGGATCAGTGCAGCTCCAGCCATAGCGGCCATTTGGGGGGTGAACCAACGGAAGGAAGACCTTTCTCTCTCTCTCTCTCACTGTCTAACTCTATCTTTCCAATAAAAGAAAAAAAGTATAGACTTAAAAAGAGAGATGACTGTCCTGAAAACACATGGGCTAGCATGGAGGAAGGACTGGCTCTGACGGTGAGGGAGCCCCTGTCCCTGGAGCACGGACCATGCCAGCGGGTACTGAGTGCCCGCCTTCTCCCACTGTCAGGATGGCCAGGTTGAGGTTCTGAAGGACTAAGTAACTTGCTGGAACTTGAAGCCGCACCTGAAGGTCAAGTCGGAGCCCTTGCACAACATCCACACTGGACCAAGGTCCAGAGTCACAGGTCCACAGCTCTGGGAATGTCCACCACACCTGAGGCTCGGCCTGAAAGCCCCCGCGGCTGGGCCATGCAGAGCCCTCAAAGGCTTTGTTAAGGAAGCTGTCCCCACCACCCAGCTGAGTGCTGTGGGTAGACCGAGGGCTGGAGAGACCACAGTGTCAGCCTTGTCCACGCGTCCGGCTCCCACACCCAGGATGGTGCACCACACAGGAGCAGGTGGATGGCACCACCCACAAAGACGCACAGTGAGTGCTGTGGGCCAGCGCTGGGTGTGGCAGTTAAGCCACCGCCTGAGACACCGGCATCCCATATGGGCACTGGTTCACATCCCGGCACCTGCACTTCTGATCCAGCTCCCAGATAACGTGCCTGGGAAAGCATAGATGGCCCCGGCACCCGTGTGGGAGACCTGGAAGAAGCTCCTGGCTCTGGCTTCGGATCGGCGCAGCTTCGGCCTTTGGGGCCATGTGGGGAGTGAACCAGCAAGTGGAATCTTTCTGTCTCTCCCTCTCTGTAATGCTGTCTTTCAAATCCATAAGTAAATTTTTATTTAAAAAGAAAAACAGGGGCTTCGCAGACATCACCCAGTTAAACATCTTGAGATGACTACGCCCTGGACTTCAGGAAGGAACTCGAACCCAGTGACTGGACTCCAGGAGCTGCGGTATGAGACAGACAGCGAGGAGAACCTGGGCAGAGGCTGGGGCCAGAGTGAGGCGCAGACAAGCCGCAGAGCCCCAGGGACGGAGCCGCGCTCAGAGCCGCCCGAGGCGCCGGCCCTGCTGACGCCGGCTTCTGCCCCTGCTGCAGAGCCGTGAGTTCAGCTTTAGCTGTTTTTGGCCACCGTCTGAGGGGACCGGCAGCCCAGGAGGCGAGCACAGGTGTGAGCTGAGCCCAGACACAGCTGCAGACGGCTTCCTCCCGGGCAGCAGGCGTGCGCCCGGGTACGAGGCCAACCTGTGCAAAGTCCCCGGTCTTCGCCTGCCCAGGCAGCTGTGCACTTAGCACTGCGGAGGGGGTGGTTGCTAAGGGAGCCCCCCACACTGGGAAAGAGCTGTTCCTGCCCCAGGCTCACGGAGGCCAGGGTGTACAGCACCCAGAACCCTGGCGCACCTGTGTCGGCGGGGCACGGGCTCCTGTCGGTGTAGGACCTATTGCAGTACCACCTCAACGACCAAAACATGAGAGCAAGAGTCTGAGAAAAACACTTGGAATACTTCAGGAAGATTTAATAAAAGCTCGTTGCAAAAAAAAAAAAAAAAAAAAAATTTGCCATTAAAGTAAATGCAGCCAGGCAAGCGAGATATTCGAGTGATGCCCCACGGAGGCGTAAAGAACCTGCAGACCCCTCGTGTTCTCAGTCCATCTTAAACAAACAGACGTGAAGTCACACAGCGTGAGCCATCGGTCAGGGCCGCACGCCCAAAGCAAAGAACCCCAGCAAGCTAGGGCAGGTCAAGGCGTTCCTGCCGCTGGAAGCCAGACACGAGCAGCGCACCTGCGGCCTTCGAGTTCCCGTGACCGGCCGTGGGTGCTGACGCGGGAACCAGCGGAGTCCACGCTGCTCCGTGGGGGTCACCCCCACCCCACTGCTCACGTCTCCCTCTCCGGCCTCTGGGCTCTTGCACCTGCCTGGTTCCTCGGCCTGCCCCCCGCTGGCCCCGCCCCACGGTCACCTGCTGAGCCCACGGGAAGCCTGGAGCAGCCGGGCTTGCAGTCAGGACACACCACGTGCAGCTCACACCTGCGGCCCCGCAGATCGGACTGCACCGCCTCCGGAGCTCACGGAGGGGGAGGTGTGTTGCCTCTCCCCCGACAGTCACTCCCACTCCCCAGATACCAACGGCCGGCATCTGTGCCCGCTCCACTTCCCATGCAGCAACTGTGCAGCCCATCTCCTCCTCAGAGACCAGAGGCCATGGGTGGAAAGCTCCCGCGAGACCGGCCTGATACTAGGCAGTCCCTCCCTTCCCACCCTCCAGTGCCCACCGAGGCCGGGCTCTCCACCCAGGGACGTGCACACACCGAGGCCGGCTCTCCACCCGGGGACTCGCGCACACCGAGGCCGGGCTCTCCACCCGGGGACGTGCGCACACCGAGGCCGGGCTCTCCACCCGGGGACGTGCGCACACCGAGGCCGGGCTCTCCACCCGGGGACTCGCGCACACCGAGGCCGGGCTCTCCACCCGGGGACGTGCACATGGGGCAGTATGATAGACATGATGCCCACATGTCCAGTGTCCATCCACTGATACACTCAGAGTTGAGTCCGGCCACAGCAGCAGGTGTGGGGGTCTGCTGTCCTGGGGAGGGGGCCAAAGCACTGTGAGGGCTCAGAGTAAGCAGATCAAACCTGGTGAATGGCGTGGCAGCCACCTGGGGGGAGTGGCAGGGGTCACTGTCCCAGCTGGCCCACACAGAGGGCGTTTAGTTCATTCCCTCAAAAGGTTTGCATGCAAAAGCATCCTGCAGGAGACATCCTCTCCAGAGGGGGCACAGTGGCCCCCGTCAGAAAGGATGGAGTCTGGCTGTGGGTCCTGCTGCAGTGTGGAGGGGGACCCCAGAGGCAGCCAGGGCAGGGAGCAGGCAGAGCAGGCCAGCAGGTGCAGAGGGGGACCCCAGAGGCAGCCAGGGCAGGGAGCGGACAGAGCAGGCCAGCGGGTATGGAGGGGGACCCCAGAGGCAGCCAGGGCAGGGAGCAGGCAGAGCTGGCCAGCAGGTGCAGAGGGGGACCCCAGAGGCAGCCAGGGCAGGGAGCGGGCAGAGCTGGCCAGTGGGTGCGGAGGTCTGTCCTGCACTGGAAATGAGTGACAGGGCCAGTATTGTGACACAGCAGGTGAAGCTACCACCTGTGATGCCAACTTCCCATATGAGCACCGGTCTGTGAGCCATGTCTGCTCCACTTCCAATCCAGCTCCCTGCTAATGGTCTGGCAAAATGGCAGCAGACAGCCCAAGTGCTTGCACCCCTGCACCTACATGGGAGACCTGGAAGAAACTCCTGGCTTCGGCTTGGCCCAGCCCTGGCCATTTCGGCCATCTAGGGAGGGAACCAGTGGATAGAAGATCGATCTCTCTCTCTCTCGCTCTCTCTCTCTGACTCTAACATAAATAAATAAATCTTTAAAACAGAAAGGTGGAATCAAACTTTGTCAGCGTATTTAAAGCCACCAGGGATCTGTCTGGGCTGTGGGGCTGCTGAAGCCCTGGCCAGTGCCATGGCCACCACCCCCTCTGCCCAGGCTGGCGAGGAGGATGAAGAGGAGGAGGAGGAGGAAGAAGAAGAGGAGGAGGAGGAGGGGGAGGAGGAGGGGGAGGGATCCAGCTGGAAGCAGACCCCGGAGCCTACACGCTGTGAGTCAGTGCACACTGGCCAGGGCCCCGTCAACCGTGACCACACCTCTTCCTGCTGGTGAGCGCTGAGGGTATGGCAAAGGAATCGACCCAGAGCATGAACAATGGGAAGCCAGCAGGACGACACCAGGGAGCCCGGTGCTCTGAAGGGATGCACTTGAGGAAGCCAGAGTGGCCTAGCAAGCTGCTCCCGTGGGACACTCAGAGGGTGACATTTGAGCAAAGACCCAGAGGAGCCAGCACTAGCCTGGGGGCAGCGAGAGCCAGGCAGCCACCTAAAGGCCAAGAGCAGCCCAGGAGATCCTATGACATGTGCAGGGGAGCGAGGCTGGCCGCAGACATTAGCTCGTGGGTGGGAATGGGTCTGGGGGACAGGAGACCAGCGGGGGCTGTGGTCCAGGGAGAGGTGATGAGGCTGAGACAGGGAGACGAGTCAAGAGGGCTGCTCACGGATCCAAGAATAAGACTGACAGAGGCTGCTGGGGTGACCCAGAGCCACAGACAGGGAGAGAAATGGAAGACAGGACTGAGATGTTTTAAATATACATATAAACACACACACATATGTATATGACTTACTGACTCACTGGGAAAGTAGTTACAGAGAGAGGAGGAGAGGTGTGAGATCTCCCACATGCTGGGCCTGGGCCAGGCTGAAGCCAGGAGTCCCCCACATGGTGCCGGGGCCCAAGCACTTGTGCCGTCTTCCGCTGCTTTCCCAGGTGGATCTGCAGGGAGCTGGGTGGGAAGTGGAGCAGCCGGGACTCGAACCAGCACCCATGTGGGATGCCAGAGCTGCTCTAGAGCCGTGGCTTGAACCTCAGCACCACAGTGCCGCCTGTTTTTCAGCATTTGAAGTTATGTGAAGGGGAGCAGTGCAGGAGCTGTGGCTCGTTCATCCCTCCCCCTGCCCTGCGAGTTACACCCTGTCATCACGTCCATCTTCCAGATGAGTACACTGAGGCATGGAGAGAGGGAGACGTGTCAGCGTCAGGGAGCAGGAGGCAGAGCTGGGGCCGGTGCTCAGGCCTCCTCCCCCGCCATTCCAGTCGTTAACCAAAGGGCACTGACCAGCCCCCAGCACCAGGCACGGCTGCACCTCTGGAATCAGCTCCACACGGCGTGGCCAGCACAGGAGCGGAGAGCCCAGGACGGCTCCGTGGACGCTGCTGGGCACACCCTGTCACGCGGATCTGCCCCGAAGCCCCCTGGTTTTCCTCCCTGGCTCTAAAGGAACCTGCCGGGCTAGAACAGCCCTGGCGGCCGCGTGGATTCCATCCCAGCCTCTCCCTCAGCTCAGGGCGGCAGCCAAAGGCGCCCGTCGCCCCGCAGGGCCTGCTGAGGGCCCCCGGCGGCCGCTGGAGCCCTCTGAGCCTGGAGACCCTGCCCGGCCGCCCGACACCTTCCCGGGGAGGTGGCGTCCTGGCCCCTGGCTGTTCTCCCTCGCGGCGCACCCTGCTCCGGAAGCTGTCTGCAGGCTTTTGTTTTCCAACCTCTGTCTCCCATCTCCCTGCTCTTCCCCTGGCCAGGCCACGGGGGCCACTCGCTCTCAACACAACCCCGCCACAGCGTGGACTGGGGGCGCACCCGATCCAGAGGCAGCAAAATCAGCCTCCATAGGAGAAAGCGATGGAGATGCCTGATGCCAAGACAGTCCCCAGCCAGGCAGCCCTGGGAGTTCTGGGACTTTCAATCCGCATTTTTCAAACAAGAAAACCGAGCTTTAAGCCATTCGCCTGAGGTCGCAGGGCTGGGACTCAACCTGTCTCTGATAGAGAGAACAGAGATAAAGAAAAAAACAGAGAAGGTGCCGGGAGAGGCAGCCACACAGAGACGCAGGCCAGGGATGTCCCAGGTGAGGTGTTGCCTGTGCACCGAAGCTAGGCGTCCCCAGGAGCAGGGCGGTCGCTCCCACGCCCCAGGCGGGCCCTGCACAGGGGACTGACGGCTGTTCCCGCAGGCACAGGAGGGAGAGGGCAGAGGGCAGCGGGCAGACAGGAAAGGCTGTTTGTCCTGGATCGGCCCGAGAGGATGTCCAGGTCTCAGAACAAGACCGGAGTCTGTGATTGTTCCCCCGCTGAGAGATGAGGTCCTTCCCCACACCCCACCTCGGCTCGGGAGGGGGCTGCTGGGTGACCTCTGAGCCAGACCCCAAGGGCCGGGCAGGCTGGGTGACCTCTGAGCCAGACCCCAAGGGCCGGGCAGGCCCCTCCCCCTCACTCCGGAACTTTCCCTGGCGAAGCCTGCAGCGGCTGAGAGGGACGCCCCACTGCCCCGTGTCCGCCCCGTGTCCCCCCCGTGCTGGAGAGGCCCGTGTGCTCACTCCGCGCCCAGGGGCAGCCCCCGCAGAGGGCAAGGCTGCTCTGCACGCCCACCCCTGCAGAACGCAAGGCAGGCGAGACGGCCGTCAGAGGCACGATGCTGGGTGACCTCGTCTCAGTCCGAGCTGGGCTCCACGAGAAGAGAACCGGTCCAAGCGCTGACTGCTGTGCAGTGGCCCAGGCGGTTCCCCATCCAGGGCACCACTGGTTCCAATGCTCAAGACAGCAAGCCGGCCACGTGGCGCGGGCCCCACCAGGAGGTGCTGACTCCCTACCGCCCCGCGGCACACTGTACTGCACTAACGTCTCCCTCGTGCGGGTCCACCCACGGGACCCACCTCTCCCAGGCTGGCGCGCTAGCCAGAGGCGGCCACAGGCAGCCCTGCCGCACGTTGGCCACGGTTTCTGCCGCGGGCGACGTCTCCAGGCTCTCCTCTTGTCCTCGTCATCACAGCGCTCTACTTCTGCCAGGCGTGACTGACTCATTCCGACCTCGGGAATAGACCCCACTCAAGCCCTGGCCCCGCGTCCACGCCCATATCAGCAGGAAGCAGCCAGAGAGGAATCCGCGCCCCTTCTCCGAGTCGGGATTGATGGGGCAAGGCCTCGGCCTCGGCCATTCTCGCTCGCTGCCCAAAGAGGCCAACACTGGAAGGCGTTCCCTGCCCTTGACTCTCAGCTGGGTCTCCCACCCTTTGCCTCATGCCCCACCCTGCATTCTCCTCCAGGTTCCCAAGACCCCGCCCAGGTCCAGGACACCCCACCCCCGCCCCCTGCTACCCCTACCCCCACCCCCAGCCCCAGCCCTGCTAAAATATAAGAAGGCCTGGCCCCCGGGGGTCGGGGCCTTCTGCCCCACGCTCCATCAGTGTGGACGCTGGCAGGCGGTCGCCCACCTCCGCGGACTCATTTTCGCTGAATAAATTCGTTCTGGCCGTAGTTTCCTACACTGCCTCCTCTCCGTTCTGCACCTCGTTTCCTAACACCATCTCCCTCCTGCTCCGCTGCACTCCCTCGCGTGTCCACACAGCACAACCAGACCCTGACACCCCTTGGAAGCCCCACCCTGCAATGCCCATCTCTTTCTCATTGGCCAGGATGGGTCACATGACTGCCCCAGCTGCAGGGAAACCTGGGAAAGAGCACTTCAGGGACTTGGTGCGCCCACACTGGCCATTCCTGCCCCCTGGCTGAGCTGTGCCTGATCTCCAGCCAGGCCGGAACTCGCAAGGTCCGGGTCTCGCGTCGCTGCCCTCCCCTCTCGCGCCCAGCGTGCCTGGCGCACAGCAGGTCCTCAGCAGCCACTTGCTGTGCTTGCCTGGTGAAGTCACACGAACGCTCTCGCCGTCAGAGTGCAGTGGTCAGGAGGTGAGGACAGGGACCTGAGGCTCGGGAGGGGCGGGGGCACGCTCGGCTCCCCGCTCCTAGACGCCGGGGCTCACACAGGAGGGAGCAAACTGGGCTCAGGGTGGCTGCAAGACAGCTAGAGAAGAAAACAGTTTTTGCCTAGATAATTTTTCTACAGAGATTAGAGAGATGGGGGAGACCCCGGCAGCCTCCACCTGGGCGTCTGCTGGGGGCGGGCGCCTGCTTCCTCTCCCGATGCCCTTCTGAATCCG
The DNA here is from genome assembly GCA_015711505.1 of Sylvilagus bachmani. Lineage (NCBI taxonomy): Eukaryota > Metazoa > Chordata > Mammalia > Lagomorpha > Leporidae > Sylvilagus > Sylvilagus bachmani. The sequence goes on from CM027396.1 coordinate 24,750,060, forward strand.
GTCTAGAGTGCCGCCCGGGGCGCGACTTCAGAGGCGAGCTGCCTCACCCCAGGAACCTGCACCTGTCTTCACCCTAAGCTCCCTTCCGTTCATCCCCGCGCTGCCGACACCGCCCCTTGGTTGAGCGTGGAAGCTTGGCCTCTCCTCGCTGTGGCTCCTGGTCAGTTAGCCCGGCACCGTCTCCTCCCAGTGGGCCTCCTGGTTAGTTAGCACGGCACCGTCTCCTCCCAGCGGGCCTCCTGGTCAGTTAGCATGGCACCGGCACCGTCTCCTCCCAGCCCGCCCCACTGTGCCTGGGGCCAAGACAGGCTAATTTGGCTCCCACGAACCACTAACCTTAGGTCCGCAGTGCCCCTTCCGGCCACCCAGATGGCCACACACTGCCCCTGCCTGAGGAGTGGGACCAGGACGGGCAAGGGAAGAGCGCGGTGGAGGGAGGAGGATGGCAGAGGAGGAGGAATGAGAACTCTGCCTGCGAGGGCTCTGGTCCTCCTGAGTTCACTCGGGGAGCCCTGGTGTGGGGGGGAGCTCTGATGGCATCGCCAGGGATCCCAGGGGTCGCTGCCGTCCTCTCCGGGCTGCCCTGGTGTGGTCTATTTGATCTGTTGGGGGGGGGGTAGGGCTGAGGGAGGCAGAGACCCTGTGGGAAGGAATGCGGGGAACTCTGTCCAGGCCTTGGCAGCCCCGAATGGCACACGGAGTCCCAGCCACACCCCACACTTTACAGGCGCACACGGGAAAAGCACCCCAGGGACATCCCCTTTGCCCGGCAACCAGAGAGATGCCCAGTCAGACAACACTGTGAGGCATTTCACCTGTTTCACACCCAAAAGAGGGTGAGGAGACGCAGCGGGAAGACCCGGCCCCCACTCCCTTGGGAGCCCCAGTCCGCGGACTGCGCCCTCGGCTCCCGGCTCGTGGCTGACGCCCGTCTGCCGGGTCGGGTGTGTTCTCTCCGTTCACCCGGGCTGCGCTGCTTGCTGCAGTCTGATTTTAGGTCTGTCTGGAGGGGTGCACCAGCTCCCTCAACCATGAGTCATGCTTACGGCTGCACTCCGTCTCACAGGAAGACGAGAAGCTCCATCCAGGTCAGCCCTCGCCTGTACCAGGTGGATCCTAACCCACGAATGCCATCACCAACTTGGGTGAGCAGGCGCTGGGCGGCTAGAGGACAGCGAGTGTCCACTGAAGGCCACTCTGGAGGAGAGGAGGGGTCCTCACTGCCATCCCGCCCGTGCTGCCACGGCAGGACGTGGGCCAGCGTGAGGGTCGGGACTCCTGGCTCCGGATGACTCCCGCGGTGGCCCTGTCCCCGAGGCAGGCGTCCCCACTCCCCCTTCCGCCCTCCCCTCGTGGTCGCCCACCCTCCCCAGGCTGTTATCGCTGCCAAGCACTCTGACCCCACCCCCACCCCCTCTCCAGCGATAACAGAAGCTGAGGGATTCGCACACCTTTTCCCTTGCCCTCAGGGTTACCACCAAAACATAACTCAGGAAACAAAGCCCACAGGGGGCTGACACTGTGACAAAAAGACACAAGATCTTTTTGAAAACTGGTGGGAAAATCAGAAAGGGAACCGGCTGCCCGCGCAGGCATCCCAGCCCCCAGCAAGAATGAATCTTGCACACTTCAGTGGCTCCGGCTCTGCTGCCAATTAAAGCCTCTGTGGGGGGCGCCCTCCACTTAATCTCCCCTGCCAGAGCAGAGGCGGGGGCCTGGATCCCAGCCCACTCCCCAGCTCCCAGGAGTCCCCGGTGCATCCCCGCCGCCTCCGCCCACGCCCAGCCCAGCTCCCCGGAGGGTGGCGCTGCTCTGCCAGGACCAGGCACTCAGGGACTCCCTGAGGCTCAGAGGAAACTCGGCCTGAAAAGGCGACTGCATTTCCTTCCTTCCTTTTTAAAAATCTGACCAGCAGAGCAGTGATGACGTCAACGTTGCATTTAATGGCATCGCTTTTAAACATACAGCTTGAGGGGCCGGAGTGGCACAGCGGGTTAAAGCTCTGGCCTGAAGCGCCTGCATCCCATGTGGGCGCCGGTTCTAGCCCCGGCAGCTCCTCTTCTGATCCAGCTCTCTGCTGTGGCCTGGGAGAGCAGTGGAAGATGGCCCAAGTCCTTGGGCCCCTGCACCCATGTGGGAGACTCGGAAGAAGCTCCTGGCTCCTGGCTCTGGATCGGCGCAGCTCCAGCCATTGCAGCCATCTGGAGGGTGAACCAGTGGACGAAGACCTCTCTCTGTCTCTACCTCTCTCCGTAACTCTTTCAAATAAATCAATCTTAAAAATACAGCTTGAGAAAAAAATAAATAAACCAGCAACAGAAAAACAAACTGGACCCCCATGTAGTTCCCGAGCTGAGCGGCACACTTGGGAAGGAGGGCGTGGCCCCCAGAATGGAGTGTGGCTCGGAGACAAGCCAGAGGCGTGTGCACACAGCAGGGTCCACTCGCCGTGAGTCACCACCACCAGCACGGCCCCAGGGCTGCACGAGCACCGTCACTTGAGAAAACGTTTGCCTGGTAAAGTCTAAGAAGAGAAGCGAACATCGGCCAGTCTACGTGTAGCACTGCTATTGTCCGTGCACAGGGCGTCCCATCATTGCATCCATTTCTCACTGTAATCCTATGGAACAGGTTCTCTATTTTCTCTTGACAAAGGAAAAACCTGGTTTATATATTTACACATATTTATGTACACATATAACCCCACACAGACATGCAAATATAGAGCATATAGGATTATACATTACAGACAACCAGGTTTCTCCTCGGTAAAACCTATCTTATCTTATTTTAAAAATTTAATTTATTTATTTGACAGGCAGAGTTATAGAGAGGGAGAGACAGAGAGAGAGGGAGGGAGGGACTCACCTGCTGGCTTCACACCCCAGGTGGCTGCAATGGCCAGGGCTGAGCCAGACTGAAGCCAGGAGCCTAGAACTCCACCCAGGCCCCCCATGTGGGTGTCAGGGGCCCAAGTACTTTGGGCCGTCTTCTGCTGCTTTTCCCAGGTGCATCAGCAGGGAGCTGGATCGAAACAGAGCAGCCGGGACCTAAAGCAGTGCCCATGTGGGATGCCATGTGAGCACAGCTCTACTAACTGTCACAACACCAGTCCCACCTTCTCAAAACACCCACATTTTAGGTATTGTGTACACGTATGCATATGTGTATGTGTGTATAAATGCACGCATGGATATATGTACACAGCGTGTGTACACGCACACACATATACTGGCAACACACGCCAAGGCCACACGGGAACAGCAGACAAGGATCATGGATTCGCTGAACAAGCAACGCCTGCGCTGACGTCCTGGGAGAGCACCCCACATCAGACCAGTGCACCGAGGCCAGAAACTCTGTACCAGGCCCCCAACCACAAAAGTCAAGTTCAGATGGGGAGGCGGGCCTCGCCACGTGGCCCCTGGGGAGGCGCTGATGCCCTGAATACCGACAAACAGCCCGGTACAAGCTGTGGCCAAGACGACACGAGTGGCCAAGAAGACTCGACGGCAAGACAGAGAGGAGGGGCCTAGGAGAGGACGGCACCCTCCGGAGCCGCGGGGAGAGCCAGCCTCCACTGTCCAGAGGGGTGAGAGTTGCCCAGGCCAGTGACAGCGTCAGGTGTGGGCAGGTGCGTGGGGAGGACGGAAGGCCGCGCCGACTGGCCCGTAGCCTCTCCCCCGAGCAGGCTCCCTCGCTACTCGCCATGCTGCTGTCCCCGTGCAGGATTCTGCTGGGGTTTTCTCAACCTGGGCCGGGCAGAGGATGCTGGGAGTGGCTCTTGGTGGGGAGGGAGGTGGGGGGCTGAGCACCTGCTGCGGGAGTGCAGATTGGGAGAACTGGCACTGTCCACCTGTGTTTCCAAAGAGACAGAGACGTGAGGGCATTGAGGCTGCAGCCAGGAGGACACACACGGGCGACCAGGAGGACCAGCCCAGGGCCCTGGCCACGCGTGGGGGCTCTGTCTCAGGCTGACTGGCTAATTAGGAAGCAAAGCTACTTCTTGAAACAACACGGAGGGACCAAGGGTTGGGCTGGAAAGCCAGGCTGGGCAGAGGAAGGAGCCGGAAGCCCCAGGAGGATGGGCGGGGGCAGCAGCCCTGGGGCCAGTGTGGGGAGGGGAGGGGAGGGCGCCCTTGCCGTGGGCTGGTTCCTGCTCCACGTCTGCACGCTGCCGGGGTTCACGGGAGGCTGCTGGCTGGCGGACAGTCGGCATTGCCCTCCTGCCCACAGAGGGCGATCCCAAAACACGCAGGGACGCAGAGGCCTGCTCCTGAATTGCCAGGCCTCCTGCTCACGGATCTGAGCCGGTTTAGACGCAGGCCTCACGGCTTGCCCGAGAGCTCGTGTGGTTTGGTCGACACCAGCGAGGCTGGCCTCCCCACAGCACCCCCAACACTCCAGCAAGTGGCCCGCTGGACCCAGCACACCGCCACGCTCACTGCAGAACTCCCGTCTGCATGACCACCAATCCCCTGAGTTTAAAAACACGGCCAGGAAACAGCTCTGCCAGGAGCCCACGCGGTCCCAGCACCTCACCTAGAGCACCACTCTGCACAGGCGGGGGTGGCTGGGGCCCCTGGCACCGCCCCACCCCGTAGCCCCCAGGGGCTCATCTGCTCCCTCCCTGCACCCCCCCCCCCGCCAGGGGCACTGGGGCCAGACCAGAGGCTCACTTTTTAAGAAATATTCATTTACTTGAAAGACAGAGTCACAGAGGGAAGAGAGCTATGAGATATCTTCCATCCACCGGTTCACTCCCCAAATGCCATAATAGCAGGGCTGGGCCAGGAGCTTCATCCTGGTCTCCCACGCGCGTGCGGGGGCCCAAGCATGGGTCATCTTCCACTACTTTCCCAGGCCATCAGCAGGGAGCCGGATCGACATGGAGCAGCCAGGATTCAAACTGGTGCCCATTATGGGATGCCGGCACCACTTAACCGGTTAGGCCACAGTGCCGCCCTGAGGGGCTTCTATTCTGAACCCTCGTTCCTGGCCTATGCGGCTGCGAGGTTTCTTCACGACCCTGGTGATCTCAACAATTAGGGGATCCTTGTCCAGTGGTGCTCAGGGCGGGGCGGGGCGGGGGGACATGGCTCTGTGGAAATGGCAGTCACCAGTCACCTGCTCGGGGAGGGAGCGGGAGCAGGGGGCGGGGGAGAGCCTCCTCCTGCCTCCCCCCTCCAAGCACCCATCTGCGAGGCTGCAGGAGTGACCAGCTTCTTCCCACCCCCGCCCGCCACACCTGCTGGACCCGGGGAGGCGGGGCCGGAGGAGCAGCTGCGGGGCAGGGCGGGCAGTGCGGACCACAGGCCTCTCCCGCGGGTGTTGCGCAGGCTGCCCGCTTCCTCCCCCGTGAAGCTGAAACCGGACACCGCGCCGCGGCTGGTTCCTGCTCCGTCTGCCTGGACGCCCCTGGCCTTCCCGGGCGGGGCTCCCACTTCCGGCTCCTCTCAGGGGCGCCCGCAGAGGCCAGGGCCGAGCGAGATCAAAGGCCCCGCGGGCGGCCGGCGGCCTTCTCCCCGCCAAGCAGACATCCTGCGGCCGCGCGTGGCCATCGGGGGCCGCACGGGCCGCGCGACGGCGACTTCCGGTCAGAGGCCCGCGCGACTTCCGGTCAGAGGCTGCGCGACTTCCGGTCAGAGGCCGCGCGACTTCCGGGCGGACCTCAGCGCCTGCAGGCCAGGTCCCAGAGAGCTGAGCTGGAAACGGGTGGGCAGGGGCCGCCGGGCCCTGTCCTGTCAGCGCAGACCCTCACTCGCCCCGAGCCGGGTGGGACCAGCTTTTGCTGTACCTGGGGGACACACCTGCGGCTCTGGCTCGGCCCTGGTCCCGCAGCCGCCCGGCTCTGCCACCCCAGGGAGCGCTGAGCGCATCCTCAGGAGGAGCCCCAGAGCCCCTGGCCAGGAGCGAGCGTGCAGCTGTGAGCCTGGTGCATGAGAGTGATCCTGGGCGTGCGGCTGTGGCTTACGGAAAACAGGAAGGGCAGGTGTCTGGTGAAGGCGTTGTCCGCCACTCGGTGCACCATGTCCCTACCAGAGGGCCCGAGTTCGGGTCCTGCCTGCTGCAGACCCCGGCTCCCTGCTCAGGCACACCCTGGGAGGCAGCAGTGGTGGCTCAAGGACTTGGGCCCCTGCCCTGCAAATGGGAAACCTGGACCCGGACGGAGCTGCAGGACCCTGGCTCTGGCCTGGCTCTGCCCCGGCTGCTTTGGGCATCTGGGGAGTGAGCCAGTGGGTGGGAGCTCTCACCATCTCTCAAGTAATAAATAAATACAAATGTTAAAAAAGAATGAAAAGAAACGTGGAGTTCTCCGTGGTTCCCTGTCAGAGTTGGGGACACCCAGGCCTGGCGGAAACCAACTGATTTTCAAGGACACACGGAGCCCTGGGCCTGCACGCAGCTGTCACTGACTCTGCACCCTCCTGGCCGGCCTCCTGGGGCTCTCCCCAGCACCTCCTCTTCCCAGGCCTCCTGGGGCTCTCCCCAGCACCTCGTCTTCCCAGGCCTCCTGAGGCTCTCCCCAGCACCTCGTCTTCCCAGGCCTCCTGAGGCTCTCCCCAGCACTTCGTCTTCCCAGGCCTCCTGGGGCTCTCCCCAGCACTTCGTCTTCCCAGGCCTCCTGGGGCTCTCCCCAGCACCTCGTCTTCCCAGGCCTCCTGAGGCTCTCCCCAGCACCTCGTCTTTCCAGGACTGGGATGCCTGTTCACTCACATTCGTCCGGCCAGCGGCCTCTCAGCACAGCCAGGTGAAGACGGTGCCCAGGAGCCGAGCCGCCTCCCCTCCTCTCAGGGACCGGGTGCACACTGGGTCTGAAGACCCAGGAGTCGGCTTCCGAAACAGCTGCGCTGGGCCCGTGTGCATGTGGCAGCTGCTCCACTGCTCTCCAGATCCCAGCAAGTCTCTGCGTGGGAGACGAGAGAGCGTGGAGCTGGCCGAGAACCAGCCTGAGCAGCTGGCATCCCCCGGTGCCCACTCCGCACGGGGCTCAAGTGGTGCCGCTTTGTCTGTGACCGGGAAGGGCTGTCCAG
>CM027396.1:24757593-24774593 GCA_015711505.1 Sylvilagus bachmani
CACGGTGACCTTGCAGAGCCCTGCGCCTGCACGGCCACTCCGGTGGTCGAGCCGCGCTCCCAGGCCCTGCCCGCCCGCGTGGAGAGGCCTTTGATGGCTGGCTGGCTGATGCGGGCACCGCAGCCGCTCCCAGAACGTGCTAAGTGCTGCTATTAAGGATCAAACAGGAGGGCCTGTGTGTGGCACGCCAAGATGATTTTGCTAAATGAGGAGACCTGCTTTGATACGCCGCCTGAAGGTGCCGGGTGTGACAGCGCCACGCGCCTGCTCCCCGACTTCCCTGAGCTTGTTGAATTATTTGTACACAGTTTATTTCACTTTCATAGGACGTTAAACTGCTCTGAGACCTTGAAATGTTTCACAGCCAACTCGCGGCATCTGGATGCTGTCAGGAGAGTTTCTGATGGATTTCATCTTTGGAGATGAAAACGGGGCGGCTCCTGCGGAGACGGAGGGAAGCAAGGCCTGGAGACGAGCCCTGGGCGTCCCCGCTGCCGGGCAGGCGCGAGCGGAGTGCGCATCGCCCTGCGTCTGAACCTGAGACAGTTGTGGGAAGCTTTTATCCGGGTGCATGCCCAGGGAACCCGGATGTGTCCTCGTCAGGTGTCGGAGGATGTCGGTCACCGTGGGCTCTGCCGTCTCTCCCCCTGCATTCCTGACATCGTGGCGTTTCGTTTCTGAATAAGAAACAAGACCTGTAGCCACTTCTGTGTGGCCGTGTCCACTGGGACATTGGGGAGCCCCTCGCTGTGCCCAGCTGGCGCCAGAGCTGCCATGAATGGCAGGTGTGGTCCTGGTGGCCGCTGAAGGACCTCGTGGGCGGTAACAACCCAGGCATGGAGGTGGACCCTCTTGGTCACAGTGCTGGAGGCTCTCCGGAGACGGCCATGCTGTGAGGAGGCCCAGGGGACCGCGGAGGCCGGGGTGCAGGAGCAGAGACCTCCAGCCAGTAGCCAGCCCTGAGAGGGGGCAACTGGGAAGAGGGTCCCACTTACTACTGCGGCTGTGGGGCTGAGATGAGTGCCCCCCCCAGTAAGTTCCCCCCGAAACTGCAGCCCAGGAGCAGAGCAATTGCTGGTGGCCGCTTCGAGCCAGCCACTGCGCTCCGGGGAAGTCTGTTCAGTCGCAGATAACGGGGACACTCTGGGTCAGGAGACCGTCACACCCAGTGTGCCACAACGCAACCTGGGTCAAGCTTCTCTTAGCTCTCGCAGATGCGTCACTGCGGCCACATTTGAACGTCTGCCACACACCAGCCTCCATGCCTGGCGTGGTAACAGGAGTGACACAGGCGCCATCCCATTGCAGAGATTTTAAGAAGATAAATGCAGCGAGCACTGCGAATAGGGGTGTGTGCCGGCCTCTCCCTTTTTAAAAATATTTATTTTGCTTGAGAGGCAGAGACAGAGCTCCCATCCACTGGTTCATTGCGCCCATGCCCAGGATCTGAGAACTCGATCCAGGTCTCCCATGTGCAGCCATCTAAGCCACCACCTGCTGCCTCCCAGGTACACACCAGCAGGAAGCCGGAATCAGGAGCGGAGGCGGGACTTGAACCAGGTGTTCTGATGCCAGATGCAGGCCTTCCAAGCAGTAGCTTAGCTCCAGTTCCAAATTCCACCCTTGGCTCCTTTTTCTCAACGCAGCCCCCACCGTCCTGTGGGTGCTGGGAGGGGCTCCTGGGACCTGTGCTTGCACAGGGTGGACGCCGCCAGACCGCCAGCTGTCCAGGCAGGAACCGTGTGCTCCCCGAGCTGGACTCTGTGCTCAGAATAGGGGAGTGGAGCCGAGAAGCTGGAGACCCAGTGGGACTGCAAGAGCAGCCTGAGCGGCGCTGTCCCCAGGGCTGAGCCGTGACCAGGCTCTGAGCTGTGGGTGGGGGTGCAGCAGGTGCCCAGGCCCAAGTGCCAACCCATCTCAGGACATAGCCCCCCCTCTACTGGAGTCTCGGCACCGGAAGCGCCCACAGTTGGTTTACGCTGGCTCCAACCGATTTCTGTTTGGTGAAAATGAAAACACCAAGGGTCCAAGAGGCTCATTCCCAGGGCCCCAGACCCGCAGCTGCGCCAGAGCCACGGCCTGCGCCGGGGCTGCGGTCCTGCCCTCCCTGCATCCAGCGGCACTGGCGGGGGGCACCCCGTCCCCCCAGCCGGCTAATTCTTAGATACATCTTAGCGGAAGCAGCCGTGGGACGCTCGTCCCTCTCTTGGCACGAGGCGCATGCACACACGAGTCTGGAGGCTGCGGGCGTTGCAGCGTGGGAGCCGCGGGGAGCTGGCGTGCTCAGGGCAGCGTACACTGCGCCTTCTCATCAACGCCGTACGCCCTGCTGAAGGTGAGAGACACACAGATGGCCACACGTGCACCACCTCGCTCCTGCCACTGTGTCCTGATTTGACTGTCACCTATGCGTCTCCCGCCCCTCTGTCCACCCAGCTGTTGACTTCCACCGCCTACCCCTTCCCCACAGCATGCACACCTTCTTCCACTGTGCTGTGTAATGCAGGTACCTCGTACCAGTTCACTGCTGCCAGTCATTAAGAGGAGAGGGAAGGGCGGGCTTGGTGGCCAGCAGGCTAAGCTGCCACTCATGATGCCAGCACCCCAGTTCAGAGCACTGGTTTGAACCCTGGCTGCTTGCTTCGGACCCAGCTCCCTGCTGTGGCCTGGGATAGCAACAGAGAGACGGCCCAGGTGCTGGGGCCCCTGCACCCACATGGGAGACCCAGATGGAGTTCCAGGCTCCTGGCTTCCCCTGGCCCAGCCCCACCTGGGGAGGGAACCAGCAGGTGGAAGTTCTCTCTCTTCTCCTCTCTCTCTGTGTCACTCTGCCTTTCAAGTAAACAAATCTTTCAAGAGGAAGGAGAAGGAACCCGGTCTGGAAGCAGAGGCTGGGACTAGCTGTGTGTTCACGATCAGTGCCTGGCTGGATCTCTCAGGCATCGTTCCTCCGTGCCAGCTGCACGGTGCACGCACGGGGACGTTGAGGGGAGCCTGACAGGCCTGGCTCTCTCCTAGTGTAAGGAACTAAGCAGCAGATCTGATTCTGAACTGAACTTGTATTTCCGAAGCCACTCATTGTACAGGCCACCTAGCACTCCTCTGCACTGTTACCCACTTCCCCTCCACGGAGCACTGTGATTCGTTACCAGGTCTCTAATATGAAACACGTGCTTATGGGCAAAATCTCTTCTCCCTGCCTGTCCCTTCCTCCTCGCAGCTGTCGGGATCGACAGCCGACAGAGATGAACGGGCAGAGAACCAGGCGGGCTCTTTCTGCCTCCTGCTTCGCAAGTGTTCTCAGCACATGGGAAGGTTTGGAGCCCAGATGTGCCCAGACGCCCCCAGCAATGCTGCGTTCAGAAAGCCGACCGGAGAACTTTACGTGTGGGTAATCACCCCTGAGGTTTACTGAGCACATACAATGCTGAACCCTGCTCCGGGCACTTGGCACAGCCAGTCCATCTGTGTCGGCAGTCCAGCGGGAGGCACGTGGAGAGCAGCCAGCTTCAGCGTAGGCGGCAAAGCTGAAGAGGGACAGGTTTTCTGCTGGGTGCACACAATCAGTTTAGGCCTCTGGGGCTGAGCTGCGGCACAGTGCGTCTCAGATGGGCACCAGGTCAAGTCCCGGCTGTGCTGCTTCTGATCCAGCTCTCTGTTAATGGCTTGAGAAGCAGAGAGATGGCCCAAGTACTTGGGCTTCTGTACCCTCATGGGAGACCTGGATGACGCTCCTGGCTTCTGGCTTTGGCCTGGCCCAGCCCTGGCCACTGCAGCCATTTGGGGAGTGAACCAGCACATGGAAGATCCCTCTGCCTCCCCCTCTCTGTAACTCTGCCTTTCAGACACATAAAAAAAAAAGTTCAGGCCTCTCAGTGAAAAGGACCCCCAGTGATGTCTGGGCCTAGCTTTGGGAAGAAGCGTGGAGAATGTCAGTGCCCGCTGCTCCGGTCCCGACGTGGGCGTGGCCCAGCTGACTTTTGTGACGCTCCACCTGCGGATCCTGTGATTCCCCTACCTGCGGAAGGAGAAAGTGACTTCGCAGGGGGCTCTGTGATACCTGAGCATCGCTAGGGAGCAGTCACCTGGAGACGAGGCCATGCACTGTGTCAGGGACGCCCTCTGTGGCCTTCTGCTCAGTCAGCTCACATTCGTTAAGGACCCGCTGAGCACCAGGCTGTGTGCTCCAGCTAGGGAAGCCCAGGGACACACGGCCTCATATGTGCTCACAGGCACCGCTTGAAGCTGGTGGGCCATGGAAACACGGGATCCACAGGGAAGTCCGTGTGTGAGTGTTGATAGCAGGCAACCGGCAGGCCTCAGAATGCGTCAGTAGATACACATGGTCTGTGTCTGGCAGAATATCACTCGGTCAGGAAGAGCAGAGCGCTGAGCCATGCTGCGCAGTGGATGAAACTTGAAACCATGGCGGCGAGGGGAGGAAGCCAGACCCAGAAGTCTGGCTGTGGGGTTCTGGGATATGAGCCACACAGAGCAGGTGCGCCCGCAGAGGTGGGAAGCAGACAGTGGTGGCTGGAGACTGGGGGAGGGATGGGGAGTGGCTGCTGATGAGCTGGGGATTCTAGTGGGTGGAGATCTTCTACAATCTGGTGGTGGTCTCCAGGGAGCCCTCCACACACACAGAGGTCCCTGGAGGTCACCACTGCCACCTGGGAAGTCCATCCCGCCCCCCAAAAGGAAGGGAGTGCTCCCAACTCCTCTGCCAGGCTCGCTGTCAGTGAGCTCAGCTCCGAGAGGCTGTCGGTCCTCAGTCCAGACCCCAGGACACAGGGCTGCAAGGATGCGGACGTGAGATAAATGGTGTGAACAGCGTGGCCACAGCCCAGGTGCCAGCACCCCACCCCAGACAATGCCCGCGGCTTCTGCTGGTCCTGGCCAGTAGGCAGTGCTCTGGGCTCCCAGAGGCGGAAGCCGGGGCCCACGAGCTGTGTGCTCTCCCACCATCCTGGGGTGGGGTCCAGGCTCCCCGCCCCCGCCCTGGCCCTGCCAGAGCTTTTCCCATGAACGCAGGGGAGGCAGCGGTGCCTGCAGCTCACGGCTTCAAAGAGCAGCAGCCTGGACTAGCCTGGAGAGGCCAGGTCGAGCCGCGCGCCCGCTGCGCGGCCCACACAGCAGGGCAGGCGCTCGTGTGGGCAGCTGCTGACCCTGGAGCAGAGGCCTCGGGAGGTCTGGCCGGCTCTGGGCCCCCGCCGCTGCCCTTTCCTCTCCTTGGCAACGGCGCCGGGGGCTCAGGGCCCAAGGGGGAGGGGTGGTGCCGGCTGGGGTCAGAAGCCGAGCTCCTGGGTTTCTGTCCATGAGGAAGCGCCGCACGGGGCCCTGGCGCTCCAGGCCTGCCGCTTGTTTGATTTCTGCGCACTCCAGAGGGCTAAGGGTTGATGTGATTTGCGCCAATTTGGAAAATTTGGATTTCTTGAGAACAATCGTGGCATTCCGCAAGAAGGAGACCAGCAGTGCTGTGGGGGTGACAGCTGCTTCCTGCGGGCTCACGGGGTCTGCGGGAGACGGGATTAAACGAGAAGGCGAGGTCCCCGCGAACTCCATGGAGGCTCCTCACGATTGTGATGTTGAGACCGATGCCACCTCCACACGTGGCCCGAGCCAGGCGTAACTGTGCTCCGAGAACCACAGGTGTGAGTGCTTTTCAAAGAGAAAGAGACAGAGAAAGAGCCCCCACCCACGGGGTCACTCCCCAGCTGCCTGCACGGCTGGTGTGGGCTCTGGGTGAAGCCGGAGCCGAGGACTCCATCCGGATCTCAACTTCCTGAGTCCTGCTGCCTCCCAGGGGCATCTTAGGAGGAAGCTGGTGTCAAGAACTGGAGCTAGGACTTGATCCCAGTACTCTGATCTGAGACACGGGCACCTTAGCTAGCCGGCCAAACACATGCCCAGGGGTTCTTTTTCTTAAGATTTATTCATTGATTTGAGAGGCAGAGTTACAGAGACAGAGGGAGAGACAGAGAGAGAGAACTTCCATCTGCTGATTACTCCCCAGATGGCTACAATGGCGGGCCTGGGCCAGGCTGACACCAGCAGCCTCTCCAGGTCTCCACATGGCAGGGTCCAGGCACTTGGTCGTCTTCCGCTGCTTTGCCAGGCCATAGCAGGGAGCTGGATCAGAAGAGGAGCAGCAGGGACTCAACCCAGCGCCCATCTGGGATGCTGCGTCGCAGGTGGCAGCCTACTCGCCACGCCACAGCCAGACCCCAGGATGTGTTTTTTAAAGGATGGGTTCTCGGGAGGCTGAAGGCAGCTGGGTGTGGTTGCGGGACCAGCCACTCTCCTGCCAGTGTCACCGTGTTTGTGCTCTGGGAACAAACTCATTTGGAGACGAGGTTGTCCTTGGGGCCTCTCTAGACATGAGGCTGGGTAGGGCATGTGAAGAGGCTGAGGAGGGCAGGGGCTCTGCACCCACTCCAGCAGGCCAGCCCTGTCCCCATGACTACAGAGAATGTTCTAGAAGAGTACCGTATGCCCCGGGTACAGCCTAGTTGGGATTGTACCACAGGCCTCCGAGTGGCTCAGCATTAGCCCAGGGGACATTCCCAGGGACCTGTCAGGGTGTCTAAGGCCTGAGCTGCTGAGGGAGTCCAGGCCCCTGTGCCGGCTCTGTGCATCCTGGGGGGTGGGGTGCCCTTTGCTGACCATGGGGTTTTGCTTGTTTTTTCCCTTGGTAAAACTGCTGTTTCTTGGGCAGCCTCCATGTCCCTTTGCCTCTGGGAGTCAGGCTGTTCCCACCACCTACGCAGACCCTCCCGTCGAGCGCACGTTGCTTCTCGCAGCTCCTTGACAAGAAAGCACTTGCTGGCAATCCTCCCCTCACAACCTGTGAGACCGTGGCCTCCGTGCGAATGGTCTGTGGCTCTGCTGTGAGACCGGGGCTCCCGAGGCCAGCCTCCCCGTGGGCACGGAGGGCAGGGCTGGCTGGTGGGAGGGGCAGGAGGAATGCCTGTGCTAGCGCGCTGTTTTCCTTTGGGTTCTGAGCCTGTGGCCCCCAAAAGGAAACGCCCACGTCCTCATCCCAGAACTGTGAGCATCACCTTACTGGCCAGGGGGCCCTGCAGGTGGGGCGAAGGGGGGGCCATTGCCGGGGTTTGGCCATCACAGGGTCTTTAGAAAGGGGAGCGAGACAGCCCGACGAGGAAGGGGGGGCTGGCGTTTGTGCAGTGCTTAGAACGCTTGACCCGTGTCCGGGTGCTCGGCCGAGCCCCAGCGCTGCTCTCCATCCCAGCTCCCTGCTCATGACCCTGGGAGCAGCGGTGACGGCTCAGGCAGGTGGGTCCCTGACGCCCACGGGGGAGGCCCGGACGGAGTCCCGGATCCTGGCTTCAGCCTGGCGCTGCCCTGCGACTGTGGGCATTTGGAGAGGAAGCTAGCGGGCATGAGACCTCTCTCTCTCTCTCTCTCTCTCTCTCTCTCTCTCTCTCTCTCCCCCTCTGCCTTTCAAATAAAGAAAATACATAAAAAGGAGAAGAGAAACAGGTGTCGGAGTGTTCCCAGAGTGCAGGTGGCTCTGAGGAGGAGAAAGTAGAGAGGGTCCAGCGCCGGGGGGAGGAGCCGCCTGCCCACAGCAGAGAGGGTCCAGCGCCGGGGGGAGGAGCCGCCTGCCCACAGCAGAGAGCGTCCAGCGCCGGGGGGAGGAGCCGCCTGCCCACAGCAGAGAGGGTCCAGCGCCGGGGGGAGGAGCCGCCTGCCCACAGCAGAGAGCGTGATGTCAGCCTGGAAAGATGCAGGCCAGACTCCCGGCCTCCAGAGCTGCAGAGCAGGAAGCTGGTGGGGGGTAACTTTTTATTTATTTGTTTTTATCTATTTCAAAGGCAGACAGACACAGAGAGATCTCTCATCAGTGGTTGACTCTGCAAATGACCTTAGCAGTCAAGACCGAACAGGCTGAAGCTGGGAGCCTGGAGCCTGGAACTCGGTCCAGCTCTCCCACTTGGGTGGCAAGGATGCAGGTAACTGAGCCATCGCTGGGTCTCCCAGGATCCGCACTAGCAGGTGGCTGGCGTCAGGAGCAGGGCCAGGCCCGAGTGCAGGAACCCCCATGTGGGAGGCTCACGTCCCACATAGTGGCACCTTAGCCGCTATGCCACCAGCACCCCCGGTGCTGTCAGGGCTCCTGGTCGGTTGCTGCGGCAGCCACAGGTGCCTGAGGCAGGCAGAGCCTGATGGGACCGGGCCAGTAGCGGGGAGGGGTGGGTGGGGCTCCGCTCCGCTCCGCCACAGTGCAGCTGCGCACCCGCTCTCAGAGGCCCTTCCCGGCCTGTGCCACAGGCAGTGGCCCTGTCCTGAGACCCAGCCCCGCCCACGGGACCCTAAGAAAGCCCCCATCACATCTCCTCCCCTCACTTCCACAGCTTCGTCGGTTTTCCCCTGCACACACAGGCCTCCACAGGACCCGGCAGGCAGAGCTGCAGGGGAAGGGGTGGGGAGGGAGCTGCAGCGCCCAGGGAGAAACCAGAGGAGAAACCCCCTGGCTCCGTCCCCAAGCTTCCCTTTGCTTTTTAATTATTTTTCAGAAGTTGCTTCGCAACGGATTTCCGGATGCAGCATCCCCCGCGGCTCCCACAACAAGTCTTGGCAGAAACCGGCTGCTTCCTCACCAGGTGGGAGGGGACCAGCGCCACGGCCCGGAAGCCCAGCGCGGCCGACACGGTGACCACGGCGCTGCTCCTTTGCACCGGGAGTCTCAGGACACACCCTGCCGTCAGCTGACGTGGGGGCCTCGGGCTGGCGCTTAGAAACGGGCTGGAGGCCAGAGCCCCAGCCCTGCAGGCTGGGCCGAGGGCGCCCCTGCTCACCCCTGGGCCCGGCTCGCAGACATTGCAGGCTGCTCTACGGGAGGTGGGCGGCTCTGCCAGCCCACAGGGGCGCTTCACTGGGCAGGGGCGGAGCCGGGCGGGGGGAGCACCAGCCCAGCCCGCTGCAGGCAGAGGCTGCCGGTGGAGTGCGGTTGCCCGCCCCAAGCTGGCGCCACCTCCTGCCCCAGGAGCACCCCGGCCTCCTCCACAAGGAGGAGTGCACTGTGTCCTTCCTCCTGCGGGCGCTGCAGGGCCGGGGAAGGGCAGGCCACGCAGCAGGAGCTTAGCCGGGGTGGCTTGGACGTGGCCCGTCGCAGAGCAGCAGACACGTCCCCCGGAGCCACGGGCCGGCAGAGTTGAGTGGTGAGGACGGTGCTGGGCACCCTGCAGCCCCTGGCAGGATGGGGACAGTGGGGCTGTCAGGGTGCTGTGGGGCTGAGACTGCACCCCTTCCACACACGCATATACACACCTCCTGTTCACCCCACTTCCACCTGCAGTCACACTCATTCACACACAGAAATGCAAAATCACTCACACTCTCATTGCTCAAAACCCTCACCATTCACATCTCTCACATGCACAGGGCACACCCTAATCCCATCTGCACACGAGCACACTCACAGTCACCCACACGCATGCTGTAACCTCTGTCCACGCTCACACCTTCATATTCACACACACACTCTAACCGAGGTCTGCACGTGTGCACACTCACATACAGTCATGTAACCTCTGGCTGTCCACGCTCACACACACCTTCATTTCACACACAGACTCTAACCCAGGTGTGCACATGCGCACACTCCTCGCTGTCGCACTCCTGCCAAACCCTGCAGGCACCCACAGCCCCCTTCCCTCTGTGCAGACCACACGTGACCCAGCCTGCAGGTAACCCGTGCACCTGGCGCGTGCACCGGCTGTGGCTCACTCCTGCAGGCAGAGGCGATTCCTGTCCAGTCCTGGCCAGGCTGGGCCCCCGTGCAGCCTCGACTGTCTGCTCCATGACCTTCATCTGCCCACAGGCACAGCCGAGGACCCCAGGCCCCCGAGCAGCCTTGGGGGGTTCTGTGATGCATCAGTGGCGGCTCAGAGCCAGCCCCCCACCCCTGGAGCTCCAGTGCCTGGGCTGGGGAACCGGGCAGCTCCCTGCGGCTTCCTGCCCCGCCCACTCGGTCACCTCCGGATGCCTCCCATGCCACAGGAAGCATCCCAGGGTGAGGGGTCTAGCCCCACGTGAGAACCCTGACATGCCAGCCACGCCTTGCCTGGACCCTGTTTAGCACTGTGCTGGGCCGCATACCTGTGTGTGCAATGCAGCCTCTCTGGCCTCCTAGAGCGCTGGGCGGAGGCCTGGCCCCCGTGGGTGCGCAGGGGCTGCCACAGTCACGCCCTCCCCAGTCCCGATGAGCCTCCCGGGGCTGAGCTGGAGTGAAGCCTGGAGCCCGGGCCAGCAGGGCGGGGTTCTGCAGCTGCTCTGAGAGTTCAGATCCCGACTCCGCAGCACGGGGTGGGAGCCAGACCCCCCCCCCGGAAGCCGGTGTGGTGCTGGTGATGGGGTCCGCACGGCGCTCCCCAGCCCAGAGCTACTTCCTGTCTCGCCCCCTGAAGGTGACCTCCCTGGACACAGCCCACACGCCCGTCCATGGAGGAGGAGACACTGCAGTCCATCCACACACCAGGCTGCTGCCGGCCACAGGGGTGTGTGTGGCAAGGTCGGTGCTGCAGCGTGGCTGGACCACAAACCACGGAACAGGAGCCAGACACAGGCCCGTGCAGATGGCTCCGCTGGCCAGAAGTGCGGGGCAGGCAGGTCTGCAGGGACAGAAAGCAGATCCGGGGGGCCGGGGCCGCAGGAATGGGGCTGCGGGAACGCGAGGGCGGGCTCTGCCCCGGCTCAGGGCCGCCTCTGGACGCTCGTGTTCCACGCGTCGCCCACCGATCGCTGCAGCCTGGCCAACACTCCACGGGGCTTGTGTGCCCACAGGGCCGTCCACGGACTAACGCGCGTCAGGCCCTGTTGGCAACAGAAACTTCATAAGCAGCCGGCCGGGCGCTTCCCTTGGGAAACTGGACCGGACTTCCCGGCCATCACGCCAGCTGCGAGTGAGACGCAAAGGGGCAGGACTTCCGGAATCACAATGTTTTAAAGATTTTTTTATTTCTTTGAAAGGCAAAATTAAAGAGAGGGAGAGAGAGAGAGAGAGCTCCTCCATGTGCTGGTTCCCTCCCTAAACGGCGGGAACCGCCCGCGGCTGGGCCAGGAGCCTCTTCCGGCTCTCCCAGGAACATTGGCAGGGAGCTGATCTAAGCGGAGCAGCGGGACCGGAACCGGCTCTCCCACGGGGCGTGGGCGCTTCGGGCAGCAGCCACCCCGCGGGGCTCAGTCCCAATGCCTGCCCCAAGGCAGGGCTCCCGGAGGGCACCCACAGCAGGTGCAGCTGGCCGTGGCGCCCACCAGGACCTGTGCACTGGTGGTAGACCGCGCTCGAGCGAGACGGGGGCTGGGGGGCCCCTGAGGGCTTCTGGAACCTGCGCTGGTCTCAGCTCACCAGGGAGCCCAGCCCCCCGGGGCCCGGGAGCCGTTCGGTCCCCCTGGGAAACTCTGGAAGCAGCGACCCCCGGCTGCCTGCGGGGCTCCCGCGGGCGACGCCAGGGGCCTGGCCGGCAGCTGAGCCCAGGCCTGCGGAGGGTGCCCGGGGCCGGTCCAGGGCTGAACCAGGCGGGAGGCTCGGCCCAGGCGCCGCTCCTCGTAAAGAGTCGGCTGACACAGCCTCAGATTCCCGCCAAATGGGCCTGCGAGGAGGACGGTCCCCATCCCACGGTGATTGGCTGGCACCAGGCCACATGACCATCCCTCAGCCATTCATCCATTGGGCCTGCGAGGAGGACAGTCCCTGCCCCACGGTGATTGGCTGGCACCAGGCCACATGACCATCCCTCAGCCATTCACCCAATGGGCCTGTGTGGAGGACGTTCCCTGCCCGACGGCGATTGGCTGGCACTGGGCCACATGACCTCCCCTCCACCAATCATGGTGGCCCACAAGATGCTGTGCTCCGATTGGCCACCCACGCAGACGGCGGCAGCCACGGGAGCCGGGATTGGCGGGGTCCCGAGGGCTGAGCGTCTCCAGCGTGAGGACCGGGAATTGGAGACCTTGAGCGAGGCGGGGCCGGGGAGGGCGCCCGCGGTCGGGGCTGCGGCCCGCGGACTTGGGGCCTCCCCGTGTCCGTGTCCGTGTCGTGCCCGCTCCTGCCCGGCGCGCGGCTCCTCGGGATGGCGCCCTGCCCTGTCCCGTGTGTGCGTGGTCACAGTCGTGGCCAGCTCGAGGCCCGGAATCGGCGCCCCTGTCCCCTCTGCGGGCGCCGCCCCCCGACCCCGCCCGGCGCCCGCAAATGGCCCAGGGCAGGGGACCGCAGGCCGGGCTGGGGTCTCCAGCGGCCCCGCGCCGCCGCCTGCCAGCGCGGCCCACGGGTGCCCACGGCCCCCGCCCGGCGCTCGGAGAGTGGCTCCCAGCCGGTGGCACCGCCGGCCGAACACTTCTGCCTGAGTCATTTGGCAGAACATCAAAGCCCGGAGAGGGGCCGCGTCCAAGTCTCCTCCTCTTTAAAAATAAGACGAAATGAAACGAAAACAAACCTGGGCAAGAGGAGAAGCAGCTCTCTGACGATCTCTCCCCCCCGGTGCCGGCCGGGACCGTGGGGCCCGGCACGCACAGGTGCCCTGGGTGGACACAGCGGCCGGGCCACCCGGTGCAGCCCTGCTGGGACGGCGTGTCCCCGCTCTGGGCTCGGCAGGGCCTGAGGCCGCAGGGTGGGGGTGGCGCAAGGGCTGGTCCCTGGGGTCAGTGGGGACTTCTGTGGGCTGGGGCCCTGGCTGGTTCCCGAGCCCAACTCCGCGGGTGGGAGCGTCCTCACAGGGTCCCAGGACAAGCCCCTCCCACAGCCGCGTCCACTCCCCATGTCCTCATCTCCTCCCGGTCACCCGGTCACCGGCCGAGTCCAAGCCCCAGGAAGGTGAAAGGCCCCTCCTGCTGGCAGGGTTGGCCCGAGTCCCACCGTGAGAGGAGTGTGAGGTGGGTGGTACGCGCAGCCACTTTGTCACACACGACCAGCTGAACCACAGTACACAGAGGTGACGCGCCCCCAGTGCGGCGCTCCCCAGGGCCTGAGATGCAGCGGTGTCACCAGACAGGCCAGAGGGACCTGGGACCCAGAGCTGGATCCAAAACGCTCAGGCCCGCCGCAGACAGAGGTCGGGGCAGGCGCAGTGCAGGACCAGCACCCCAGATCCCAGGGGGAACACTGAGGGGCCGGCGCTGCGGCTCACTAGGCTAATCCTCCGCCTGCAGCGCCGGCACCCCGGATTCTGTCCCGGTTGCCCCTCTTCCAGGCCAGCTCTCTGCTGTGGCCCGGGAGTGCAGTGGAGGATGGCCCAGGTGCTTGGGCCCTGCACCCCACGGGAGACCAGAAGCACCTGGCTCCTGCCTTCAGATCAGCCTGGTGCAGCGGCCATTGGGGGGTGAACCAACGGCAAAGGAAGACCTTTCTCTCTGTCTCTCTCACTGTCCACTCTGCCTGTCAGAAAAAATGTAAAAAGCACTGAGGGCTAGGGGAGGCTGGGCCCTCTCCCACAGCCCTCTGGACAGTGTACGTGCCGGTCGACCTGACTTCTGGCCGCAAAAGATAAGAACTTGTACATGAACAGGCAGCGAAGAACATACCAAAGACATGCTAAGGAAAACCAAGCAATGTCTGCGGCATGTAGAAGCAGTACGTGCACAGGAAGATGATTGGACGGCGCCTGCGGGATCAAAGAGCTGATTGGTTGAGCAGACGATACATATGCCAGACACAGGCTGGCGCAGCAGCTTCCTCTCTTTTACCTTTTATGTGCTGTTCTTATTCTTTATAAATAATTCTTTATTTCTTTATACTGAAGGGGAATCAACAGCGCTCCTGGTCGTTCTTCTGCACGACAGAGGGCCGCTCCGAGCAGCACACACGTGTTCCCCCCCGAACGACCCCTCCTCCGGGAGACAGCGAGGTCTCTTGCGCGCACAGCGGCAGCACAGGGCAGAGTCCCGGCTGGATGTGCGGGTGGGGGTCTCCCTCCTGGGGCCTCCCCTTGGGCTCCCGGCGGCCCCTGCGGCGCCCGTGCTGGGACCCCGCAAGCACCTCGGCCCCCCTGGCTGCTGGCTGCGCGTGGCTCGCCTAGTTTTCTGGTTTCACGGAGGAGCCTGTGTTTCTAACCGTGGGCTCGCACAGGGTTCGTGTTGTGAGCCGAATCGCACCCCTCAGCAAACACAACACGGCCCCTCCGAGTCACTGTCACTGGAGACGAGGTCCTGGCAGGTGCGATCGGTGAGGTGAGTCACCAGGAGCAGGTTTGCCCGGCTCTGTGATGGCTGACGCCATCAGGAGAGGAGAAGAGGCCCAGACTCAGAGGGAGGAGGCCGAGACCGGCGGACGTGGCCGCCGTGGCCGCCAGCCGCGAGCCCGGGGACACCGCAGAGTCGGTTCTTCCGCAGTGGCGTCTGAGAAAGCGTGGAGCAGGTGCCTGGTGTCGCGGCCCCTGGTCGGCGGGCCTGCAGCGCGGCAGCCCGGGGACACCAGTGCCATCGGGGTCAGGGAGGCCTCTGCACTTGGGCCGGCCCGGAAGTGACATCCTCGCCGTCTGACGGGGACGCCGAGCAAGCTCTTCTCTGGAAGGCTCTGGGGCCCACAAGCAGCGCCCGCGGCAGGTCCACGGAGCGCCCAGGGAGCCCCGCGCCCGCAGAGGGCCCTCCAGGGGCTAAGGACGGCGTTGAGCGCCCGCCAGCTCCTGCGGCTGAGTTACGACCATTAGACCAGACGGCGCAGTGCCACGGTTTCCAGATGTGTGTTTGCCCTCTCAGTGCAGCCTGCCCGGGTACACAGCAAGCCACTGCCAGAGCCTCGTTGGCACACCCCTGGGGAAAAACCAGCCTGAACCAGCCCGGCCTTCGCAGCCAGTCCCGGGCATTCCGGGAGAGGCCAGATCAACAGCCGCTTCCTGTGTGTGATTCACACACCCCTGGCACTCCTGCAGGGACAGAGCTGTGTGGCAGCCACAGGGAGGACACGCCTGGCAGGCCACAGGAAGTGGGATGTCACCGAGGGGGAGGGCGGCGTGAGGACAGGACGCTGTGTCCAGTTCAGGAAGGACCCACGGCTGGCTGGGGCGGGAGGCAGCAGTGAGAACGGAGAGGGAGCAGTCGCCAAGGGACTTGGAGTGTGTGGCGCCCCGTGGCCGCCAGCACGGAGCAAGACCCGGGCGCCCCGGCAGGGAGCGGGCTGTCTGCTGGGGTGAACCTCACAGCCCCGGGCTCCTGCAGGGGGGCCCTGTGCGCTCCTTGTCTATCCAGGGCACATCCCAGCGGCAAAGCGCGTCCAGACAGAGACCTGGAAAGACAGGTTCCTCACCCCAGTGTCCCAAACGCGCAGGCTCCTGGGCTCCCGAGTGTCGGCAGTTGTGTCGAAGCCGCCCCCCCCCCCCCCCCCCGCTCTGTGGCGGAGTTCACCTGGAAGGCTCAGCACCGCCAGGTGGATCCTGCTGCGCCCAGAGCAGGCACGGGCGGGCGGCGCCTGGCCTCAGCCTCTGGCCGTCTCCACCCCCTGTGGCATGCGTGTGTGTCAGTGCACGGGGAGTGTGAATGGGGCAGGGGTCCTCCTCTGTGTCTGGGTGTGGGGCTGCTGCTGTCGGGGAGGGGCTCGGTGCAATCCGGGAGCCCCGTGGCTGGGTTGGGGTTCCCCAGAGGAACAGCAGCTAGGACAGATACAGGGACTGGCACGGACGTAGCTGGGGAGTGGATGGAGAGAGAGAGAGAGAGAGAGAGAGAGAGAGAGAGAGAGAGAGAGAGAGAGGTCTTCCTGCTAGGGCTGGCGTTCACCACCACAGGGGCTGCAGGTCTGCATGAGCAGGGTAGGCAGGTGGATTTCTCCTGCAGAGACCTCGGCTTCCCCCAGAGCCCTCGCGTTGCTGGAGGAAGCTGGCCCGCGGGGCGACCTCTGCCCCTCCGGGAGCTGTCAGCCAACCGCCTGCATCCAGTCCTCCCAGCAGCCGGAGGCTTGAGGACCCCTGGGCGCCCTCACCCAGCCAGCTCCACGCATAGCGCTGGGCCCCTCTGCTGAGGGCCTGCGGCTCGCGGAGGCTGCCCACACTGCCCAGGCCCGCAGAGCAAGTGAGCGGGAGCAGGCCCGTGGGGCCCACCGCCTGTGCTGGGAAGTCAGCAGAGGGCCAGGAGCTCCTGTCGGCCTGACCGTGCAGAGCGAGGTGCCAGGCTGAGCCGGACAGTGTTGGGAGCACAGGCTGCCCTGCTGTGGAGACCTGCGTCCGGGCAGGCGGGTCAGGCAGAGGCCGCAACACGGCATCCCGGAGACGCAGAGCAGGGGTGCAGCTCCGGCTCCATCTCTGGTCCCCTCCCCCTGCCGACGCGCACCCTGGGAGGCAGCAGGTGACGGCTCAAGTGCTGGGTCCCTACCAGCTACGTGAAACACCCGGATGCAGCTCCTGACTCCTGGTTTTGGCCTGGCCCGGCCCCGGCTGTGTAGACACTGGGAGTGAGCCGGAGGGTGGCAGACACCTCCGTCAGAGCCCAGGACCTGGAGCCCCAGTGGCCACCCCACCCCAGCCTTGCTCTGTAGCCTACCCAGAATGCCGTGTGGTCCTCCTCCTGAGCCCCCTCTTGCACACCTCCCCCAGGCCAGGTGAACACACGTCTGCGTCCGCCCAGAGAGAGCATCCCTGTCAGAGGCCCTGCAAGGCAGGCGCACGGCTGCTGCCTCCTCCCTCGGTGCAGGGGCAAGGCCTGCGAGCGGCCCCTCGGCCCGGCTGCTCCCAAGGGTGGCCGTGGAAAGGTGGGAGGGGTCTTAAGGACACGCCTTCACCCCAAATCTTCGGCCCCGCCCAGGTGGCACACGTGAGTGAAAAGCTCGGCAGTCACACACGGGACCCGCGATTCCCTCCCTGCTGGAGATCAGACGGGGAAAGTGGGAGCCAGGATGGATGGACAGGAACTGGCAGTGCCGGGCGCACCCACCATTCCCCCGGGGTCAGGCCACGGGACCCTGAGAATTCTCCAGCTGCAGCAGAGGCACTGGGGAGTCTCCTGGGAGGCCCAGGTGCAGGCCAGGGCTGCAAGGGCACAGCCTGAGCCCA
>CM027396.1:24774693-24795737 GCA_015711505.1 Sylvilagus bachmani
CCTCCCCTGCACTGAGCCCACCCCCTGCTCTGAGCCCACCCCCTGCCCTGAGCCCACCCCCTGCACTGAGCCCACCCCCGTAGCTGCATCGGCACCCGGCGCTGCACGTGCACGTGTGCAGAAAGCCAGGGGACGACCTCTTGATACTGCATCAGATACCTCCAGATACTGCATCACCAAGGGTCTGGGGAGGAGACACCAGAGTGAGCCGATGTCTAACCCGGCTGAAGGTTAGAGCCTCAGAGATGAGAAAGGAACTGGACAACATCTGTCCCAGCAACAGGGGCTCCTTCATAAAACCAGGGTGCAAGCTGCATACTTGCATGTGGACTGGCCACACCCGCTTTGTTTAAAGGTTTATTTATTTATTTGAAAGAGTTAGAGAGAGAGATAGAGAGATCTTCCATCCGCTGGTTCACTCCCCAGATAACTGCAGTGGCCAGCACTGGGCCAGGTGGAAGCCAGGAGCCAGGAGCTTCTTCCAGGTCTCCCACATGGATTCAGGGGCCCAAGCACTTGGGCCATCTTCCACTGCTTTCCCAGGCCACAGCAGAGAGCTGGATGGGACGTGGAGCAGCCAGCCCAGGCTGGCTCCTTATGGGATGCCGGCATCGCAGCAGAGGCTTTACCCACCATGCCACAGCACCAGTCCCTACACTCCTGTCTAAGAGAACTGCATGTGGGCCCGGCATAGTGCAGCCTGGGACACAAGCGCCACAGCAGAGCGCGACTGCAGTCCTGGCTGCTCCAGCCCCCTGCTGACACCTGGGGAGGCAGCAGATGCCGGCCCCAGTGCTTGGGCCCCGCACCCACACGGGAGACCAGGATGGGGTTCCCAATTCCTGGCTTTAGCCTGGTCCAGCCCTGGCCATTGCAGCCATCTTGGGAGTGAACCAGCGAGTGGAAGATTCCACCCCCCCTCCCCATCTCTCCTCTCCGTCACTCTGCCTTTCAAATAAATGGATAAATCTTTTTTAGAAAGAATATTTCAGGGCCGGCGATGTGGCGCAGTGGGTTGACCCCCTGGCCTGAAGAACTGGCATCCCATA
This sequence comes from Sylvilagus bachmani, assembly GCA_015711505.1. Classification (NCBI taxonomy): domain Eukaryota; kingdom Metazoa; phylum Chordata; class Mammalia; order Lagomorpha; family Leporidae; genus Sylvilagus; species Sylvilagus bachmani. The sequence goes on from CM027396.1 coordinate 24,775,743, forward strand.
TGGACACCAGTTTGAGAGTCGGCTGCTCCACTTCTGATCCAGCTCTCTGCTGTGGCCTGGGAAAGCAGTGGAGGATGGCCCAAGTGCTTGGGCCCCTGCACCTGCCTGGGAGACCTGGAAGAAGCTCCTGGCTCCTGGCTTCGAATCAACGCAGCTCCATCCGTTGCGGCCAATTGGGGAGTGAACCATCGGATGGAAGACCTCTCTCTCTCTCTCTGTCTCTCTCTCTCTCTCTGCCTCTCCTCTACGTAACTCTGACTTGCAAATAAATCATCTTTAAAAAAAAGAATTAAAAAAGAAAGAATAATTCACAACAGGGAGAGATTCGTGCATCTTGAGTGGAAGCCCAGGGTGTGGAAAGGGAGCACACGCGGGTGAGGCCCCTCCAGGGAGCCTGGAAGGGCGGGTCCGGCACAGCAGGGCCGGGCGTCCCTGGGTGGGGGCTGCCCACGCACTCTCACCCTCACTGCTTGGCCCGCATTCAGGCCTCACACATCTCACGCAAGGAACATGCACGCGTGCATCCTGTGGCTAGAAGACAGCATTATACTGTGTCATGTGTGCTGCGTGTGGTGTCTGTGTGTGTCACCTTGTGTCTGACTTGTATGTATTGTGTCATGTATGCTGTGTCATGTGTGCTGCGTGTGGTGTCTGTGTGTGTCACCTTGTGTCTGACATGTATGTATTGTGTCATGTATACTGTGTCATGTTGCTGCGTGTGGTTCTGTGTGTCACATGTCTGACATGTTGTGTGTATTGTGTCATGTATGCTGTGTCATGTGTGCTGTGTGTGGTGTCTGTGTTGTGCCATGCAGTGTCTGACATGTTGTATGTATTGTGTCATGTATGCTGTGTCATGTGTGCTGTGTGTGGTGTCTGTGTTGTGTCATGCTGTGTCTGACATGTTGTGTGTATTGTGTCATGTGTGCAGTGTCATGTGTGTTGTGTATGCTATCATGTGTTGTGTTGTATGTCATGTGTGTTGTGTGCATCATGTCCTTGTGCGTCATGTGTTGTGTGTGTTGTGTTGCATGTATTGTGTTTCATGTGTGGTCATGTGTCATGCTGTGTGCGCTATGTGTTGTTTGCCATGTGCCTGTGTACATGTCATGTTGTCTGTTGTGTGCTGTGTCATGTGCCATGTGTGGTGTGTGTCGTTTTTGTCATGTTGTGAGTGCTGTGTGCATTGTGTCATGTTGTGTCATGTGAGTGCTGTGTGTGTTGTGTTGTCATGTGTGTTGATCAAGGCGCTATCACAGGAGGACTCTCGGGAAGACTGGGTCAGGTGGCTCTGGGTGGCAGACGTGCAGACGTGGGCCGTGGGTGGAGCCCGTTTGGGACCGGACTGGCACAGGCTCCCCAGGGCGGGGCTCCTGCCAGCATCAGTGCCTCTTAGGTGCACCTGTAGCTCGGACGTCAGCACCCGCCGGGCAGGCTGCCGGGGACACAGGACTGGTTGAGGGTGGCAGAGGTGGAGGAAGCACCGTGTGTGTGGACTCCCGCACGTGGGGGCTCCGAGGCCGGCAAAGCCACCGTTCCAGGCGTCCCTCCCAAGGGTCCCCGCCCGGTGGCCTGCTCCTCACAAGGCCTCCTCGTTGCTTTCTGAGCCTGTGCCGCTCCGAAGCCAAGCTCCAGCCACTCTACCCAGGGGCCAGGGGGCACAGGACACAGGCTGAGGAGGCGGGGAGCTGCTCCCGCTCCGCCCGGCCTCACCTTTCTGGCTTGTCTTTCCAGCTGAGAAACGGGGACAGTAAGGATGGCACAGAGCTGCCGGGGTCATCTGCAGAGTCACGTGAGGCGTGTCAGCGTCCTCTTGCCTGAGGACGGTTCACCAGTGGAACCGGCCAGCATTCTGCACACCCTGTCCACCTGTCCGTCCGCCCACGAGCCCACTACTGGCCAACATCAGGGCCCACAGGGAAAGATCCCCCCGCAACAGGAACAGAAACCAAGTGGGAGTCTTGTCTCCAAAGATGCCATCAGAGCCCCCGGTCACCCGGACAAGGGACCCCATGGCCACGGCAGCTCAGAGGGAGAGGGGCCCGGGCAGAGTCGGCCATCGCTGGTGTGGAGGCGGAGCAGGGCCAGGGCCAGAGGTTTCCCCTGCTGGCCTCCCTGGCTTTCACTGGGCTCCTGTCCCCTCCCGTGCTGCTCTGCTACCAGCACCCACCCTGGACCCAGCAGTGACCTCCGGCCAAGCCCGCCTCAGGCCCAGGAGTCCTGCTTTCCGGTTCTGGCTTGAACCCTGGCACCAAGGATGGGGCGGGGGCAGCCTAGCCTTATTCTGTGGGTCCCAGGCCCCTGCCTCCCTCCCCCGCCCGCCCCCAGCCCCCAGGGCACCTGGCCCTCCTCCCTGGCTCCGCCTGCCCCACAGCCCTCTGGGAAGGCGCACTTCTGCCTCATGACCCGGGTCCCGCAAAGCCACGCAGCCCACCACCTGCTGCTGACGGAGTCCCGGCTTCTCAGGGCAGGAACCAGGGTGCCTGTGGGAAGGCGCAGGCTCGGCCCAAACAGAGCCCAGGGCAGGCAGCAGCACCCCCCCAATGGGGCAGCTCCGGGCGCTCCAGCCAGGGCCACCTTCCGCCCCCCCGGGGGTGAACAAGAGTGCTGGGAGGTGACGGGAGCCCACCTGCAGATTAATGGGGCCCTGGGAGCGGGGGTGTCTGAAGTGGGGGTATTAATTATTCCAATTTGCAGCAAGTGCTGGCGGCGGAACGCGTCTGAGACCGGGCCTGGCCCTGGCCCACATTCCCAAGGAGGCAGCCCGAGCTCCCCACAGCGCCTCTGGGGGCTGGGGCGGGGCCGGTGGTGCACCCCTCCTCACCAAAGCCCGGCTGGGGCCACGTGGCTCAGACGGAGAGCCAGGCGTGTCTGGGAGGCAGTTCGAGCTGTGCCGCGGTGACTCTGGGTCCTGGTGGGGGCCCGCCGGGGGGCTTTGCCGCCGCGCAGGGCTGGCGCAGAGCTGGACGCGGAGTCCGTCTGCAGGGCGCAGGGGCGGCCGGACCATGGCCAGACAGCGAGCGTCTGCTTGGGACGCTGACAGCGCCACCTTTCGTATGCAACACGTGGATGCTTTGAAGCTCAGGACGCGGTGCCAGCGTGTGTCCCAGCGTCGCTGCGTCCCATCCAGCACCCAGCCACCTGGGAGACAGCAGCAGTCAGCCTGAGCACTGGGGCCCCACACCCACGCGGGAGACCCGGATGGGGCTCTGCGCGCCTGACTATGGCCGTGTCCTGGCTGCTCCACTTCCGATCCAGCTCCCTGTTAATGACCTTGGGAAGCAATGGAAGATGACCCAAGTGCTTGGGCCCCTGCACCCATGTGGAAGACCGGTTGAAGCTCCTGGCTTTGGCCTGGCTCAGCCCAGTCTGTTGCAAACACTGTGTGTGTGTGTGTGTGGGGGGGTGAACCATCAGATGGAAGACCCCTCTCTCTCTCTCTCTCTTTCTCTCTCTCCCTCTATTTGTCTGTGTCTTTAAAACACAGCACCACCTGAAGACACGTGTGGTGTGCACTGGGCCCTCGGCGCACAGGTGTGGCCATCTGTCTCTTCAACTTCTCCTGGCAGAGTAGACGCGGGTGCCCATTTGCGAATGACTCACTGAGCCCTCCTCAGATGCTGCCTCCTTCCCCGGTCCCTGGCCTCTGGAAGGGACCCACAAGCCAGACAGCCCTGCCCCCAGCACAGCACAGTGACGGCAGTGAAAGCGACACAAGACTGAGAAACCCTGGGGAAGCAGTGGACAGAGGCGCTGACGCAAAGCCGGTGTGCCCAGCGCCGTGTGTGAGGAGCAGGGGTCCTGGAAGCTTCACCACCGCCGGAGACAAGAGCTGCAGGCCAGAGCCACAGCGGGCGTCAGCAGGGGAGGCGCCTCCTGCTCCTTCCAGCCCGAGGCCCAGCCTCCCCGGCTCCCCGTGCCTCACTCCCGTGCCTGCACACGGCCCTCGCGGGACTCTGCCCCCCATGTCCCTGTGCTTGACAATGGCTGGGCCGTGGGATGCAGGCACGCAGCTGGGGTCTCACCCACACAGGAGCGAGGGTCAGGAGCGGGGCAGGGCACGCAGCCCACCGGAAGCTCCCAGAAACGGGGGCTCTGCAGCCACAGCTGCTTCCCCGGTCTCCACTCCTCCAGGGGGCAATTCTGGGACCCCTCTGCCCACCCCTCTGGGACCCCTCCACCCACCCCGCAGGGGCTCCCTCCTGGGTCTCTGAGACACACACAAAGCCAGGTGAACTCCCCAGTGAGGGTCAGTGGGTGCTCACAGGTCCGTGTGCTGTGTCAGGGCAGCGCCGGGGTGCGGGGAGAGGCGTGGACTCCAGCCGGGCCTGCCTCTTCCGTATCTGAGCAGAAAACCCCTGGGGTCCCGGACCCTCCCCTGCAGCCGCTTGCCCCGGTCCAGTGGCCCGAGGGAGCCCAGGCAGAGGCCAGACCGTGGCCTCCCTGCACTTGTGCTCCCAGGCCACTCAGCCGAGCTCCAGAGGCCCGCCGTGGCTCCCGCCCGCCCCCAGGGCCCTGGGCCTGACCCTCTCTCACTGCATCCCAGCTCTGAGCCCTCAAACTCCCCAGGGACCCCCGCCTCACTCTCAACCCCTGCTCACAAGGCTCGCCCCAGTCACCTGTGCCCCCATACTGGGTGTGCACAGCAACGGTGCCTCCGGTCACCTGCTCCCCACGGGCCCCCAGCTCCATCAGGGCAGAGGTGTCGGAACTGAGCCCGCCGCACCTGGAGAGCAGAACACACTCGGACAGCGCGCGCAGTGAGCGGCCCGAGGACAGGCAGAGGGCAGCCGTGCGGGGACAGAGCTCCGTGGACGCTGCACGGGGGAGTGGGCATCAGCTCTGAAATGGGGCACATGCGTGTGTCTCAGCCCCGAGATGAATGCTCACGCGATGAGGCACGAGGCGGAGCCTTGCACGGCCCGCCCCAGGAATCCCTGCAGAGAAAGCTGAAGATCCAGTTCCCGGGGCCCAGGGCCGGGAAGGGCCACACACCCCGACCTCTCCCTGCTGCTGCCCACAGGCACACGCAGGCACGGAAGCTCATCCCAAAGGCCAGACTCCCTGTTCCCGAGGGGCAGCGGGGCTGCGAGGGGCTCTGGGCTCCGCTGTCCACAGGCTGGTGACCTGGACCCCTAAGGCCCTCCACTGCTTGACACCTGTCCAACGCCATCAGTGGGCTTGGGCTCCAGTGGGCCTTTCTGTGGGGCACTTACACAGTGGTCAGTTAGGGTTACTGTGATCCCAGCGTGGCCAGCTCCCCGCACCCCTGCCCACACGGCCACAGATACTCCCATGCACCCTGTGAGGAGTGGATGCTGCTGGGTCCGTTTCTCAGACGAGAAAACAGAGGCACAGAGACCAGACGCAGCTAGACCATGGGGATTTTCCAATCTGGACCCTGACACCAGCATCCAGGTGCCCCCAGTCAGCCCCTGGCCGAGGGGCTTCCCACACCAACAGGGATGCAAGAACTAGGCTGGTCCTTGGCTCTTTGTAAGGCAACAGCGCAGTGTCAGCCTCACCTCCTTGTCACCTGTGTGTGTGGGGGGCAGAGGCCTGGCAGGGGCAGAGGGCTCTGGTGTGACAAGGGGGACAAGGAGGGACACTGATATGGGACAGCCCCCCCCACACACACACAACCTGGCAAGAAGGGCGAGGCCGCAGGGGCCAGGGATCACAGAGCAACACAACTGATCAGGCACCTGTGTGTCCATGAGGGCTGCTTGGAGCAGACACGCAAATCAAAATCGCACACACACATGTGCAGGCACACACATACATGTGCAGGCACACACGTGCTCTTTTCGTTCCTCTGTGACTTTTCTCCCGTGTCATTCTTTTCACCCTTTTCCCGGGGGGGGGCAGCTGCAGGTTAGGGCTGGTTCACTTGCATTTACAGCAGAGTGCGCTGGGCCTGTCCGCAACTGCGTGGGGGGCAGCCCACCCCACCCAGTCGAGTCTGCTGTTGCCCTTGGGGGCGGGCGCAAAAACAGCACTGTGTCTTTAAGGGAGCAGCCGCCGCGCCGGCAGCCGGGCAGTGAAAAGGCTAACGGGCGGTGGAAGGGAAGGAGTTTAATCTAATTTGGTTGGAGGGTGTCTGTGTGCCGGGCTGTTTTTTGGAGTGTGGGAATAGAGGAGAGAAGCTGCCCCCTTGAATGGTCCCTTCTGCGCCAGAAGCAGTGGGGAGCCGGGCGGACGCCAGTGATGCAAAGCCCGGCCCTGAAAGAGGATTAAAGCCGCGGTCTGATTTGCAATTCACACCAAGGCCCCCCACGGACACCCTGCTAATATTTCAAACCGGGTCCAGGGCAAGCAGCCCTATAATAGCCACCACCACCGGCTGGCGGGAGCAAGGCCCGCACCAGGGCACGCCTCTGCCTGCCTCTTGCCCTGCCCACTCCCCAGCGCCCCATGAGTGGCGTCGGGGCGCCCCGGCACGTCCCTGCACCCTCTGCGGGCTCGGGGTGGCTCTGGAGCGTCCCAAGGAGGAAGGTGTGGGGCCGGCCGCGCCCCGCGTGTGCTGTGTCAGCTCCCAAGTTCTGCTGGGAGGCGCCGGCCGAGGTCGGGGAGCAGCCGTCAGCCCGCACACCACTTTCTGTTCTGACCCGAAGGTCAACCCCACGCTGCGAGGCCCAGGCCTGGTCCCCGCACCAGCACTGGCCTCTGGGCTCCGGTTCCACCGGCTCTCGCTTCCAGTTAGCCGCAGAGTGCCAGGCGTGCGGCTCAGCGTCTACTGCTGGAAGCCTTGGGGCTTTTCGTCTGAAACGCGTCATCTGGGTTTTCCGTGATCCCGTGTCGGAGAGGCCGGCCCGTTGCTCGGCGACTCCCACGGACCGAACGCCAGGAGATGCGACTCTGGGTTTCAGCCAAGCCCGGCGAAGCCTCTGCGGAGAGGAGTCAGGACAGCACCCAGCTCCGGCCCTGCCCTCCCCAAAGCCTCATTTGCGGGAACCGGAGCGCGCAGAATAAGGGGAATTATCTTTTTTTACTTTTATTTTTTTTTGAGGTGGCCGGGCTGGAAAGCGCTCCCGCCGCCACGTTCTCTGAGACAGGGTTTAATTACAAAGTTGCATTAAAAACCTGCGCTCGGACCCCAGAGGCGCGGTAGGGTTTCCATCCAGTTGGGCCCATCGCGATTCCCACGACGGTCCCCGGTGCTTTCTTTCGCCTCTTTCATCCGTGGTTAAATATGTAAATAAAACGTCTAAAGTCATTCTTCAAAGAAGACAAAAGAAAAAAGGGCTGAGGGGGAAAGACAGCCATAAAATTCCTCCCCATTCTGCGCAGCGAGGCCCGGGCGGCGAGCAGCGGGGGACCTGGCGCTCCGCGGAGCCGCCGGCCCGAGCGCGCGCGCGGGGGAGCACGCGGGAGATAAAGCGGGGGTCTCCGCAGCTGCAGCCATCAAAGGCCCTTTCACTTATTAGTTCCAGAGCCGGCCGTGGCCTCCCTTGGCCGGGCCGCGCCCAGCGCTCCCGCAGACGTGGTTATTGAAAAAAAAAAATTTAAAAGTCCAGCGAGGCGGTGCTGCCGGCCAGCGGCACCCCGAGGCTCGGGCAGGGGCGCGCTCCGGCCGCGGCGCCTCCTCGGAGGGGCCGAGAGGATGGGGCAGGGACGCGGGGCGGGGGGAGAATTCTAGAACTGAGCCAGGCTGCTGCGTGTTCCACTTTACAAAGTTTGGGAAATAATACACCGAACGCGGGGTAATTGTTCTAAAAACGGCTCTAAGTGCCGTTTCCCGGGGAAAGAACTCGGCTGGACGCGCCCCTGGGTCCGCTCCCGCTGCGGGGCGCCCGGGGACCCCGCGCCGCAAGTTCTGCGGGGCACGCAACCTCCCGCGGATCGCGCCCACGCGGGACCGCACGCCCCGCTTCCGCCGCGAAGGACGGCGCGCGCCAGGGCCCTGCTCCTTCGCGGGGGCGCAGGGAAGTGGGGTCCCGGGGTGCTGTCCCAGCTGCCGGGGGCCGCAGCGAGCGCGCCCCCAGCTCCGCCCTGGCTTGCCGGGCTGCCGCCTGGCCGCGCCCCCGCGGGTCACTCCGGCGGCCGGCGAGAGCGAGGGCGAGCGACCGCCCCCAGCGCGCAGGCCGCGCCGCCCCGGGAGCCCGGCGGGGCCGCGAGCCCCCTCCTCCCGGGGCGGGGGCGGCGCCAGAGGTCCCGGGACACGGCTCCCCTCCCCCGCGCGCCGCCTCGGAGCCGCGGCCCCCAAATCGGCTTCCGCCCCTCCCCCTCGCTCGCCGCTTTGAAATTTCAAAGGCAACCCGGGCCCGGAGCCGGAGCCCCCCGGCCCAGCCCCGCCCCTCCGGGGGAGATGCGGCGCTTTTAGGAGCCCAGGGCCCGCTTTATGGCCCAGGCTGTAAAAGGCAGATCCCACCCCTCTCCGAAACCGCCCTCCGCCTGGGACCCACCGGAGGAGTCCGGGAGAGGCGCGCGGCCCCCCGCCGGGCCCCGAGCAGCCTGGGCGTCCTGCGGGCGGGAGGCCGGGCCGAGACGGGGCGCCCGACGGGAGGGCGGGCCGGGCCGGGGGCGGGCTGGCGGCGGGGGGCTCGGCCCCCGCGGGGCCCGGAGCGGGCCGGGGCAGCGCGGGCCGCGGGGCTTTTCTCATGCAAAGCGGCGGCGGGGCGGGGCGCGCGGCGGGGCGGGGGCGGGGCCTGTCGCCGCTCGGCTTTTCCCCCCTCGCCTCCTTTTTTTTCCGCGAGTCTTCTCCTCCCGGGACGCAAACCGCGGAGCAGCTGCCGGCCGGGCCGGGCCGGGCGGGCGGGCGGAGGCCGGCGCGGGGAGGAGGAGCCGCCGCGCGCCCCGCGCCCCGCGCCCCGCGCGCCGCGGCCGAGGGTGGGAGCCCGCGCCGGGAGCTCCGGGGGCCCCTCTCGCAGCCCGGGACCAGCCGGCCGGGCGCTCGGCGGCGGAGGCGAGCCGGGCGGGCCGGGGTCGCCGCGCGGGCATGGGCGGGGGCCCGGCGCCCGCAGCCCGCGCGCGGGCGCGGCGGCCCTGAAGCGGGGGCGGGGGGCGCGCGGACGTGTGTGCGCGCGCGCGCGGCCCCCTCCGACGCCAGCATGCGGCGCCCGGGCCCGCGCCTGTGGCTGCTGCTGCAGGTGGTGGGCTCCTGCGCCGCCATCGGCTCCCTGGACCGCGAGCGCCCGGGCGACGGCCAGTGCCAGCCCATCGCGATCCCCATGTGCAAGGACATCGGCTACAACTCGACGCGCATGCCCAACCTGATGGGCCACGAGGACCAGCGCGAGGCCGCCATCCAGCTGCACGAGTTCGCGCCGCTCGTGGAGTACGGCTGCCACGGACACCTGCGCTTCTTCCTGTGCTCGCTGTACGCGCCCATGTGCACCGAGCAGGTCTCGACGCCCATCCCCGCCTGCCGCGTCATGTGCGAGCAGGCCCGCCTCAAGTGCTCGCCCATCATGGAGCAGTTCAACTTCAGGTGGCCAGACTCGCTGGACTGCGCCAAGCTGCCCAGCCAGAACGACCCCAACTACCTGTGCATGGAGCCGCCGCACAACGGCTCGGACGAGCCCCGCCGCGGCGCCGGCCTCTTCCCGCCGCTCTTCCGGCCGCAGCGGCCGCCGGGCGCGCAGGAGCCCCCGCCGCGGGAGGGCGGCCCCGGGCGCGCCGGCTGCGACAACCCGGGCAAGTTCCACCACGTGGGCAAGAGCGCGGCGTGCGCGCCGCTGTGCGCGCCGGGCGTGGACGTGTACTGGAGCCGTGCCGACAAGCGCTTCGCCGTGGTCTGGCTGGCCGTGTGGTCCGTGCTGTGCTTCCTGTCCAGCGCCTTCACCGTGCTCACCTTCCTCATCGACCCGGCGCGCTTCAGGTACCCCGAGCGCCCCATCATCTTCCTCTCCATGTGCTACTGCGTCTACTCCGTGGGCTACATCATCCGCCTCTTCGCGGGCGCCGAGAGCATCGCGTGCGACCGGGACAGCGGCCAGCGCTACGTGATCCAGGAGGGGCTGGAGAGCACGGGCTGCACCCTGGTCTTCCTGGTGCTGTACTACTTTGGCATGGCCAGCTCGCTCTGGTGGGTGGTCCTCACGCTCACCTGGTTCCTGGCCGCGGGCAAGAAGTGGGGCCACGAGGCCATCGAGGCCAACAGCAGCTACTTCCACCTGGCCGCCTGGGCCATCCCGGCCGTGAAGACCATCGTGGTGCTGGTGATGCGCCGGGTGGCGGGCGACGAGCTGACCGGCGTGTGCTACGTGGGCAGCATGGACGTGAACGCCCTCACGGGCTTCGTGCTAGTGCCGCTGGCCTGCTACCTGGTGGTGGGCACGTCCTTCGTGCTGTCCGGCTTCGTGGCCCTCTTCCACATTCGCCGGGTCATGAAGACGGGCGGGGAGAACACGGACAAGCTGGAGAAGCTCATGGTGCGCATCGGCGTCTTCTCCGTGCTCTACACCGTGCCCGCCACCTGCGTCATCGCCTGCTACTTCTATGAGCGCCTGAATGTGGACTACTGGAAGACCCTGGCCACGCAGCACAAGTGCAGGGTGAACAACCAGACCAAGGACCTGGACTGCGCCATGGCGGCCTCCATCCCCGCCGTGGAGATCTTCCTGGTGAAGGTGTCCATGCTGCTGGTCGTGGGCATCACCAGCGGCATGTGGGTCTGGACCTCCAAGACCCTGCAGTCCTGGCAGAGCGTGTGCAGCCGCCGGCTGAGGCGGAGCAGCCGCAGGAAGCCCGCCAGCGTCATTGCCGGCGCCGGCGCGGGCATTTACACCAAGGCCCAGCCTCCCCCCAAAAGCCACCAGGGCAAGTACGAGATCCCCGCCCCGCCGCCCACCTGCGTGTGAGCGCACCCAGGGCGGCCCCGGGTCTCTGCCCGAGCTCTGCTTGCTTGTCTGCCCGGTGTGTGTCTGGTTTTTTTTGTTTTGTTTTTTAACGTGAAAGTTGAGAGATAACTCAAGTGTTTACCCTGGAGTCCCGGATGCTGTGACCCACTGACCGTGTGAAGGGACGAGCGAGTGGGCGGGTTGCTTTCTGGGGGGCGGGCAGCTCCTCTGGGAGGGGCCCTGGCATCGCTAACTGGGGGCGATCGAACTGATGGCCCCGGAAGTGCACTGTGTACGAGCCGGGGCTGCTTTGCTGGGGGAGAAGCTCCCGCTGCCCGGGAGGCTGCGGGCGACAGCAGCTCGTGTGTGGGGAGAAGGGGCCCTGGCAGCCCCTCCCGCTCCGCCGGGCTCGGCGCTGCAGCCGGCACCGGCACGGCCGCCTTCCTCCACGACAGAAACCGTCACCGAGCCCAGCGTTTGCCAACTCAAACCATGTGCAATACATTTTTTTTTCCTTCTCTCTCCACGAAAGTAAAAAGAGAAACAAGCCTTTTGCTGTACATAAAGACAACAAAAGAACGAGCAGGCTGGGCCCTCAGTGTCACATTTTGTGGCTTTTTAACGGAAACCCAGCACTGCTGTCCCCGTGGACTGATTTGTGGAAAGGCGGGGGAGGGGAGAGGCCGTTCAGAAGTACCCAGAGGGCCTGTGACTTTGTATTGTCACCGCGGTTTCTGTGAACAGAGGGAGAGGCGCCGAGCGTGGTGCCCCCCCCGCCCCGTGTTGTCTGGAGGAGCGCGGCTGCAGCCTGTGCGTGTGTAGGAGACGGCGTTTTTCATGCTCCACTATTTTATTAAAAATAAAAGATGCTCTTTGGTTTGCGTTGTGGGCTTCCCCTCGTCCGTGGGCGTGCGCGGCTCTCCCTCGGTGAGACGGCACTGGGTCGTGACCTGGTGGCTGGGCGGGTCGGGGAAGGCATAGGCGGTGACGCCCCAACAAGGGGGCGCTCCCCTCGCACCTGGACACAGGTGTGCCCCTGGGTCCCGAGAGTGACAGGTGTGGACGGAGGAACGCTGGCAAGGGTGGTGCTTCCCGGACGAGGCGCGCAGCCGCTGAGCGGAGGCACAGCTAAGCTCCATTTCTGGCCAGAGGACCCAGGGGCATCGTCCAGTCCCACTGTGGCGGGAACCCCACAGACACAAGGCGTCCCGGGGGCCGCGCGCACCCAGCTCAGCCAGAACCGGAGCTCTTAAGCACTGGGGCAGAAGCCTGAGGTCAGGGCTGTGTCCAGAGGGGTGCTCGGGGGTCTCGGGTGAAGGCTGAGTGGGCCAGGGCTGCGCACCTGCAGCGTGCGGGAGCAGGAGGCTGGCTGCTTTGGGACGAAGGCCAAGAAGCTGAACCGAGCCGGGAGGGCAGAGAAATGCACGTAAAGCCCGCAGCACCTGCAGTACATTGGGGAGGACGAAATAATATTTTTAAATGCCCTCCCCCAATAACAATCAGTTCACTGCTTGTTCGCAGCCAGCGCTCAGGCCGCGTGGGATGGTTGGGAACTGTGTCACACTCCCTTCTTGCCACTCTTGGGCAGGATAAACGACGTTGTGGTCGGAGCTTTTAGAAGGGCAGTGTGGAGGCTGTGGGCACCGTGCGGCGCTGGGGTCTGAACCGGGGGGCTCATTTTCAGCTGTGCCGGCTTTGCAGCTGGGTCCCCAGGGCTGGCGTGCTCGGCGGCCCGGAGCTCAGCGGGGCACATCCTGTCAGCAGAGGCGGGGGGCTGACGTGCAGTTGGGCCAGGGGCACACGCTAGCACTCGCTCTGCTCTCGAGTGGCTGCAAACTTTCCCAGCGCCGACTGCTGTGGTTCAGCCAGAGTCACAGCAGAAGCCCGGGAAAGGGGACTGTCCAGGGAAGACCGTGCGGAAATGGGGTCGGGGCATGGACGGTCGTGTCGGGGTCACCCCCTGCTCCCCTTCCGTCGCCTGACCGGTGCTCCCCTTGTGTGAGGGGCAGATGCTGAAGTCTCCACGGCAGCTGACACGTGCACAAGGCAAAAGTTCCATGGAGACAGCCAGCGTGGGAGCCGTGAACAGGGGCTGGAGAGCCCCGTGAGGACCTAGCCTGGGCCTCCTGGTCCCGGCAGCCGTCACGGCTCTGCACCCCATGCTCGGCAGAGGTGGTCTCCACATCGCCCCAGCAGCCCGTTCAGCCCCCTGGACACGCCATGTCCCCATCATTCCTGGGGGCACACAGCAAGACAAAGCGGGAGCCAGGGCAGGCGGTGGCAGAGCGGTGAAGGCGCTGCTCCTGACGCCCTCATCCCATGTCGAGTGCGGGTTCGAGTCCCCACTAGTCTGCTTCCCAGGCGGATTCTGGGAGGCGGCAGGTGTTGGCTCAGCCGCCTGGACCGCTGCCACCCCTGTGGGACATCACACTGAGCTCGAGGCTTGGGGCTTTGTCTTGGCCCAGACCCTGGCTCATGTGGGCATTTGGGGAGTGAACCAGTGCATGGAAGAGAGCTCTCTGTCTCTCTCTCCTTCTGGGTCTCTCGGCCTTGCAAATAAAATGAAAATGAAGTTAAAAAAATGTTGTTAATAAAAGTTGGAGACAACATGAGACCCACCTCCACTTTCTTACTTGGGACCCCGGCTCTCCCACTGTCCTGAAAATTAAATCGTTTCATCTCCCTGGCAGCACTGCTGTGGCCACAGAGGCCCGAGGTCACAGGGCAAAGAGCAAAGAGCTCAGTCAGCGTGGGGGGGGGGGGCGGGACTGCGCAGGTGGATGCAGAGGAGCCAGGAGGGGGTTGGGAAGTGGGGAGGGCGGGCGCAGCCACAGGACAGGAGGGGATAAAGGGGGGGGGGGCTGAGGGGTGTCCCGTGGATGAGGGCCGGAGGGTGGACGGAGGGGCCATCTGGGGCAGGAGTCCGGCGAGGGCAGTGCCCACATGGGAACCCAGCTTCTGGTTTCTGCCGTGAGAGAATCGGAGCAGATGGCGTCGCCGGCCCATGCAAAGCCCGTCTGTGGCCCGGCCAGAGGCAGGGGGAGGGCAGAGGGTCCTGGGCTGGGTGCGGGAGGGGACTTCCTCTGCTGGCCACCATGGTTCCTACAGCACTGAAGCCCTGGCCGCTGTCGCACTGTGGGGAGTGGCCCCTGGGCCCCCCGAGACTCTCAGGGGGCAAAACCCAGGAAACACACAGTAAAGCTGGCACCTTGCAGGTGGGGTCTTCGATACACATCACAGCCAACCCTTGGGTGTCCAGAATGAGCACGCCCCTTCTTAACTCCAATTCCCACACACTCTGCAGCGAGCGAGACATGCGCTGGCTTCGGTCCACACAACTGCTCACGAATCCCTCCGCCCTGGGGAAGGGGACTGGAACTTCCCAGCTCGGTGTCTCCATGTGTGAGATGGGTGTGATGCTGTCCCCTCTCCCTGGGCTGCCCGTGATCGGTGTCTACGGAGTGATCGCTACGTGCGCCGCGGTCAGAGGTGCTGCCTGTGTGCTAACTCGCCGGGGAGAAGAAATGGACTTCGGTGCGCAGGGCCGGGCGAGGGGTGCAGCGGCTAAGGCCCGCCGGGAGGGACTAGCGCCCGCTGCCTGCTGCAGAGAGAGCTACAGAGCTTGGGCGCCTGCCACCCGCACGGGAGCCCCGGATGCAGTTCCAGGTTCCTGGCTTTGGCCTGGCCCAGCCCTGGCCGTTGCAGGCATTTGAGAGGCAAACCAGCGAGCAGGAGCTCTCTCTGTCTCTCTGCCTTTCAAATGACAGACATAAACATCATTTTTAGAGACGGTGTGTGCTGAGTCCTTGGATCACTGCGGGCAGTCGGCTGCTCTCCTGCCTGCTGCCCGTCCCGGCGAGACCGCCAGACCCAGAGAGAGGTGGAGACGTGTGTCACAGAAATGCTTTTCCCGAAGCCGCGTCCGCCTCCTGCGGAATGCCCACAGACCTTTCGAGCTTGAAAAGGAGGCCCTGCCCGGCGGCCCACAGAGGTCCTCGCTGTCTCTGTGGACACAAGAACGGGCCAGCTGGCTCCCCAGGCACTCGGGCCCCAGGCCCGGGGCCTCTGCGCACACGGACGGAGGTGGCTGTCCCCTGGGGACGGGCAGAGGCTGGCTGGCTCGGGCGCAGGCAACGCGGGCTGCTTCCTTGCCTTAGGAAGAGTGTGCAGCCGGGCTGGCGGGAGGCAGGCAGGGGCTGCCGCTGCCTGGGCCGTGTCCGCAAGTGGGCGACGTCCTGCCGACCATCGCCCCGTGGGGCCAGCACCGCACCGCAGCCTCATCGCATTCTCAGGGTGCTCGGTGGGGCCTTACCAGGTGGGAGAGGGTGCTCGGTGGGGCCTTACCAGGTGGGAGAGAGTGCTCAGTGGGGCCTTACCAGGTGGGAGAGGGTGCTCGGTGGGGCTTTACCAGGTGCCCACAAAGGGGGCCCTTTGTGGCGCTTGAAGGAATATTTGACTTTAAAAAAACCCTAAGAGCTGCTCCTAGGGACGTTTTAGGTATTTTGGGCAGAACTACAAAGTTATCAAGGCTGACAGATGATAAATCGGAGCCGCTCCACGAGGGGGTGGCGTGGAGCCCGAGGCGCAGGTGCCGGCTTTGATGGGCCTGACGCGCCCTCCCCTCCCGCCCCTCCGCTCCCACCTGCCGCCCAGGGCAGCCGCACCTCCTTCCCTGCAAGGCCCCAGCCCCCTCCACCTTCTTGGGCGAAGCTGGGTCTTGCTGGGCTCCGGGTTGCTGGTCCCAGGCAGGCTGTGCCTCTGGTGGTCTTCGGCCCCCAGGCTCAGCGGGGGGCTCCCGTCTGACCTCAACGCAGAAAGAGGGGAGGCAGCTGAAACTTTTGCTTAAAGGGACTGTGTCTAAGTGTCCGGAAAATAGATGTTGACTGTCGCTTCCACACAGGGCACGGAGGAAACGCGAGAACTTTGAGGTGGCCCTGATTCACGGTCACCACCTCTCACGACTGCCACCAGCACCCACACCCCGGCCACACGCAGCACGGAGCCCCATCCCTGGGGAGGGACGTGCCGGCAGGACCGGGAGAGGAAGGAGAACTGCACAAAGCGTGACCCGAGCTTTCAGCTCGCCCCCCCCCCAACTGCTTTATGTTCCCAAGGCAGAATCTCCGTACGTGTCCCGGGGTGACCCCAAAAGCCAAGGAAGGCAGAGGCACTGGGTTTGAGCTGTGCGTGTCCGTGCGTCTGGCCAGGAAGACGTGAGAGGGAAGAACAGGGCTGGGCAGTTCCAGAGGAGATTTTGCGTCAGGATAAACAGAGGCTGAGGATGGCTGTCATTCTCCTGCATGGAACGTGGTCTGTGACACTCATCTGTGGAGCTCTCTCAGTCACTTTGTAATTGTGAGGCAATGGAGCCGAAACCTGGATTTGCCAGGTGCGAGTCAGGAATGACCCGGCTCCCTGACGACTTCATTAAGCTGCTGCCCTCCAGGCTTCGAGGGAGGCGAGGCCGCCAGCCGCCTGTGTCCCCTCCGTGTCAGCAGGCTGGGTGTCCTGTGCCTCTTGGGGAGACGTGCCTGACACAGCCGCCTAGCTGGTCCAGTGCCCGCGAACCGAGCACCTGGGGCTCCCGACGAAGCTCGGGCCCCGCAGTGGCAAGTTCTCCAGGTGCTGTCGGTGCCGCGGGTCTGTGCCGCTCACGTCAGAGGGGCGGAATCGGCCCCCGGTGAGCCCCTCCGTCAGCAGGGCAGAATCGGCCCCATGTGTGGCTCATGTCAGCAGGGGGCAGAATCGGCCCCATGTGTGGCTCACGTCAGAGGGGCGGAATCGGCCCCCGGTGAGCCCCTCCGTCAGCAGGGCGGAATCGGCCCCATGCGCCGCTCACGTCAGTGGGGCAGAATCGGCCCCATGTGTGGCTCACGTCAGCGGGGCGGAATCGGCCCCCAGTAGCCGCTCACGTCAGCAGGGGCGGAATCGGCCCCCAATGAGCCGCTCACGTCAGCAGGGGCGGAATCGGCCCCCAGTGAGTCCCTCCATCAGCAGGGCGGAATCGGCCGGCCCCATGTGTGGCTCACGTCAGCGGGGCGGAATCGGCCCCCAGTGAGCCCCTCCATCAGCAGGGGCAGAATCGGCCCCCAGTAGCCGCTCATGTCAGCAGGGGCGGAATCGGCCCCCAGTGAGTCCCTCCATCATCAGGGGCGGAATCGGCCCCCAGTGAGCCGCTCACGTCAGCGGGGCGGAATCGGCCCCATGTGCGGTCCCAAACTCCCCAGTTAATCCTGGCTGTCGTTGCGAGGATTTGTCCTGGGCCGCCCCCGGTGAGGTCCTGCCTTGGACCTGTGTGCTATGTATTCTGTTTGAAAGTCAGAGTTACAGAGAGAGGGAGAGTTGGGGGGAGAGAGAGAGAGAGAGAGAGAGAGAGAGAGGGAGAGAGGGAGATCTCCACCTGCTGGTTCACTCCCCAGGTGGCCGCAATGGCCAGGGCTGGGCCAGGAGCCGGGAGCTCCATTCTGCTCTCCGGGGGGGGGGGGGGGCAGTGGCACCGTCTCCCGCTGCTTTCGCGCACGCGGGGACCAGCTCTGAGTGAGCGCTCTGGGCTGAGTTACAGCTGCTCCCTGTGTCACTGCCCACCTGCGCACCGCTCTCACCCAGCAGTCTCGGGACACAGGCCGCCCCCTTCTGCCCGGAAGCCTTCCCGGGTTGGAGCTGAGGGTGAGGTGCCCCCTGGACCTTCTCTGGTCCTGGAAGCTGCTGCCCAGGTACCTTGCTCCCATCCTGCTCCCTGCGCCCCCACCACGGCAGGATGGGCACTCACAGTGGACGGAGCTCTGCAGGCACGGCTGCCATGGATGCAACCTTAGGGGCTCCCTGGACACCCACAGCGCACACCACGCGTGGTCCCGGGACACCCACAGTGCACACCACGCATGGTCCCGGGACACCCACAGTGCACACCACGCGTGGTCCCGGGACACCCACAGCGTGCACCACGCATGGTCCCGGGACACCCACAGCGCACACCACGCGTGGTCCCGGACCCACAGCGCACACCACGCGTGGTCCCGGGACACCCACAGCATGCACCACGCGTGGTCCCGGGACACCCACAGCATGCACCACGCGTGGTCCCGGGACACCCACAGCACGCACCACTCATGGCCCAGGGACACAAGGCATTTTTATTAAAGCCAGGAGCAACGTGAGGCTGGCTCTGACTTCGCCCCCCCAGACATGCCTGGTGATGCCATAAGAGGGGGTGAGACCTCTGGGGAACGGCATCTTTTGGAAGGAACCAGCTGAAACCAGACCAGATGGGACCAGGGCAGAGCACGTCTGCGAGATCAGGAGCTGCTTCCACCCTGTGTAAGTGGCTGCAGATGAGAGATCCCATGTGCAAGGCCCGCGGAGCGGCGCTGACCACCGAGGGTCAGTCCAGGGTTTGCAGGCCCTTTGGAAGGCAAGGTGGAGAAGTTACCGGGGCCCGAGAACAAGGCTCCAATACCAGAGAATCCCACTATGGATCAGGTGCATGTCCGTCACCCCCATCTGATTCCCCAGATAGATTGCAGTTCCAGCGGAAAAGCCTGTGCTATTGGCAGTGGCGTTTGCCCAGCCGTCAAATCGTCTGTGTCGCACCTCTGGGTGCCTGGATCGAACACACAACTCTGCTCAGGAGACAGCAGCGAGGGCTGAAGAAACTGGGTTCCTGTCCCGTGTGGAACCCGGGGTGCAGCTCCCGGCTCCCAGCTTTGGCCACACCCAGTCCCAGGGGATGCAGGCACTTGAGGGATGAACCAGTGGATGAGGCTCGTGTGTGTGTGTGTGTGTGTGTCAGTGTGTGTGGGTGCGTGTGTATCTGTGCTTGTGTGTGTCCATGCATGTGTGTGTGTGTAAATGTGAATGCATGAACATTTGCCATCGTGAATTGTTTTTAAAAGCTTTCTTTTCAGAATCTCACAAAATAATATTAAATACACGAAACCAGAGTGAATGGTTGAGAATAAGACGCTGTAGCAGCGACAAGAAAGGCCGTAATCTGTCAGACAGCGGCTGACGTATAAACCCGCAGGCGCTAGGACAGCCTGGACGTGGACAAAGTCATGGGGCGAAACGCAAGCAGAACAGGACCCCGGTGCGTCTGCAGCTTTGACAAACAAGGGAAAGGGCAGCGGCTGCCGGCGTCTGGAGAAGCTTCCGTCTCGTCCTTCATCAGAGCAGCCAAAGATCTAGGTCCCCCATTAGTGGGGAAATGCACGCTGAAATTATCGATGAAATAGAAAGAAAACACGCGAAAACACTGACCACCAGCTCACCGGGAAGTCATCGTACGGGGACATCAAAGCCAAAAACGCAAAACATCATGATTCGAATACATAAGAGTGTCAGATGCTGGAAGGCAAAATTTATTAAAAAATGCAAACTCATCATAAACACAATCAAGAATTGAGAGCTGGGGCTCCTCCCCTGGATCCAAGAACCCACAGACCCGGGTCCGAGAACAGGCAAACCTGGGTCCAAGAACACACAAACACAGGTCCGAGAACACACAGCTCAGGGTGGAGAAGTCCTGGGGCTGTGCGCCTGCGGGTGGGCGGGGCGCCCAGGGCAGCAGGATTGGTTCTGCCTCCCACACAGGTGCTTCGTCACACAGATGTGACTCTGGTGTGAGCAGCGTGGGAGCGCACAATGACTCGCCGTGCAGGGGCCTCCCCGTGTGTCTAACGGCCATCCTCAACCCAGCGTGTCCATGTCTGGGAAGGGGCCTGAGCAACGGGCAGTGGGCAGGTGCACCTGGAGCTGCAGCAGCCATGGGGCTGTGGCACTCCACCTGACCACCTGTGCTCGGTGTATTCTCTGCATGGTCCCTGTCCTGCCTTGGCCACTGTTAGACACTTGGAATAGTGCAGTGTTGCTCCTGTTGCTGATGGGACAAAGCCAGTATGCCACCCAGCCGTGCAGTGCCACTCGGTGCTCTGGAGAGTGTGTGCACGTCCCCGGAAAGACACGATGTTCACAGTCGGGGTCACAGGCCACTGCTGTCTGCTCCCCTGGTAGTTCTCACTGTCAGACAAGCTATGCGTGCTGTGTAGGTAGATGGCAGATAGGTGGATGGAGGGACAGCTGACAGACGGAGAGGTGGAGGAGGAGACGAAGGCATGGATGAAGATACATAGATGACAGACGGGTGGATGGACAGATAGATGACAGGTGGATGGAGGGACAGCTGACAGACGGAGGGGTGGAGGAGGAGACGGCATGC
>CM027396.1:24796237-24808691 GCA_015711505.1 Sylvilagus bachmani
CCCCCAGGTCCAGGAGGACTTCCTGTCAGGGGAGGTCAGTGCGGGGACCCCCAGGTCCAGGAGGACTCCCTCCCTGCTCCACCCCTTCCCCATCCTCTGGTGGCCATTTTGCAGCGGCTGCACGACCCCTGGGAGGGGTCAGGAGTGACCGCTGCACACTCTTCCGTCCGAGTTGCAAGATTCCTTAGACCCAGCTGAGAGCCCAGGCCCCGGGGGTTAAGTGAGGCCCGGGCCGTGAGCCCTGGAGCCATGTCAGCAGGGACCCCAAACAGGAGAGGCCAGTGAAACCCCTGGAGGCGGGGCCGAGACGCAAGGTGCGTGTGCAGGTGTGGGTGACTGCAGTGCAGGGAGGTGGTGACGGGTGCAGCTTCTCACGCTGTGGTGGTGGGGCAGGAACCACTGCCACGTTCAGCCTCCTAGGATTACGGAGCGACGTCAAAGGCGAGTGAATCCTCCTCCTAGGGCTCTGTACCCGTGAGTCCCAGGACCACCGAATTCACCCTGTACTACGCTGGGGGCCGAGGGCTGAGATCCCACTGTGGGCGGGGTCCCAGGAGGGCCTGCTGGTGCCCGGCTCCCAGCTCCGCTATAGCTGGAGCCCCTGGGGTCCCTTGGCTTGCGGTGGCCTCGCTCCAGCCTCTGCCCTTGTCCTCACAAGGCCTTCTCACCAGCTCCTCTCGTGAACACGACAGCCGTGTGCATTCAGGGCCCCTCCTCTGTGAACACGCCAGCCTTGTTGGGTTCAGGGCCCCTCCTCTGTGACCACGCCGGCCGTGTGGGTTCAGGGCCCCTCCTCTGTGGACACGCCAGCTGTGTGGGTTCAGGGCCCCTCCTCTGTGACCACGCCGGCCGTGTGGGTTCAGGGCCCCTCCTCTCGTGAACACGACAGCCATGTGGGTTCAGGGCCCCTCCTCTGTGACCACGCCGGCCGTGTGGGTTCAGGGCCCCTCCTCTGTGACCACACCGGCCGTGTGGATTCAGGGCCCCTCCTCTGTGACCACGCCAGCCGTGTGGGTTCAGGGCCCCTCCTCTGTGAACACACCGGCCGTGTGGGTTCAGGGCCCCTCCTCTGTGACCACGCCAGCCGTGTGGGTTCAGGGCCCCTCCTCTGTGACCACGCCGGCCGTGTGTGTTCAGGGCCCGTCCTTATCTGGTGGGCGCTGGAGGTAACCAACAGTTTCCAGCTGAGATCCTGTTCTCTTGGGGGGCTCCATCCACGGCAGAAGACTGAGCAGCTCCCTAGTCTAGGGTGCGAGGGATTGGAAGGGGGTGGGCAGCACAGCCGGAGGGATGGGCCAGGTCTTCCCCGTGTCCCCAGGCAGGACCCCTACCCGGCCCTCCACCTGTCACCTTGGCAACCTTGGGGCGTGCCTCCACGCCCAGCCCTTCACCGTTGCTGGCACAGTGTTCCCGATCTGCCCTTGATTCTTGCCCGTCCGTGCCTGGACACAGGCTCCAGCCCGGCGTCCCCTGGGCAGAGGCCTCGGCACACGTAGGGCCCCGGAAAGAACATGAAACATCAAAGGAGGATGAAATTTCACACGCGAGCCAGAGCCGTGGTCCGGAACTGGCAGCGGGCCCCGGGGGAAGGCCGATCCCGCGGTCACCGGAGCGCTGAGCCTGCTGCAAACTTGGGGCAATGACATCAGCCTCACCTGTGCGTCCAAGACGCAGCCAGAGCTGGCAGGGGAGGTACCGGACGGCGAAGCTTGAGTTCGTGAGCCTGGCTGCAGAAGCTGCTCTTCACGTCTGCTGACACAGGTCCCAGACTGGCAGGCGGCAGCAAACAGGAGAGCAGCTGGATTAACTGTGCCCGGAGAGACGACCACTGGTGGCTACTGACGTCCGAAAACTGCCGGGCGCAGCGTCCATTCTCTAAGAGCTGTGGAGTACCCGCCTGGCCCTCAGAGTCGCAGAGGATGACCCTGCAGCCGTCTGACCCCCAGGAGCTGCGAGTGTGCGAGGCCACGTGGCCACCGGCCTCAGAGAGGGAGCTGGCCCCTGCCGCTGGACCCGCTGTGACTCAGAGCCCTGAATGGGGACGAGGAGGCGGGCAGAGACGGAGCCATGCGATGAGGGCGAGGACAGTCCTGGCTGGCTGTGGACGGGGACATCCCCATGGCCAGAGATGCCCAGGACTCTCCAGAAGCTGGAAGTCCAGGCAACACAGCTTCCTCCGGACGCCGTGAACAGGCTCAGCATGCCGGGACCTGCCCTGGACTGTGTCCCACGGGGCCCGAGGGTGGCCCCTGGCCTGTGACCAGGCCTTCGACACGGCACACAGGTATCCTCACACACCCACCTCGGTCTATCCTGGCACCCTGGGCCAGGGAAGCGCAGGGAAGCATGGTCCGGACAGTGCCTCGCTCCCGGTCCCCCTGGCCTGCTCACCAGCCCACAGGTGCCTCTGGACCCCGTAACCACGGCGTACACGCAGCTCTTCAGTTTCCCTGTTCCTGGAATTCTCAGTACCTAGAAGTGGGGTCATGGGGCTCCATGTGGATCCCATGAGAATTGCCAGAGCAACCACGCATTTTACAGCCCCAGCGGCCGGACACAGGGGCTCCACTTTCTCCACATCCATGTCATTTTTTGTTGGACAGTAGCCATGCTAATGGGCGTGGCAAGGTGTCCGTCCAGCTGTGGTTCTGACCTGCGTTTCCCTCCCGATGGCTGACGCTGGACACTGTTCACACGTTTCCTGGCTGTTGCCCCTTTTCCGTCACACTGGGTCTGTCGCTGCCGTGGCTTAGCGGCGGAAGTTCTGCACGTATTCCGACGTCAAACCCCGGTCAGCTCTGCGGCTCGCCGGTGTCCCCTGCCCGTCCCATGACTCGCCTCCCTGCGGTGCCGGGCAGGTTGAATTTTCCGACTCCTTCTCATTCTGGCTCAGGCTGCTCTGCACTCTTGCATCAAGTGCAGCCCCTGGCCCAGGCTGCTTCATTTATTAGAGAGAGCGAGAGAGAGAGAGTACGAGAGGACGTCCATCAGCTGGTTCGCTCCCCAGAGGCCCACCAGGCTGAAGCCAGGAGACAGGAGCTCAGCCCAGGTCTCCCCTGTGGGTGGCAGACACTCAGCTGCTGGAGCCACAGTCTGCCTTCCCCGGTGTGCATCGGCAGGGGCGGGGATGCAGAGCCAGAGCCAGGACTCAGACCAGGCCTTCGACACGGCACACAGGCATCCTCACACACCCACCTGCGCTCAGATTTTGCCTCCTACCCATGGCCGAGGACCCGACTGGCCTCACAAAGTTCAGTCCAGGGCTGTTGGACTCACTGGGGAGGAGGCCCCGGCTCATCGCAGCCCGGAGTGCACTGGAGCTTCCGGGAGCTACCTTGCCTTCCTGAGACCCGGGCTTGGGCAGAGTGGGGGTGGGGACTGGGCAGGGCTGGGCGGGGCGGGGACCTGTTCCCATGAGGTGTTCTGAGGCCAAGCAAGCCGGAAACCAAGTTCCGGTTACTCTCGGAAGTGCTGGCTCTGTGCACCGGCGACCTACATCTGCCCGCCAGCGGCAGGTGGGTGGAGGCAGCTTTTCGGCCCCCGTGGTGCACACAGGGCTCGTCTGGGAGTCGGCGCGTGCATCCTTCTGCCCACAGAAGAAGCCGAGGCCAGGCAAGGGCGGCATGGCGCTGACTGCCCCGCCAGGGGCTGCACACCCAGGTCTGTGCAGGATGGCTGCTGGGATTTGCCCGGTGCCGGCTCCAGGGGGGAGATCGTGGCCACCCTGACGCCCCCCGACCCGGTGCTGGGAGAGGGCAGGTCGGGGGTTCTCCTGCCCGATGAGACCCAGGAAGAAAGCACGGAGCCCCTGAGGGCAGCACGGCCGGAACCAGAGCGGGGCCGCACCCGAGTCCGACTCTCACCTTGAGACGGCGCCGGACTCCCAGGAGCAAAATGAGCTTTGAAAGTTTTTCTCGTCAGGTGAGACCAAGGTTCCCGTGCTGATGAGCGTCTTCATAGTGCCACGGGATTTTTACCTTGTTTATTGGAGAAAAAAAGCGGCATCATGATAAGCACATTGCTCTGAGACTGGCCTTCAAAAATAAAATGTTTTCAAAGGCGGCCCGGGGCACATCGCTGCATTCCTCCTAACGGGCCCAGGGGCCCCGCCGCCAACGGCTCTGCGCGAACGCAAGGCTGATTGCGGCACGGGAGCTTCCCAGCCTGACTGCCACCCCGGCCTCTCCCCGCAGCGCCCCCGCTGGGGTGCACTTTGCTAACGTCCACCTTGACAATGTTGTCTTTTGTTAAAGCTTTATTTTGTATTTATTTGAAAGACAGAGTTACAGAGAGAGGAGAGACAGAGAGGTCTTCCATCCGCAGGTTCACTCCCCAAATGGCCGCAATGGCGGGGGTTGGGCCAGGCTGAAGCCAGGAGCTTCCTCAAGGTCTCTCACGTGGGCGCAGGGGCCCAGGCACTTGGTTTACCCTCCACTGCTGTCCCAGGCCACAGCAGGGAGCTGGATCGGAAGTGGAGCAGCCGGGACACGAATGGACACCCACGTGGGGTGCTGGTGTCGCAGGTGAAGGCTTAACCTACCATGCAGCAGCGGGGTTGGGAGAGTACCACCTGAGTAAATTCTCCCTAGAATAGTCGGGGTTTTCTCCACAGGGACTTTAAGTGTGTGCAAGCACTACTTTGACTTCTTTTCGGCATCTGTAATTTCTCCCTCGACTGACTGACTAGCTAGTGACCCTGCGACTGTGTCCAGGTCGTCACTGACCCTAGGGTCTCACCAGCCCTCCTGCAGCCGCCCGGTTTCTGCTGCGCACTGCTTGCAGCGGCCATGGACAGTGCCCAGCTGTGCAGAACACAGCTCCCATCGCCTGCCCGTGTGTGCCCACATGGCCACATCCTGGCCGCTGGAAGACCAGTGGAAAGGGTGAGCCAGCGGCCACGAAGCCCTCCTAGAAGACAGCATAGCCAGCTTCTGGTCTCTTCCTTATGCTTGTAAGGCATGGAAGGCAGAAGGGATGGCAGGAGGGCAGGCAGCCGTCTTGTGTTAAAAGTTGAGGTCCACCTCGACATAAAAGCCACAGAACCCACAGTCCCCGAGGCTGGAGCATGCTAGCCCTGAGCTGCCCACCTGTGGACTGCTTTTACCTGGGAGACACAGATCTGTAACTCGTTTAAGATACTGAACTGGGAGCAGGTGCTGTTCAGTGAATCTTAATGGGCGACCCTGCTGTGTCCCAGCCACACCCTCCCAGGTGAAAGCCAGGGTCTTAGGGCAACGCGCACCTTCCAGGCCTAGTGCAGCTCCCCCGCCCTTCAAGGCAGCCTGCACAGGACGTCCCTGTGGGCCCTGGAGCCCCTCGGCCACGGGGACTGCGTGTCTGAGACACGTGTCTCTCCAGCACCAGGCGGGGTGGGGAGCTCCTCCTCTTCCTCGACCCTCTTCTCCCCAAGGACTTGCTGAGCTGTGGAGTTGGGTGCGGCGGCTGAGAGGGCGCGTGGGGAGGGCACTGCTGAGGCTTCTCCTATGAGGGGCACGTCGCTGAGCCCGGGACTAGATACACAGACGCGCGTACCTGTGCCCCGCCCAGGACTAGAGACACAGACCTGCGCACCTGTGCCCTGCCCAGGACTAGATACGCAGACGCACGCGCCTGTGCCCCGCCTGGGACTAGAGAGACACAGACGCGCACACAGACCAGCGCCTCCGCCCGGACCACCCACTTCTGGAGAGGATGCAGAGAGCGTCCCCCACCGCAGGGGCACGGTCCCCAGGCCCGCAGCGCAACGCTGGGGTGCAAGGCACGGCGCGGGTT
Source organism: Sylvilagus bachmani (assembly GCA_015711505.1). NCBI lineage: Eukaryota > Metazoa > Chordata > Mammalia > Lagomorpha > Leporidae > Sylvilagus > Sylvilagus bachmani. The sequence continues at coordinate 24,802,010 of CM027396.1, forward strand.
CTTCCCGATTCGCAGGAGCTCAGGGGCGTCTGTTTCGACCTTTCGACCGGGAGCTTGGTATCTGGATGTCAACCGGTGTCCCGAGCAGGTCTGTGTGCAGAAACCGCGCTGGGTGCTGTGCGCAGCACTCCTGGGGCTACGTTCAGTACATGAAAACAGGTGGTGGAGGGGACAGCGAGGGGACCGGGGCTCTGCAGCGAGGGGTAAGTGGGTCTGCGGCTCATCGCCGGGCTGCCAGGGCCCACGGTTATCTCTGTTTGGTGAACAAGGATGCTGAGCTGGCTGGCGAGCAGTGGGCCTGGGGTGCAGGATCCACATTGGCGGACGATGTGAGGCCAGAGGTCTCCCGGAGAAGCGAGGTGCCGGCTTGTCTGCAGTGGAGCACGGGAGCACCGTCCCCAAGAGGGGACTCGGATCCGCAGCAGCAGTGGCCGCGGGCTCCTCCTCCCACAGCCCCACGGGGGCCTCGGGTTGTCGCGGTGCCTGCTCGAGCCTACTGCGTGCGAGTCAGCACGCACAACCTTGCCGCCTTTGCACCTCTGAACCACGACCCCTTGCTCTACAGATTCCGGGTTAGAAGCTGCTCTTAAGAGGTTTTGTCCCCGGGCTGCAGTGCTTGGCTCCTGGGCCCATCCTGGGGATGACCAAAGGGGCCGAGTCATCGTCCTCCACCTGGGTGTCCCCAGGTGTCGCAAGTCTGCCTCTGAGCCCCGGCGGCTGGCACCATGGAGCCAGGGCTCCTCTTAATGCCCCCCACCCCACCCCAAGTCAGAGGGCAAAACCCCCTCCCCGTCCCCCAAACCGGCCGGATTACCCTCGTGGGTCACCTGGAGCAGAGCGGCCCCGCGGTGTTCCTTAGATCTGTCTTCTCCCGGCCAGGCCGCGAGCCGCACCGAGGTCAGAGCGAGGGACGCCTTTGGTCCTTCCTGCACGATTCCCAGAGCACCTGATGGAAACGCTCAGAATTTGGACTTGCTGGCTGATGCTGCCACAGACGCAGAATGAGAAGACAGACGGCATCTGCTCACGGGCACAGCGCCACCCATGCTCCAGGGACCCGGTGGGAACCAGGGTGTCCTCGTGGAGACACACAAGGGCCCACAGAACACACGCAGGCATGAGACAGGCACCTGACCAGGGCTAAGAGTCCCGCATGCTGCATGGGACGCCTGCTTTTCCTCCTGGCTCCGGCCAGGGGCATCCTGGGAGCCAGGAGGTGATGGCTCCGGGCGCTGGGCTCCTGACGCCCACGGGGCAGGCAGCGTAAGTCCAGGGCCCTGGCTTCGGCCCCTGTGGGTGCATGGAGAGTGCCCTGGCAGATGGGAGCTGCCTCTGACTCGCTCTGCTTCTTAAATGAGTAAAACCTATTTTTGTGAAAGAGCTCGCGCACACATTCAGGAGTTTGTGGTAAAGGAAACTCGCAAAGCGGTCAGGAAAGGCCAGAGTCAGAGCAGCTGCGGGAGGACAGGGAAGGAACATTCCAGAAGCGGAGGTGGCCCAGCCTGGGGGAGGCGTGGGTGCTGAGCAGCCATGCTGGCGGGGGCTGAGGCTGCAGGAGCGGAGGTCTCCCGGGCCTCGACCAGTAAGGGACTGGAAGCGGCTGCTGGGAGGCCCGGCTGGGACTGCCCAGGAAGATGCTCGGGGCCGCAGGGCAGAGCCAGGCGGGAGGCGGGGCCGCAGGTGGACAGTGGAGGCCCCGGCCACGCCTGCTGTCGCTTCAGGAAGCCACTGTCATTTGCAGCTTCGGTTTGGGGCGGGTGTGATGCAAAGTGGGACAGTGGGATACAAAGCCTCAGGGAGGGGTCAGAGAGGAGGCGGCCACAGGCCAGCAGGGCCTCCAGGAGGTCCAGGAGACGAAGGCCAGTGAGGCCCTGACACGGACGTGGAGCCAGGGAAGCCGGGCAGGACAGGGTTCCAGGAGGCAGGAAGTCCCCGAGGGCTTGAGAGGACCCTGGACTGCTGGCCTGACCCCGGGCTGCGCAGCCGGGAGTGGCCGGTGTCCTGAGAAGGGGTGGGCATGCAAGCTGCAGGGTTGGGCGAAGCCGGCGAGGGCGCTCAGTGATGGACGGCGTGGGATGTGCCGGAGGCCGGGTGTCTGTCCAAGGCTGGCCCCAAGGCAGCGTGGTGCAGGACCAGACCTGGGGAGTGGTTTGTGCATGACACTGGTGGGCAGTAGAGGGGCGGGCACTGCATGACAGACCGCAGGGGCCTGCGCAGAGGTTGGGGGTCCAGTGGACGTAGTGTGGGAGCTCAGGGGGCGGCCGCTGTCTGGATCTGAGGGCAGCCGGGGAGACCCCGGGGCAGGGTCTGCTGTCTGTGTTGCTCACGGAACTTCCACCTCAACAGGGGCACTGCCGGCGCCCTCCAGAAGCTACCAGGATGCGCGGCACAGGTAGACGCCAGGGACCCTGCGGTGACAGGCGGAGTTGCCCAACCCCGGGCTGACATCCATGCACTGGGCACCTCCGGACCCCAGGTCCCGGCTGCGCTGGGAGCCTCCTCCCCCAGCCAGAGCCCGCAGCGTGGATCCCGACTGAGTGCGCATGTGCCTGGTTGCCCTTCCCGCGGTCTCTCCCCACCCCCGACCCTCTGGTGGGCTCCCAGGGCCCAGAGTTACCTGCTAACATATGGAGAGCCCCGCCCCACCCTACCACCCTCAGCCCAGAGCTGAGTGTGCGCCCACCACAGGGCTTTGCTCTGCTTCCCTCTGGAACTCCCGCCCCGCCTTCATGCGGAGTCTGACTCTTGTCCTCGTTCCAGCCCCGTTACCCCAGCCGGGAGCGTCCCCCCTTGCTGTTTAAAGTGATGGCTGCTCTTTGCGGTCAGCTCACTCAGTGTCCAGTGAAGGAACCCCCAGGCCTACACACAAGCCTCCGGGTCCTCAGCCATGTTTGCCGCACGGGCCCACCCACACACGTGGCTCCCTGGGCCCTGGCCACGGTGCACAGCTTGGGGGGTAGAGGGCGCCACGGGCTGGGACCCCTTGGCCTAACCTTCCTGTCCTCAATGCGACTGTGTCTTTACTTCAGAAATGGGCTTTTGAGATCTTTCTATTCCTAATGTGGACCCCAGAAGACATTCCTGCCGTGGGCCTGGACACACGTGTCAGGGTGTGTGCCCACCACTGCCCAGAATGCCCTGTGCTCTGCACTCCCCTCTCCCTCCCATGACTGCTGTGTCCACAGCTTTGCCTGTTCCAGAGGTGTCACGGGTGGGTGGGTCGCGTGGCTTCCCCGCCCAGCCTCAGAGGTCACAGGTGGGTCGCGTGGCTTCCTCGCCCCACCCTTGCTTCCGTGTGATTTGCGTCTCCCGTCCACGGATAGGCACGCCGCAGAGGAAAGCCAAGGCTCCGGATCTGAGCCTCTGGAGGGAAGTTTCTGGAACCTCTGCTGTCCTCACTCAGGGGGGAGGGGGCTGCTTCCCCACCCCCCACTGTCCCCATCAAGTCCCATAAAAATATCAAACAGGAGAGTAAAATCTCCCCCTGTTTTTCAAAAGCAAAATGTGAGTGAATGGTCTTTGATCCACAAATGTAATTAGCATTAGAATTGGAGATGGAACGGATATTTGTCTAAAAGCATTAATTTAAATCCTGGCCCAGTTTTTCCCTTATCAGCGTTCCAATTCCAGCAGTGCCCGTGGCAGAATCAGAAATCAGAGGGAGAGAACAGCGGGTCTCCTCGCCGCAGAGCGCGGGGACAGGTTGCGCTGGGAGTGTTTGCAAAACCAACTCGCCGCACTGACCCCAGGGGCCAGCGTGGTTTCGGCACCAAAACCCAGACGGGCCACAGTGCCGACAGCCGAGTCCCCCCGTGGTGTCTTCAGGTCCCTGGAGCACAGAGAGGGGACGGAGCCAGGACCCGAGCCTGCAGCCGGTCCCCGCCCCAGCGCCGGCTTCCCCTGCTGTTCCAGGGGTGGCTTTGATTTGCCACACGTGTGTGTAGGCACTTGCCCTGTGTGAGCTGTGGCTGAGAAGCTCACGTGAGGTTTTGTGACAAGAGGTTCTATACGTGAGGGGGTTACTCCCAGAAATTCCCAGGAGTTCACCCAGGTGACGCACATTTTGACATCCATGTATATAGCTCTCCGCTAATACACAGTTTCCATGAATGTTTGTTTTTAAAGGCAGAGTTGCAGAGGGAGAGGTCTTCCATCTGCTGGTTCGTGCCCCAAAGGCCACAAAAGCCGGAGCTGCGCTGATCTGAAGCCAGGAGCCAGGCGCTTCTTCTGGTCTCCCACTGGGTGCAGGGGCCCAAACACGTGGGCCATCCTCTACCTCTTTCCCTGGCCGTAGCAGGGAGCTGGATCAGAGCGGAACAGCTAGGACTGGATCTGGCGCTGTATGGAATGCTGTGTCATAGGCGCTGGCTCCAGCCACCACACCACAGTGCCAGCCCCTCCAGGAGCTTTTGGAAAACCCTCCTCCCCCCATGCATGGACTCCAACTTTTTTTTTTTTGTACCAACAGAACCTTGTGATTCGTCTCCAGGATGTCTTCAGAGACCCTGGTGCTGTGGGACAGGAAGGACATTTGAACGGGCCCCGAGCCCTCGTCAACACTTGCTGCATCGTCAGTCAGCCAGGGCATGGCGGGTGCCGGGTGCCGGGTGCCAAGGCCAGGCTAGGGGAGGGGCCCGACTACAGGCATTTCCCCTGCAGCATGGAGGCTGGGGGCCGGGGGTCAGGGAGCAGTAGCCCCGGCCCCTCCCGGGACCCCTCTCGCGGGCCTGCAGGCGACGTCGTGTCCCTGTGACCTTGTCCTCACCTTGCTCCTGGCCGCCCTCGCGCCTCGTCCGGCCTTGACGGCCTTAGAAAGTCTGTCTGTCTTTCAGAGCTCGCGCAAGTGCTTATGAAAAAGCTGTGCATCAATTTCCATTTTTTGGCACCAAGATATCTAAAGGACTCCATTTTCCACAAACTTTTTGAAGTCCCCTCCTACAGTCACATTCCGAGGTCCTGGGGGTTGTGACTCCCACATGCAGGATTTAGGGGGCATAGTTCCCACACAGCAGCTGCTCAGCACAGCATTCAAGACCCGGCTTCTTGGGTCGGCAGCAGGTGCGCCTCACGGTCCCTCCTGGTCAGAAGCCCCACATCCCGTGTTCGGTGGGAAAGAACCCTTGTGGCCAGCAGAGAAGCTGAGGCCGCCCAGGGGAGCCACCCGGGGGAACTGCCACCCTCTACCTGCCGCTGACGGCTGCACCTCCCTCTGGGGTGGATCCCACAACTCTATCCTGAGGTTAGCGCCCCCGCACACCGGCCAGCAGCACACAGCCCCCCGCCCCCCGCCCCCCGCCCTCACGTCTTCCGGAGGCTCCCGGAGGCCTGTTGGTGGCCCTGCTGGCTGCATGGCGCCGTCACCTCCCTCCCGTCTCTTCTCATTCCCCAAGAGGAAGATAACTTCACAGAACAAAGGCTGCACACCAGTGCCGAAGGGAGTCCTTGGAGCCGGACCAGAGCCCGCAGGGGACTGAGGACCTGGGCTCAGCTGGGGATGGCTCCGCCTTCAATGAGGAGATTAGAGAGCACTCTGGCGAGGCTCAGGGGTGGCTGCCCTGGCTCGGGAGCCCGGGGCTGGCCTTGGGGTGAGGCCTGGGTGGGGGTTTACGAGGACGTCGGGGGAGGAGGAAGGAGAAGCAGCCTGGAAACGAGACTAGAGGCTGTGGCCGGCGGAAGGACCTTCTCGCGCATCATGGAGCACCGGGCTCTGCCGTTCCGTGGAAAACACGCGACCACACATGTGGGGGCAGGAGCAGCTCCCGGGCTGTGCAGCCTGCAGCGCTGTTTGATCTGGCTTCACCCAGGCTGTACAGTCCTGAGACCAAGTCACGGACAAAACACACGGCTTGCCTGGCGGAAGCTGGCTGGTCCCCAAGCCACCGCCCTCCCTGGAGAGCAAGGACCCTCAAACCGGGGCCGAGGAACCCCGAGGGGAAGGCAGGAGTGCGTGTGCAGACGTGAGCATGTGGCCACACGTGCACGAATGGGTGTGCACACGTGTGCATTATGCAAGAGTGTGTGAGGGTGTGTCCATGCGTGCACATGTGTGTGAAGGAGTACATGTGTGTGCACCGTGTGTTGAGGAGAAGGACAGGAGCCGCTCCCCACCTCTGTGACCGCTGCGGCCGCACAGCTGACCCGCACGGCTGACCCTCGCTGGGCTGACCGGCTGGCGGCGCTGGGCAGAGGCTGCACCTGCTAGTCCTCAAGCCCCCAGGCTGGCGGGCTCCCTCTTCCTCGCTCTTGATCATGGAGACGCTGACTTCACCCCTGCCGCAGAAATGAGCCCCTCTGCCTGCAGGATTCCCGCTCTTTTGGAGATCAAAAAATTCTGATTAGTGGGCTGGACGAAATAGCGGGAGAGACGGGATGAAAGCCAGGGAGAGCCAGGAGCAGCGGCTCTGTGGCTGCCTGGGAGAGCCTTGCAAGCTCGAACAACTGGCTGGGGTGGGCCGAGGCCCTGTCCTTTGGAGCTGGTACAGCTCTCCCTGCAGTGGGAAGCCTGCCCATGTCCAGTCCACACCCACCCTCCAGTGTGACGCCTGCCCGTGTCCAGTCCACACCCACCCTCCAGTGTGACGCCTGCCCGTGTCCAGTCCACACCCACCCTCCAGTGTGACGCCTGCCCGTGTCCAGTCCACACCCACCCTCCAGTGTGACGCCTGCCCGTGTCCAGCCCACA
>CM027396.1:24808791-24831612 GCA_015711505.1 Sylvilagus bachmani
CCCACACCCACCCTCCAGTGTGACGCCTGCCCGTGTCCAGCCCACCCCAGAGGCAGGAACAGGCTGCCTCCAGGACACAGGGCCGTGTCCCCAGCTCCTCATGCTTGGCTGTTGAGACACATGAAGAGTGACAGCCACATGGTCTGTTAGGAACAGGGGTGAAAGACCATTGGGTAGCCGGCAGATCACAGCACCCTGGCCCTCCGAGACCAGGGACACAAAACCCTTAGGGTGGCCGGCAGTGACCGTGGAATGGACAGGAGGCAGGGAACGGGGGACCTCTTGCAGAGGCTCTGCCGCTGCCCACGCATGTGGGAGGAGCTGGCGAAGGCCCCGAGGCCCCTCCCACACTTTGCACTTTGCAGCTGGGGGTACCTGGATGGCCAGGTGGGGTTCCCGCCAAGGTCATGATGCGGCAGGGGGTGTGGAGGGCAAGTTCCAAGCCCAGGCCCGGCCTAGGCAGGCTGCACCCCGGCGACCTCCTCCCTGCCAGCCCCGCCCCCCAGTCCCTGGCCCCTTCCAGGGCAGCCGTCTCTGCCCGGTGAGCCTGCTGCAAAGCTGAAGAACTGGGCTCAAAACAGGGAGGCGTGGGGGACGGGGGATGGGGGACGGGGGACGCGCTCCCATTGTCGCAAAGAAGCGGCTGGTGGAGCTTTGATTTTTTTTTTTTTTTGCCTTTAAAAAAAGCAGTAGCTACTTTCAGTCAGGAGAGGCAGCTTTTTTTTTTTCCTCTTTTTTTTTTTTTTAACACAAAGAAAGAGCAGCACCAGGTGTTGCCGCTCTGTCTCTGCCCTTTAGAATTCCTGCTTGGGAGACGCCAGTAATTCTCGACTTTCTCCTGGGCAGAGGGTCCACGCTCCTCTCCAGGGGTGCGGTCGGCACCGGGCGGGACCCCTTCACCCGCCGCCAGCGGCCACACGCCCATGGCTGCCCCGGAGGTGCAGGGTCGGTGGCCCGGAACAGGCAGAAGCCGGAGACTCGACTCGCAGCCACGCGCCTGCCCCTGGCGGTTCCCGTGGGACAGTGGTGCCGTGTTGGGGATTGCGTCCCGAGCTTCCGGGTCAGCCCGTGGGGAGCGTCGCGTCCCAGGAAGCAGCCTGTACCGAAGCCCGGCCTCAGCGTGAGCCCTCCCCTCACTGTCTGCAGACGGGGCCCCGACTCCTCGCGGTGCCAGCCACCCGCTTCTGCAGCAAACACACAGAACGCGGGGCACAGAGGAAGCTGTCGGCCGGAAAAGTCTCCAGAGACGTCCTGACCCGGGACACAGCCCGGAGACGCACGCCCCGGCGACAGCAGCCGAGGAAGGCCAGGGAGCGATGGTGCCTTCCAGGGGGAGGGACAGGCGGGGAGAGGCAGGGCCCACAGCTCCTCTGCTTGACCCATGGAAGTTTGGGTTATACATTTTTTTAAAAATATTTATTTCACTTTGCTTGGGGTAGGGAGAGAGAGAGAGAGGAGAGAGAGAAAGGAGAGGAGAGAGAGAGGAGAGAGAGAGGGGGCGGGAGAGAGGAGAGAGAGGAGAGAGGAGAGAGAGGAGAGAGGAGAGAGGAGAGAGAGGAGAGAGGAGAGAGGAGAGAGGAGAGAGGGCTTCCATCTGCTGGCTCACTCCCCAAGTATCTGCAACACCCACGGCTGCGCCAGGCTGAAGCCAGGAGCCCAGGACTCAAGCTGGCTCTCCCGTGCGGGTGGCAGGGACCCAAGGACTTGAGCATCGCCTGCTGCCTGCCGGGGTGTGCAGGGAGCTGGATTGGAGGCCGGGCCTGGCACCCGCACTCCTCTCTGGGATGTGGCATCCCAAGTAGGTGCCCCAAGCCGTGTGCTAACCACCGAGAGAGAAGGCGGTTTCCTGTCTGCTGCACTGTGCATGGGGACACATACACGGAAGGGTTTGGAAGTGTATGTTACAAAGGGACGCATCCCATCTAACAGGCGAGCACATTCAAATGTTCCACAAACTACAGCTGGTTTCCAAAGCCCCGATTCCCTCCTGCGCTCCGTTAGACGATGCCCTTGGAATGCGTTCAAGAGCAGACGGCTTTGCAGGTGAGGGGATGAAAAGGAAGCCGTCGGAGACTGCGCAGAGCGGCGGCTGCTGAAGCCAAGAGAGCCGAGGGCTGTGAGCGTGCGTGTGTGCCCACGCATGCACTCGTGCACACACACGCGTGTGCACCTGCCCCGTGTCCGTGATGGCTCTGGCCCAAGCCCACAGCGGGAGAGGCGAGAACTACCACGCTGCCCGTTCTTCTAGTCTCCAGACAGTTTATTTATTTAAGGCGTTTTGTCTGGATCAGATGTGTTATCACGCGGACGTATCTGCTGGGTCTGGTTTCCTGCTAATATCAATACAAATGTACAATGTAGGCAGCTTCTTGTACCGAAGGAAGAACCCTTTATTTAAATCAATATGTAAACAGCTTTGGGAGTAGAAGCATAAATAGAAACACAGCCTGGATGTAAGTCAGTGAGAACCCACGAGCGCCGTGCGTTCCCCGGGCCAGCCACGAGGCCCTAGGCACGTCATCGTCTTCTTGCTGTAACACAGGAACACGGGACACGGGAGTGCGCACTGACCTTGCTAGGCTGCTGCGGGGACTCAATGCGACGACGCATGGCGAAGCTGAGGGTGCACGGAGGGAACGTGTCGGGAACCGGCCCACTGCAGGAGTCCAGGCCGGGCTGGGCGGACCCAGCTGCTGGGGTAGGAGAGCCCAGGCGATCTCCAGCGAGATGGGGGCGGGGACATCGGCAAGGAGGTCACGCGTGTCGAGGATGACACAGGACGAGTGACGAGTGTCCCGCTTAATTCTGGCCCTGTGCGTGGGACGGTTGTTCTGGGACAGTGGCCCCAGGGCATGGCTCTGGCAGAGCCCCAGTGCTGGGGTTCAGTCTGGCAGGAAGTATGGGAGCGTGTGCAACCCTCAGATTGCCCCGTGCAGTGGGCAGTGGGGCTGGCCGGGGGGACTCAGGTGGCAGCAGCTGGGCACAGAAGGAGACAGAGAAGGAAGGTGAGGGAGACCAGGCGCACACCGGGAAGTTTCCTGGAAACCCGGAGAAAGGAAGATGGACGAGGTGGAGCCCACGGCGCCCAGAGATCCTGGGTGATCTGACCAGCGGAGCAGGCGCTTGGCTGGGAGGGCCAGCCAAGACCTGCGGCTCAGCCCAGAACATGGCATGGAAACCGGGCTCGACCGGGGACAGGAGACAGGGTGTTGTGGCCACCCTGGCTGGAGGGCAGCAGAGACCAAGCAGCCTTGGGCGGCGACGATGCACGCAGCCTGGGCCCTGGGCGGCACCGCCACCACTGGCCCTTTGAAGAGGCCTCCTGAGAGCCCTGGAGAAACCCTGCTGGGAGAGGGGCGGGCCCAGGGGGGGCGGCTCTGCCCAGGGGCCCCCGCGTGCCTTGCAGATGTGGCTCCAGATCCCACTGCAGGCGCTTGGCCGGCTGGCACTGAGCTCGGGAGAGGGAGAGGCGTTTGTTGACAGAGCGGATGGTTAGACACTTTAATTTGGAAAATATTTTGGAGTAGGGATTTCCTTTCAGGTCCCCAAAGAGGTAATAGAGACAGATCTGAAACCTCTTCCCCGGGTTGCGGAGCGGGGGCGCTCTCATCACTAATTAGATTGTGGTTGGTTCACAAAGGCACTGAGCACCCTCTCCCCCTCTCCCTCTCTCCCTCCCTCCCTCCCTCTGCGTCTCCCTCTCTCTCCCTGTGTGTGCATCTCTTTCTTCATTCTCTCTTTGCAGAAAACATATGGCCCGACTTTATTATTCATTAAACATTTTGCTTCATCCATTAACGTAGCTCATAAAACGTTTTCAAGTTTCCAGAACGAGAGGGACACACGCATTTCTCTGCCGTCTCCCTCCCTCCACCCCCACTGCTTTGCCAGTGAGCCTCCCGGGAAGCCAAGACGAGCGCCCGCTCCGGGCCAGGGACCTCTCCTGAGTCACAGCGCAGGCTGGACGAGAGGGAGGCCCGGGCATGGGCTCTGGCTGAGCCCCGGATAAGAGCAGCTTTGGTGGTTGGGGTACGGGGGTCCTCTTCAGACGGCTGGAGCCCACTCTGCCAGGGCAGCTTGGTGTAACTTGGGACCACGGCGACAGGCAGTTCCCACAGTGGCCATGACGTCTGCAGCTGGTAACGCGTACATTTACAAACACTGCAGCCGCCTAGGATTCCGTCTACGCGAGGCTGTCAAGTACGCACGTCTACGCCTGCGCCCTGCAGTGCGGCGTTTGTGTCTGTGATTAGACCACGCAGAACCTGACCCTGCTGCCTCCCGCTGCCGCCACGTCCACCGTCCACAGCCAGCAGTCCCCAGACGGGTCTCCCTGCCCCAGCTCTTGCCCACGGCCCGGGTTGTGGCCCACATGGCAGGCACCGCCATGTCACTTCCTGTCGCAGCTCTGCCCAACCCCGGGGACTTCTCTCCTGACTTAGGGAGTCCTTGTGGGGTCCCCAAGGCCCCCTGCTGCCTCAGCCCCCACCTTCCGGCCCTGTCTCTTACCTCCTCTGGGCCAATGCGGCTCAGGGGCCCCCAGGCCTCCATGGCCAGGCTCCTGCACCTCGGAGCCTTGGCAGGAGCTGATGTCAGCCGGGCCGCCCTTCCTTTTGGCATCTGCCTGCCACTCTGGTTCTTGGTGACCTCCGTGCTCCAGTCCCCGTGTGGGTCTCTGATCTGAGCCTGGGACCCCGACATACTCCGTCTTCGTTCCGCATCTCGCTGGGAGTGTGACTGGGGCCAGGGATCTGGGCATCTCGTCCACTGCTGTGTCCGCCATGTCTTGACGGTGATGGCACACGGCAGGTGCACCGTGCACTTCCCATGGCTGACTGGAACGGCAATTCGTGAGTCAGGTTGTGAGCACAGCGTGGTCGCGATCGTAGATCAGAAGTCTTTTTTTCTCGGATGAAAGAAGGAAGATTCGAACTCAGCACCTAGCGTGCTGGAAACCGAGGCAAGCAGCGGGCTGGTGCTCACACCGCCTGCCTCTAGCTCCGATCACCACGACGGCAACGCCAGGAGCTAACGCGGCCCTCCTGGCTGGCCTTGGCCCGTGTGTTTGACTTCATCTTCAGGGAGCCCCTGTGGGTCAGCTGCCGCCGTGGTTACCAACCTGCGGGAAGGAAAACGAAGTCCAGGCGTCGAAGGAGCGTGCGCAGTGGCACGCAGCTCCGAAGCGCCAGCCGCCGAGCGGGGAGCGTGCGCTCCTGTGTTCTGAGCATGCGCGTTGTTTAGTGCCTCATCGTGTTAGAAAGAAATGGGGGGGGGGGCGCTGTGATGTAGCGGGTAGAGCTGCCACCTGCAGTGCCGGCATCCCGTGTGGGTGCCAGTTCAAGACCCAGCTGCTCCACTTCCGATCCAGCTCTCTGCTGTGGCCTGGGAAAGCAGTGGAAGATGACCCAAGTGCTTGGGTCCCTGCACCCGCGTGGGAGACCTGGAGGAAGCTCCTGGCTCCTGGCTTCGGATCAGCGCAGCTCCAGCCGTTGCAGCCAATTGGGGAGTGAACCAGCAGATGGAAGACCTCTCTCTCTGCCTTTCCTTCTCTCTGTGTGTAACTCTCAAATAAATACAATAAATCTTAAAAAAGAAAAAAGAGAAAGAAATGGGCAAAATCACCACTTGTCAAACACTAGAATCAACAATGCCGCGGGGGTGCTAAAATTAGTGGGCGAAGGTTTGATGGGAAACGGTGCAGCTGCTTGGTCCCAAAGGAGACAAGGGTCGCTGGGGTTACGGGAGAGGCGTCTGGTCGACCCCTGCACGGGGTGTGGTGGATTGCACAACTAGCACCCCCCAGGCGGCTCAGGGGACGCAGACAGAATAGAGCGCCCCCCTCCACCTAAGGTAAGTTAGAGCAACAATCGATCACCTCCTCGGCTGCTGGTGCAAAGGTTTTGAAGCTGAGCCAACTTTTCTCCCTTGTCGACAAGATGAGGCTGCACACCTTCCCTCCACCAGGCACAGCCTGGGGAGAGGTCCAGTGAGGCCGGGTGCGGGCCGCGCCCTCCCCCGGGGGCTCCTCCCTCCCTCGGACTCACACGTGCCAGCTGGGACTTGAACTGGGCTTTGGTGCCCGTGGAGACCGGAAGGCCCTAGTGCAGCCTGCAGAGCCGTCCTGCCTTCCACGCCGTGACGGCGAGCAGACACCGGGCGTGGAGGAGTAGGGTCCAGGCACCGGATTGTTTCCAGAAATGCACAGAGCCAGGTGTTTCTTAACAGTGTTCCATGAAACCAAGAGGACATTAGCTTAGCCCGTATTTCACTTGGGGAATTAATTTTCATGAAAAAAGTTTGTGTGAAAATCCGGTTCCTAACCCAGCTTTTTCCCTCTCCACGTTCGCTTTTGTATTTCTGGGCTGTGTGGCGCCCGCTCATAAACATCCACGGAGCTCCTACTCCCCCCCCCCTCCCCGAGTGAATGTTTAGGGACTCACGCCGGGCCCCTGATGTGTCCTCGTCATCAAGGGAAGCCCAGTCAGCAAGGCAGAGGTGCACAAAGGCGCCTGAGCCGGGGGCAGCAGCAGACGTCACAGGAGGGCCCCACAGGGGGACAGGAGAGGCCACCAAGGCGGAGACACACCACTGCTCCCCAGGGACTCACGGGTTCCTTCCCTAGAGGCGGAGAAGCTCATGGTGGTGTTGGTGTTGGTGATGGTGTTGGTGATGGTGATCACGGTGGTGGTGGAGATGGTGATGGTGATGGTGTTGGTGATGGTGATGGTGATGGTGGTGGTGATGGTGATCACGGTGGTGATGGTGATGGTGATGATGGAGGGGACGGTGTTGGTGATGATGGTGATGGTGATGGCGATGGTGACGATGATGGTGATGGTGATCATAGTGATGATGATGGTGATGGTGATGATGGTGACGATGATGATGATGGTGATGGTGATGGTGGTGGTAGAGATGGTGATGATGAAGAAGAGGGACAGGAGAAAAAGAGGGGGAGGGGAAGAGAGCCACCACCATGTGTCAAAGCAGAAAAAGTAGGAGCTCAAGTCAGATGGACTTGGTTAGCTCCGGTTTTTCTCCTCCCCAGGAGGAGACGTGTTGCACAAACTCGGTACAATCTCTGGATCCCATCTCCTCCTCATCTTTGGAATAGCGACAATAATATTTATTTTTAAAGCTATTGATAAGAAATAAAACTAACCAAATGCTTTCAAAACACTATTTCATCAAAACAATACGTGAACACCTGCTCATCGCCCCCACTGGCTGTGACTACCCACAGGCCCCTGGAAAACGTAACAGAATGATGTTTTAAATCTCCAGGGCTGCGGGAAAAGATAACGGCCCTGTTGGCACAAGAGACCATCCCAGAAACACCTGGAAACGAGAAGTAACCAACAAGAAAACTTTTAACCCTCGCCCACTTCCACGGTGCAACCAATTCCACCGTGGTCAGTTCAAGCTCCGGGCGTGACATCGCCAGGGTTGGGGCCGGATTCCGGGCTTCACCTGCAAGTGGGGCCCAGGGCGAAACGCAGCAGTAGGAAGCGAGATGCCGACAGTACTCTCACCTCTGCGTTAATGAACTGTATTTGTAAATCTATATAATTTTGCATAATGCCATGTGTATTAGCCGGCTCAAAAAAATTCCTGAACACGTAGCCGTCCACTCTCACAGGCTGGTGTGGTCCGTCACCACCTCCTGTGTCAAGGGCCCGGCCGCCAGAATCCCGGCCGGCCAGTGCCGCCAGCAGGAACACAGAGCCCTGGTCTACACCCCGGGATGGGCGCCCCATCCTCCTTCCCCCGGGAGGCGGGACGGAGGAGGGCGATTACTTGTGGATTATAATTGCTCAAAATAGGTTGTGCTGTAAAAATCTAATCCCTTCTCCTGTTCAGTGGCAAAGTTCTACAGACAGAGAAATTATGCTCCGTGCCAGCACACTGAAGGTAAAAAGAGAATCCCCTCTCCCTTTGGGGGAAGACGAAGGACATCTCTTTAGAGCTGTCAGAACTCACAAGCCATAATAAATTATTCTTTTTCATTACTGATTTATTAAGCAGGCTGCTTGGTGTAATGGCAGAAAATTTCTGTTTAATTTTCGTGGTATTAGACCACTGTGATTCCCGATCTGAAACCAGCCTGCGTTATTAAAACAGGGAGTGTGTTTAACACCCACGTCAGGGTCTGTCTTTGCCAATTCTCCTGGGCCGGGGTTCAAGCACGCGTTGACACTGCCATTGGTGGGAACAAGGCGGCAGCCCCGTTCCGGGGACAGTGGGTGTCGGGCGCACACGTCCCAGCACTCTTATATCTGGGAGTTACCGGCAGGTGTGCCAGCCACCAGACTGAAAGCCGGCCTGCTGACCCCGAGCTGAGGAGCCACGGGGTCTGGACGATTCTTGGCCACACATTTGCAATGCAGTTGAGGTTTTGTTTTTGTTATTTATTTTTAGTGGGAGACAGTTGGCCAGACCACTAGAATTGTTGATGGAGCCGGAAGTGGGATAGGCTCAGCAAATTCCAGAACACTGTCAGTCACGTGTGCGACCTCTGGTGACCTGAGGAGCAAGACAGAGTGGCTGCCACACCTCCCACGTGGCTGTCAGTCACCCGGCTGGCCTTACACCGCATGGCACCTACTCTGCCTTCATGGACCTCATAGCAAACATGGCCGAGACGATTCACACTCGCTTCCCACCTTAGAGGAGGTCGTGAGATATTCAGGGGACCACGGATACCCCAGGAGGCCTGCGGTCAAGCCTGGGAGAGCGGAGGGCCGCCCCAGCTGGGAGGCTCTGGCCAGGCCTCCGTGAGTCCCAGGAAACGTAACTGAAGCAGAAATGAGGAATAAACATGGTGACTATAGTGGCTTCTTGTCTTCACCGTGAGATGGCGCCTCACTTCCTGAGTCAGCAGGACATGGGGGCACGGCCAGGTTAGCAGGATTTCCAGACCCTTCTGCTGGGACTCGCGCAGAACCAGGCTGTGAGCGTGCATAGAGCAGCCAGCTGCAACGTAAGCGTGCAGTGGTGCCCGTGGCGAGCTTGGAGGGCTGTGACCACATTCCGCTTCCCGTAGACACCCGCCTGTCCCTGCTCAGTGGCCACACAGCTCAGGCCGGGGCTCACGTCGGCCTGGGAGCGCTGTGCCCGGTGCAGTGTCCAGCCAGGGCTGTGTGACGATAGACACCATCTTTTCCCGGGACAGAGCGCTGCTGACCGCAGTACCCTCTGCTCCACCCCACGCCTGGGCCCAGTGGGCATCCAACAAGCAATCCCTGAGCAGAAAACAGCGACGGGGGCTGTCCCGGGCGCGTGAGTCCATAGCAGGAGCCGGATCATCGGCAAGTTAGCACAGACGGTGGTGAGTGCTTGTGGGAACTCACAGCGGTGGTGAAGGCACAGGCGGGCAGGGCGAGCCGCTGCTTTTGACAGCGTCCTTGGGGCCTGGGGGGCCAAGGTGCCAGGCAGGTGGGGACTGGATTGGCGGAAGCCAGGATCGTGTGGGGAGTCTGATGTTCCTGCCAAGAGAATGATGGGACCGCCAGGGTTTTGAGCCAGAGGGTGGCGTGACCTTGACTTTGGAAGGTCAGAGGGCAGACAGGGGCCAGCGCGAGGCCCAGGTGTGGCTCCCCTGGGGCTTGGTGAAGTGGCCCCTGGCGTGCATTTCGGAGGCTGAGACAGCAGGCAGGCAGGGTAAGCTGGCGTCACATGGGACACCCACCCACCAGCACGGGTGATTGCTACATGAGGAAGACAGGGCCAGGCGCAAGGTTAGGGACGCGGGAGAGAAGCAGCGTGAGGGAGGCCCCGCGCTCACTGGGGCCTTTCTGCCTCCCAGGAGCCCCGAACAGGCGGCCACCTCCCAGTCAGCCAGAGCTCAGCTCCCAAGACGGGGCCAGGACACAGCATCCGGAGCTGCAGGGGAGAGGCGGCGCGCGCTGCCGTGGCGGAGCAGGTGGGGTTTGTCTGGACAGAGCCCAGCTCTGCCGGCTGCCGCCCGCGGCCTCCCGGAAGGCACCTGGCCACTGTGGGCGCGGGGTGGTCGGCCCGGTTTGCAGCAGGAGCTGCCTTCACACGACCCGCCGGCCCAGAAAACCATCCGAGGGAGGGAGTTTCAATTTCAGCGGGAGGGGGTGGAAATTAAAGGGGAAAAGAAGGAACAGAAACAAAAGTAACAAGGCCATTAATCTTTCATTAAGTTAAAGGGATGAAAAGGAATCGCTTAAAGTATGATTCTTCCTGGCACCGCGGCGCGCTGCCCCCTGCTAACTTCAAAGGCTCGGAAGAGAACTTGGTTAATGTTGTTGGCACAGGATCAGGCCGCGTTTACTTTTCCTCAAGAAGGATCCTTTCTCCCTTTTCAACAAAGAGGACGCAAGGTCGGGCACAAGCAGAGGGTGCCTTTGTGTGCGGACATGGTGCCCCAGGAGGCCGGCTCCGCTTGCCGCAGACTCCGGCAACAGCCGGAGAACAGAGGAGAAACCTGCCCGGAGCAGCGTAGAAAACGAGGTCATTGTTCCTGTCTGCTGGGGTCGGCGGGGCCTCGGCGACGACGCCGCTTACGGGAAAGACACAGGCGTCTCTCCAGCCGGGAGTCTCTCGCCTGTGTGAGGTGCAGGAGCAGCTGTGAGCTGTGGAGCAGGCTCTGCCGGTGCTGAGTGGGGGTGAGTGATTAGGACAGGGGGCTCGAGGCAGGCTGCCCTGCTGGCAGGTGCCAACGGCCTGGGGCAGAGAGAGAGAGAGAGAGAGAGAGAGCGAGCGAGCAAAGGGGCTGTGTTTGCTGGGAGGATTGGATGAGCAACCTAGGGGCTCAAAGCCAGGGCCCAGCAGAGGGCTTGTCTGATGGAGGTATCGGGACACGGTCGCCCATGTCCTACCATCCTGGAAGCTTGCTTTTAAATACAGAGACTTTAAAAAGGAACCATTCACGGGGTGGCGCTGTGGCATAGCGGCTAAAGCTGCCAGCTGCAGTGCCAGCATCTCCCATGAGAGCCCGTTTGCGTCCTGGCCTCTCCACTTCCGATCCAGCTCTCTGCTGTGGCCTGGGAAAGCAGCAGAAGATGGCCCATGTGCTTGGGCCCCTGCACCCGCGTGGGAGACCTGGAAGAAGCGCCTGGCTTCAGATTAGCTCAGCTCCAGCCATCGCGGTCATTTGGGGAATGAACAAGTGGATAGAAGACCTCTCTCTCTCTCTCTTTCTCTCTCTCTCTCTCTGCCTCTCTATAACCCTGCCTTTCAAATAAGTAAATAAATCTTAAAAAAAAAGAATTCTCCATTTACTTGAGCAGCAGAGAGGTCTCCCGTCCTCGCTGGCCAGGGCTGAGCCAGGCTGAATCTGAGATCCTAAAGCTCCATCTGGGTGTCCCACACGGGTGTCAACGACCCAGGTATCTCAGCCGTCCCCTGCTGCCTCCCAGGGTGCCCGTCAGCAGGAAGCCGGAGTCGGGAGCAGAGCCGGGACTGGGACCCAGGCGCCCGACGTGGGATGCATCTGAACGCCCCGCAGACCCTGGCATTCATGTCCTTGTGTCGTCTGCTCCAACAAGGAAGCAGGGGAGGGGAGGGGAGGGGAGGGGAGGAGGAGGAGGAGGAGGAGGAGGAAGAAGGGTGCTGTGAGCTGCTCCCTCTAAGCTTGCTTTGGGATGCTGTGACCTGGTCTGGCATCGCTTCTTGGGCACCACAAGTGAGGGTCAAGTTTTCCAGCCCCAGAGGTGGGTGCCCGGCCGTCTGAGCTACCGGAACTCAGAGACTCCTGGGGTGCTGGCCAGCCGGCTCTGACTTACACGTATTGACAGCTTTCTCACTACACCCATGAGTCTGTAGTCGGGTCACCCCGAGCGGAACCCTGGCTCGGCGGCTGTCCCCGTGAGGCTCTGGGCACACTGCTCAGTGGCCACTTGCTCCACAGGGGCCATCGCCACCCCGCAGGCTGCTGTGAAGACCCGTTGAGAAGGCGTCAGGCATGGGGGCTCAGTGAATGCTGCCCACTCAGCCCCCACCCTTGCACTCTGTCCCCTGAGCCCTGGACTTGTGGGCGGAGCTGCCTTCCGAAGCCCTCAGCTTGCACGTCTTACAGCGTCAGCTCAGCACGCTCAGCCCCAAACCTCTGCTCTTGGCCCCATTCCCACGGTGACCCCGGCTCAGCGGGTGGTGCCCCCAGCCTTCCGGTTGCTGCTGACACTGACACTCAGCGCCACCTCTGTTGCCTCAACACCTACATCCAAGCAACAGGCAAATCCCAGCAACTGTCGCCTCGAAACACCCAGAGTCCGACCTGGCCCCACCCGGGTGCCTCTCCCCAGGTGATGTCATCAACCTGCCCCCTTTAGTCCAGTCCCGCACGCGGTACCCAGACATCCCGTGTGGAAGACAATCAACCACCACGACACCCCAAAGGCACCCCGTGGCTGCTGGAGCGGAGGCTTGGCGTCCACGGCGACCTTCACAGCCCTTCCCATACAGAGGCTCAGCCCGAGCTTCGGTGCCCCTGCCCGCGCCCTCCTCCCTCGGCCACCTCCCCCTGGCCTGCTCCCTGCGCCCCAGAACCTCTGCGGAGGAACGAGCATGCGTGAATATTCGTGTTTGCAGGTCGCTGAAGCCTCAACCCCCCCGCGTCATCGTTTTCAGAGCAATAATTACAGACACGGACTCGCGAAAAGCAGCGTTTCCCAACAATCTGCGGGAAGAGGACAAATGATCGCAGCAGGAGCGAGAGCGAGAGCGAGAGCGAGACAGAGACAGAGAGCGAAATAGAGAGAGACAAGAAAGGAGCTGCCTGGGCCGAGCTGGCCGAGGGCTGGTGCAGGAACACACGGGGAGCCTGGCTAGCCCTCGGCCTGGCTCCCCGCGCACCAGACAGGTGCTGCTCCCGGGCCTCCCCCAGCCTGGGCGGGAGCTGCTCAGAGCGCTCGCAGAGCACAGCCCCGGGGACAGGCAGCGTGCCTGTGCCCACCGCCTCTGGCCACCCCTGGACGCGGGGAGGAGGGGAGCAGCCTTTTCCTTGGCGGGCTGCAGCTGGCCAGTCCTCCACCTGACTCTCCACGCTGGACGGAGCGGGCAGGGCCTGTCCTTTGAGGTCCTGGCCCAGGAGTCGGGGGGGGCTTCCAGGTGACCGGCTGCTCTGGGAGACGCCTCGGCACCCGTGTTTCAGAGCGGCAGAGACGGTCCGAGGCTTCGCGTTGGCACCAGGTGAGAAGGGGCCAGGCGGTGAGTGTTTTGGAAAGACGGCCTGGCGAGCATTTCCCCTCAAGCCTCCCCAGCCCGATTTCCTCCTCCGCCCCGAGTGCTGCTGGGAGAAGCTTCGGGAAGGCAGAACCGAGCGTGCAGAAGCCATGTTCTGTGGGCTTCTTTGCCAACCAGTGTCTCAGACCACCCGTAGCCCAGGGTACTCACTTCAGCTGTAGTTTTTTGCAAATGTTAAGGTCTCAGCTGAGTTAAAGCCTGCACCTGTGTGTGCAAGTGTGTGTGGGGCTGGCGCTGTGGTACAGCCAGTGAAGCCACCGCCTGAAATGCCAGCATCCCATATGGGCGCCGGTTCAAGTCCCCGCTGCTCCACTTCCAATCCTGCTCCCTGCTAATGGCCTGGGAAAGCAGCAGTAGGGCCCCTGCACCCACGAGGAAGGCCGGATGGAGCGCCTGGCTTCTGGCTTCCGCCTGGGCCAGCCGGAGCTACGCCGCAGCGCCAACCCCTTCTGTTTACTTTCCTCTGCATGGGGATGAGGAGAGAACACTTTGAAGTTCCCGGGTTCAGACCCCTGCTCTGCCCCACATGCCTTGGGCAACCCATCTGCCCTCCACAGCCTCAGTGTCTCCATCTGTGTGATGGGCACAGGCTGGAAGGATGCCGACTCCACACTTGCAGGGCACACCCCCTCCTGGTCTTGTTCCCGGGGCGAGAGGGGGCAGGGGGGGAGTCTGACAGAATTGCCATGTCCTTGAGGATTTCAAGGAGACCCTCGCCCAGCCCCCGAGCCTTCCTCTTCTGCCACCTGTCCCTTCGCAGCTGTTCATCTGACACGACTTCCCGTTTCCGCCCAATCCTGGGACCTGGTTGTATTAATTTGCCCTTAAATCCCTTTTGTTTCTGTCGCTCTCTTCATGCGTGGTGCCAGGGAAGAGCCAATGGCGGCAGTGTGGTCTGTCCCGAGCACACCGCGGGTTCATGGCCTCTTGTTTGCGTTCGCCTGCGGCTCTGTTAGGCAGCCACAGGTGGTCCTTGGCTGTGGTGGTGACACGGGCGTGGTCCTGTCCCCTGGGCCCTGCACACTTGCTGCTTCTGCCCGCGCCGCAGCCCATCCTGGAGACGCACCCCAGGACCCTGGTCCCAGCTCGCCCACTGCTCTCTGGGCCTTGATTCTCGTCTGCAGGGTGGTGCAGCGACAGCCTCACGGAGGTTGTTCAGATGGAACCGACCCAGCGTACCTACGGGTGTGGCGGGCACCCTGGCCACCTCAGAACACCAGTGTGTGCCGCCCGGTGTAGGGAGTGACCCAGCTCTGCCACGACGCCTTCTCCCAGCCCGACTGACACGGAGAGGGGCCAGCAGAGCACCAGGCGAGGCACACATGTGCTCGCGGGCAAGCTCGGCTGTGCTGAACGGAGGAGGCTGCAGAGCCGCGCCCCGCTGAGCTGAGCTGGCGCAGAGCACAAAACGCCCTGGGGACGGCCACACCTGTGTCCCCGGCCTCTGCAGAGCGGGTGACGCTGTCCCCTCCACGCACCACACCTCACACGCTGCGTCTTTCTCATGGCCATGCGCACTTGTATACTGCAGGGCTTTGTCCAGGCGAACTGCATGTTGGCTGTGGTGGTCATGTATGTAGGAGTCATGTAGTTAGCATGTGTACAACCATGCAGCCCTTCACAGGGATTCTTTTATTCAATATGTCCTGACAGAGTCTTTTTTTAAAGATTTTATTTATTTGAGAGGTAGAGTTATAGACAGAGAGAAGAGAGACAGAGAGGTCTTCCATCGCTGGTTCACTCCCCAGTTGGCCACAGTGGCTGGAGTTGTGCTGATCCGAAGCCAGGATCCAGGAGATTCGGGTCTCCCATGTAGGTGCAGGGGCCCAAGGACTTAGGCCATCCTCCACTGCTTTCCCAGGCCACAGCAGAGAGCTGGATCGGAAGAAGAGCAGCCGGGACTAGAACCAGTGCCCGTATGGGATGCCGGCGCCGCAGGCGGAGACTTAGCCCATTGTGCCCTGCGCCAGACACCGGCCGTCTCGAGTGTCGTTCTGCAGGCCCATGCTTCTCGTAGTCATGGCGTTTCCACTGCTTGCGCTTGCATCCCGTGGGGTGTCGGGTCCATGCGTGTCCCACGGCAGCAGTTATCTGCGAAGTCTGTAGATTCAGACATTTAGCCACGGGTTCTGTCACTCCCAGTATTTGGCTTTTTTCGCATTTATTTGCAAGAAAGAGAGAGATCTGCCGTCTCTGGTTCTCTCCACGAACGCCTGCAGTAGCCAGGGCTGGGTCAGGCTACAGCCTGGAGCCAGGAACGCAGCCCGGGTCTCCCAGCGGATGGCAGGGCCCGAGTGCCCCAGCCCTCACCTGCTCCCTCCCAGGGTCTGAGGAGAGGGAAGCTGGAATTGGGGCAGAGCCGAGACGGACGGGGCCCCGCGGCTTCTTCCCTGCTCTATCAAACAGCTGTCCCACATCGGACAACTCTAGCCTCCCCATTGTCCACGGGTTTGATGACAATGTAGCAGCCAAGGCCCACAAACCACTGAGGGCGAAGGCCGAGCGGGAGGACGGCCTTACAACACGAAGACGGCGCTCCCTGCGGAAGCAGCTGTTCCCGGGAAACAATGCGTTCACGTGATGTGCGCCTGCGTGAGGGGTTATCCTCCAGGATGTGCCGCCTGCGTGAGGGGTTATCCTCCAGGATGTGCCGCCTGCGTGAGGGGTTATCCTCCACGTCAGCTCCAGGAAGAAGAGCCAACACTCCCGTAAGAGGGCGGCAGTCCAGTGGTGGTGCAGACCCCGGTGGGCTGCCAGCTCCTTGTGCGGGGCCGGGTGTCCGAGGGCCGGGTCACCCAGGG
The DNA here is from genome assembly GCA_015711505.1 of Sylvilagus bachmani. Taxonomy (NCBI): domain Eukaryota; kingdom Metazoa; phylum Chordata; class Mammalia; order Lagomorpha; family Leporidae; genus Sylvilagus; species Sylvilagus bachmani. The sequence continues at coordinate 24,824,802 of CM027396.1, forward strand.
CGATGCTGGGCCCTCACTGTCCCTGCAGCGGCACCAAAAAAGATTGATTTATTTGTAGGTAGACTTACAGAGAGAGAGAGAGAGAGAGAGAGAGATTGAGAGAGAGAGAGGTCTTCCATCTGCTGGTGCACTCCCCAAATGGCCACAAGGGCCGGGACTGGGCCAGGCCGAAGCCAGGATCCAGGAGCTTCATCCAGGTCTCCCACATGGATGGCAGGGGCCCAAGCACTTGGGCCGTCTTCCACTGCTTTCCCAGGTGCATTAGCAGGGAGCTGGATCAGAAGTGGAGCAGCCGGGACTCAAACCAGCGCCCCTATGGGTGTCTGTCTGCATTGCAGGCAGCCCCTGCACCTGCCGCGCCACAGCGCCGACCCCTCCATGAACTCTTTGAAGGGCCCTGCCCTGCCCCACTGGCGTCACTGGGGATGGAGACGTGAAGTCCGGACGTCCTTCCTGGGCCACTCTGTGGGAGCACGTGCTGGGCTTTCGCAGGGATAATTCTGAGTGATTGCACCTGGGACCAGCAGCACCAGTGAGTTCACTTGTTTCTCTGCAGAGCTTGTCAGGAGCCCAGCACAGCACTCTGAATCCAAGGAAAGCTGCCGGCCTGAATTGCTCACTCATCTGTTTGTTGGTGTGTTTGCTTGGAACAGAAGACACGCAGGGCGCACATGACAGGCACAAAAGACAGGGAGAAGCCGCGGCTTCTCAGTCCGGGTCCTCCCCTCGCCTGGGGGGGCGCTCTTTACCAAGTCAGGTTCCCTGTCCGTTTGCAGGGTGGTCTATGCAGTCACCAACCCGAGTGTGTGTGTGTGCGTGTGTGTGTGAGAGAGAGAGGGAAATTGTGACTTCAGAAAGCTCATGGAAACATGGGATTAAAGTTTATTTTTTTATAAGCCACATCTAGTTTTTCTATGAGATTTCTTCCCATGAGCTCTGACAGCACCCGTTGTCCACCTAGTGGTGCTCTGGTCACCAGCACACGGGGGCACCTGCATTGTCTGCATACAGTTCTGGTCATCACGGCCGGGGGACGCTGTAGGCACCCGGTGGGCGGGGACCAGGGCCGGTGATGAGTGACCCAGATGCACAGGGCTGCGCCGAACTAAAAAAATAGCTACTTCAGAGCAACTTGTGTTGTTTGGTGATGGCTCCTCAAACAACTTAGCCACGGGGTTCCCCAGAGAACCGAGAGCGGGAAGTTTCCGGGTTGCCGGCGCCCGGAGCCCGCCTTCGGTTCCTGGCACCTGCAGAGAGGCTCAGAACACCCAGGCCAGGAGCGCCCCGGGCACGAGCCCTTAACCACCATTCTGGTGCCGACTGCACCCACGGCGGACGGCGCAGCTGGTGGAAGCAGAGCCGTCGGAGGGGCAATCGTGTAGCCGCGGCCCCGGACCCAGGCGAGCTGTTAGCACGCGGAGAGCCTGCAGGGAGGCGGTCAGCCCCTCTGAGTGAAAGATGTAGCCCCGCACCTGCGAGGCCTGTGAGGTGCGGCGCCCGTCCAGAGCAACGGGAAGCACGGGGCTTTGCGTCTGGCTTTCAGGATTAATATTTATTTGAAATCAGACCGGCTCACAAAGCGAAGCCCTTCACAAAGGGCATCAGATACGCAATTCTGGAGATGACCTCCACAATTCCACGCTGGACAGAGATTACTTTTATAGAAAAAAAAATAGACCTCTTTAATCAGCTTTAAAAAAACATGGTGAACAGTCGCTTCTCTTATTTAAAAGTTTAACTTGACTTTCATCCATTTATAATCAGAGTTCCTCTGGTATGCTTGATTCCTGACAAACAAGGATAAAAGTCTGTGCCCCCATTGCTAATGAGATGATAAAACAGCAGGGATCAAGTTTTTAATTACTACAGGCGATGCACTGGAGAGGTGCCGATGGTACTCTCTATTGCATGTCTAAGTTGTAACTCCAGGCTTATGACAGTCCTGCTGAGTTGCAGCGCCTTTGATGATCACTCATTTTTGTCTCCGGAGAACATACAAAAATTTCTGAGCTGGAATCCTGGGGGCCTGGCAATTATTGGCGTAACCTGGCACAGGTTCCCCCTCCGACCACCACTGCGCAGTCAGGGTCCGGTTTCTTAATGCCTGCCATTATACCGAAAGGGAAATTGGACATTCAACGTGTCCGTGAACTTTCCCACTGACGCGATACCCGTTCTCCCTCCGTCAGCACGGGCTTCCCATGAATAATAAGACGCCTAATTGGGAGACTTCTAGTGTGTATTTCATTTCTGTTCACAGTCATGCTTGAAATTATTTCTATAACCTTATTTTCACACGCTTTTGTAGACATGCATACCACTCAATGCGACTTACACACGTTTCCAACACGGTTCCCTTTGTGACCACAGAGCTGAGCGCCGGGTTTTCTGGAGGCTCCACTTTGGGGGACATGTAAAGGCCACGTGTTTGAAATGGAAATTCAGGTAGATTCCACGAACACGCGTGTTCACAGCACACATACACACTCACTCACTCACACATGTACACGCTCCTCATTCACACTCATTCACACACGCACACATGCACACACACACACTCCTCATTCATACACACTCCTCACACACACTCACACACTCATTCACACACACACTCCTCATTCACACGCACACACACACGCTCACACACGCACACACTCATTCACACACACTCACACACACATTCCTCATTGGATGGTCAGAATACTAAACAAATTCCGTTTACTCCAAAACCTGTTGTTAGTTATGAAAATTGAGAATGGAATTGTTCTGATTTGTGGACAGGCACCAAACCACTCTGAATCCAACCCACATCCACTCCCAGACTCACCTGCTAGCTATCCGACTCACTCACCAACTACTCAACTCATCCACAAACTACTCAGCTCACCAACTACCCAGTTCACCTGGTAACTACCCTACTCACTAACTATATAGCTTACCCAACTCATTCACCAACCACCCAACTCACCCATCAAACTAACCAACCTACCTAACTATCCAACTCACCCACCAGCAATCCAACTTATCCATCAAACTACTCAACTCACCTACTAACTGTCCAGCTCACCCACCAACAACCACACTCATCCACTCAAGTCACCCACAACTTACTCAACTCACCCATCAGTTACCTGACTCAGGCCCGCGCTATGGCTCACTTGACTAATGATCCACCTGCAGCGCTGGCATCCCATATGGGCACCGGATTCTGTCCTGGTTGCTCCTCTTCCAGGCCAGCTCTCTGCTGTGGCCCGGGAGTGCAGTGGAGGAAGGCCCAGGTGCTTGGGCCCTGCACCCGCATGGGAGACCAGGAAGAATCACCTGGATCCTGGCTTCAGATCGGCACAGCTCCAGCTGTGGCAGCCATTTGGGGAGTGAACCAATGGAAGGAAGACTTTTCTCTCTGTCTCTCCCTCTCACTGTCTATAACTCTACCTGACTTTAAAAAAAAAAAATTACCTGACTCAGCCAGCAAGTACCCAACTAACCACAATCTTTCAACACTCAAGTAATTTTTAAATTATAAAGTGAGGTTTCAAGATCTCAAGCAGCAGTTGAGTCTACTCCATGGTTTAAACTTCCAAGATTTGGGAGCATAAAAATCAAAATGTGGGGTTTGTGTTGTCGCAGGTTAGACCACCGCCTGCATCACCAGCATTCTGTAGGGGCACCTGTTTGAATCCGGCTGCTCCACTTCTGATCCAGCTCCCTGCTACTGCACCTGGGAGTGCAGCGGAAGGTGGCCCCAGTGCTTGGTTCCCTGCACCCACGTGGGAGACCTGGAAGAAGCTCCTGGCTCCTGGCTTTGATCCGGCCCAGCTCTGGCTGATGTGGCCGTTTGAGGAGCGAACCAGAGGGTGGAAGATTTCCCTTTCTTTCTCTCCCATCTCTCCCTCCATCTCTCTGTAACTCTGCCTTTCAAATAAAATAAATCAATCTTTTTTTAAAAAATGCATCCTTGGGGGCCGGTGATGTGGCAAAGCGGGTAAAGCCACTGCCTGCAGCGCCGGCTTACCGTATGGATGCCGGTTCCTGTCCCGGCTGCTCCACTTCTGATCCAGCTCTCTGCTATGGCAGTAGAAAGCAGTAGAAGATGGCCCAAGTCCTTGGGCCCCTGCACCTGCATGGGAGACCCGGAAGAAGCTCTTGGCTCCTGGCTTCAGACTGGCATAGCTTCAGCTGTTGCAGCTAATTGGGGAGTGAACCAGCAGATGGAAGACCCCTCTCTCTCTGCCTCTCCTCTCTCTGTGTAACTCTGACTTTCAAATAAATAAATTAATCTTTTAAAAAATGTATCCTTGGTTAACTACACTGGGGCAAGTCCACAAGTGAAAAGAGATTGACAAATAACCCAGGTAAACAAGCCCCCCTTTTTGTCCAGCCCCCTCTGAATACAAATTTATAATATTCATCAGGAATTTATATACATCAACACAACTTTAATAGCCTTAAAAATCACATATTTAAATACGAAGACCCGACACTTACAGCTTACTTTGTTTTTGACAAAGGGAAGTTTAGACCGTTTGAACTGTGTATGTAACACAGAGTTCACGGTGCCCGGACCAGCGGTGGGACAGCACCATCAGTGTCAGCTGGGTCTCTCTCTCTGACCACACTGGGTGTTTATTTCCTGTTCATGGCACTCGCACGGCTGTGCTCCCGGGCAGCCAGCCTCAGGAAAGGGCTCCTTGACTCCAGCAGCTTCCCGTCTGCCTGGTGGCGGCTCCTCCACCACCGTCGGTCTCACTGGCGGCAGGAGAAGACTCAGTGGGGAGGCCTGTGTGAGGGTTTGAGGAGCTTCGCCTGGAAGCTGCTGTCTCACTTCGCCCTCAGCACAGTGCCAGGAGGGGTAGCGAGCGCCAGGTGCGTGCAGGAGCCCTGGGAAGAGAAGGAACTGGTTTGGCAAATGACGTAAGTGCCTTCTCTGTGTTAACTTTAATAATAATAACAAATTATTGTTATGTGATACTTTATACAAAACCCTTTACAGTTGCTGAGGGTTTTATTAGTATTATCTTGTTTCGTCTTCAGAGTCTTGGAAGAGTTCCGTTACTTACAGATAAGAACACTCAAGTTCAAACCGCACACTGGCTCGCCCGAGGTCGATCGGCTACCGGGAGCTAGAAACAAACGCTGCTTTCCTTATTTTCTCGTTTCCCTTCTTTGGCTTCTGCTACAGGACGAGCTTCCGGGGTTCCACTTTCCCCTGGAAACCGTGGTAAGGCAGTGGTCTAGAGAAAAATATCAAAGACACTTAATCTTCTGAACAATGCGACTTGATATGAAATTGACCATAAAAATACCAGGGATCCAAGCTACAGAAAGCACCGTTGTTTCTAATGATCACTCACGGACATAATTTGAAATCTTTGCAGGATTTGGTACAAATGTGTGCTCAGAGAGAATAAGTAACTCAGCTAATCACAGTGATAAATCTTGAAGTTTGTTTACAGATCTTACACTATCGAGGATTATGACAATCTTAATTAGAGCATAACTAATATTTTCATAATTCTAGTGACGGTGGTGTAGCTAAATCCTTATGTTCCTTTCATGATAACAGACAGCCCAGAGAACAAGTTGAAAAAAACTTTAAAGTTAAAAAATGATCTAACACATTCGTCAAAATATACTCACACAGGAGCTGGCATTGGGGTGCGGCGGGTTAACCACTGCTTGCGACAGCGGCACCCCACGTTGGAGTGGTGGCTCGAGTCCCGGCTGCTCCACTCCGAATCCAGCTCCCTGCTAATGCACCTGGGAAGCAGGCTTGGGCCCCTGCACCCACCTGGGAGACCTGGATGAAGTTCCAGGCCCTGCCTTCGTCCTGGCCCAGCACAGATGTTGCAGCCATTAGGGAAGTGAACCAGCAGATGAAGATCTCTCTCTCTCTCTCTCTCTCTCTCTCTGTGTGTGTGTCACTCTGCCTTTCCAACAAATAAAATACAGATGAACAATGTGGAAGAAACACAAAGGAGCTCTTTTGAAAATTCCTTCCAGGATCTCAGTAGGCCAGGCTGAGAAGCCGAGCACAGAGTCGGAGCAGGGTGGGTCAGAGCAGGTGCCTCTGGGTTATTTCAAAGCCAAGGCCAACCGGAAGTGGATGGGGTGGCCAGCGCTGCCATCTGTGGCCACCCGGCCGTGTTCCGTGCCTCTCAGCGTGTCTGGCCGGGCCCCTCGCTCACGGTGTGGATTCAGTGGGGAACACGCGCCAGGCACACGCCGGGGAGCACAGTTACAAGTCTTCCTTCCCACGGGCTGAGGTGGCATGAACAGTCCACGCCTCACCGGATTGAAACGTTCAGAGCATCCAAGGCGACCTGCCCCTAGGTCCCGGAAACCTGGAGACGACGTGTCTTCTCCCCGTCCTCTGGGCTCCCATTCCCCAGGAGGGCGCGCCTGCCTCCTCCTCCCCGGGCCTGGCTCCCTCCAGCAGAGCAGAGCCAATGCCATTGCCGTGGAGGCAGCCCGCGGCGTTGACCTCCCCAGCCCCTTCCAGGGGGCCTGCCCTGGCCTCCGGCTCCTGGCCCCTCTCTGAGAACAGAAGGCCGGGGCACTTGAATCGCCTAGCACACAAGCCCCGCACAGACGTGCGCCCCATGTGTTGGGCTCGGAGAAGGGGCCCGGCGCCTGGGGCCAGGGCTGAGGCGGCCCCCCTCGTCCTTCCGACTCCATCCACTCAGGGCCGCTCTGGAGGGCAGAGAACGTGGCCGTTCCTGACCTCGCGCCTCCTGCGGCAGCACACACGCTGCACCCGCGGTGACTGCCTTGCTATGTCCCCTCCTCACACCGACCTTCGAAAGGGAGT
>CM027396.1:24832112-24860801 GCA_015711505.1 Sylvilagus bachmani
GTGTCCCCCAGCAGGGGCAGCCGCTCCTCACGCCCAGGCTCAGGACCGCTGGAGGCTCCCCAGTGTTCACTGTGTCCCCCAGCAGGGGCAGCCGCTCCTCACGCCAGGCTCAGACGGCCGGCAGTCGCTTGTCCCTTCAAGTCCCTCTGTCACCCCACCTGAAGCCCCTTCGGGCGCGTCCCACCGCCTTCCTCCCTCAGTCCCCTCGAATGCCCCAAGCTCCCGCCCCGCAGCCGCTCGGGCGGCCTGGGTCTCCGCGCTGACCCTGCTCGCCTGTCTTCGAAGGCGGGCTGAGCAAGAGCCAAGCCTCGGGGCTCCTGCTGTGGATTCTCCGGGTTCTGTTCTCGTGTCTGCAGCCCCGCGGGAAGCAGAGGTGCATGGGGCAGGCGGGTGCCGGGAGCCCACCCGGCTTGCTGGGGCTCCCAGGAAGGTGAGGGGAGCCGCCTGGCTGGGCTGGGCCGGCCCTGGCTTCGGGCTCATCTTCACAAGGGCACCGTGACTCTCCAGTTCTCCTCCCTGGACAATGAGGGTAAGGACTTCGCTGCCGGCCCCTACAGCCTGTGCACCCCGCTTACAGGCTGAGGATGAAATCGGGGGACGGGCACCTCCTCCCCCACCTCCACAGGAAGCCGAACAGTTCTGGGCAGATAGTGCGTGGCCTTGCAGTGCCGGCGTCCGCAACGTGGACTTGAACGGCCCCTAAATCAACGGCCACAGGCGGGGGTGGGGGGTGGGGTGGGGGTGTCCCTCCACGCACGGCGATTCTATGGGGTTGAGAGCTCCGGCCACAGGCGGGGGCGGGGGGGTCCCTCCACGCACGGCGATTCTATGGGGTTGAGAGCTCCGGCTCCCCAGGGAGCGGAGGCAGGGAGTCCTACAGCTCAGAGCTGGGACCAGGGGCGTCCCGGCTCCCGGCCTTCCTGGACTGGTCAGCGCGCACGTGTCCTCTATTACGGAAGGGTGCGCCCCGTGCAGGTGGCGGTTGCTTCCTGGCCTGGGCCTGACCCCCAAGGCCATGTCCTTGCGACGACCTCCCGCGGCAGTGATGGGGCTGCCCCCCACCTCACCCTGGTGTGCAGTCCACCGGCATCGTGTGCTAAGGGCTGGGGCTGCGGGTGGCCGGCGGCGGATGCCGGCTTTGTGCAGGGGCTCGGGTTCGGGCTTTGTGCCTTGGCCTTGACGAGTGGGGTCCGGCCTGCATGTGCACACGTGGGACGCCGGCCTTAGCCGGCAGCTCTGGTCATGGGTCTGCAGGGCACTGCGGGTGACGGGCGGCTCCTTCCCGACTCCTGCTCTCCCCTCCTGCACAGCAGTGGACGTGGAGCGACCTGGACGACCTGAATCCTGGCCGGCCACTCGCAACACACAGTCTCCGAACGGTCCCCGGGACAGGCCTCTCAGGATGAACGAGTGCGTGGGTCCCGGCACGGTTCTGCACCGCAATTTCATTCTGTTTCTCCGTGAACGTGCCCTGGTGCGCTCTGATACGCTGTAACCAGGCGGTCAGCGGACGTTTAGGCCTGCTGGACTTCGTGGAACCCTGTCCCTTTAACGATCTGACACGGACCCCTGCAGTGGAACCCTGTCTCTTTAACGACCTGACACGCCCACCTTCCCAGGATGCACTTGTCATGTCCCGTGCGCACATGCTCACACCCTCCAACATCCGGGTACCCGCTGGGGGACCGCCCACTTCCCCAGGAGCGGAAGTGGCCTTCGCGGCGGATGGCGGCCGTTCGGAGCGCTCGGCAGCGGCGTCTCGGCGGGGTCTGTCCGGCCTCCCCGACCCAGGTGCGCCCGGGGCTTTTCTCTGTCTCGTTCCCGGCAGCTGCTTGATCGGCGGGCGCTGCTCCGCGTGGGCAGCCCGGCCGGCGCGCGGACATCCGCGTGTGGGGTCAGAGGTCGTGGGCGCGCGGCTCTCGGCGGTCAGCGGTCAGCAGGACGGCCGAGCTCCGGGCTGGCCGGACGCTGGGCGAGGAGAGATGGCGAAGGGCAGGAGGGCGGGGTCTCGTGTCCGATGGGCCGGAGGGGCTGGGGTCCCTGGGGTCCCTGGGGTCCCTGCTACTCCGCGGCCACGCGGGAGGTGCACGCGGCCGCTGGCCGAGCGCAGAGCCGGGGGCCTTGGCAGGAGGCTGCGGCGGACCAGGGCCTGCGCGACGCCTTGGCGAAGCTGAGACACCTGCTGGCGTGGGCCGTGGCGTGGGGCCCATCCCGTGGGCCGGGGCGGTGCCCGCCGGCCTCCCCGGCCTCTAGACGCCAGCCTCACCCGAGTGCTCGTGGGCCGCTGGACGGAGCGAGGACGGACGCCCAGCCCAGCCGCAGGTGTCGCCGGGGAGGGGTCCCCTCTCCGAAGGGGGCCAGCCACACGCTTCAGGCCCTAGAAAGCCGCCTTCCCAAAGGCGCAGACCGCAGGGCGGTGTAGACCTCACGGGGATGCGGACTGCCGAGGCCTGGCCCGCGCTGGCCCCCAGCTCACAGCCCGCGGGCGCAGGAGAGGCTCGGTGTGGGAGGTCCCGTCCAGAGCCCAGCGGTGGCGCAGGGCTTCACGTGGAACCCTGGAGATCGTGCGTTCAGCGCGTGTTCGTGTGGCAGAGCGGCCCTTTTAAAACAGAAGAGTCACTCAGTGTGCCTGGAAGGTGGAGGACGCACGGGCAGAGGGCTCCCCTCCACCCCGGCGCTGCAGGAGGGGATGCGCGTGTGCCGGGCGGCTGAGCCACTGCACACGCCTGCCCCACGGAGGCCCGAGATCCGAAGCGGGGTCCGCGTCCTGGGGGAGGGGCCTTAGAGAACCAGGCCAGGGTCAGGGCGGACAGCGCCCCGTCCTCGAGGGCTGGACTCCACCGCTGGGAGGGAGCACACGCGGCCCCCCGAGCGAGCACGGCTCGGCTCAGTGCCCTGGGGACTCAGGCGCGTGATGGGCAGACCGGCACGGACGGGCCGAGTGCTGAGTGGACGGAGCGAGGCCTCAGCGGTGCCGTCGGGCGGGTGCTACTGCGGTCGCTGTCACTGGCCGTTCTCCGGGTCTGAATACTTCCGTAAGAACATCGGCCCCGTCTTTCGCTTCTGCCGGCTAAAGCTGGAGGACTTCAGCTTCAGCGTGGCCGCCTCCACAGCCTCGGTCACCATGGGGTTATCGTTCCCGAGAGTAACTCAGGTCCCAGACGGTTCCTCTGTGCCTCTGCTTCGGCGCTGTGTAGACAGCGGGGATGGAGCCGTCTGGGACGGTTCCTCTGCTTCGGCGCTGTGTAGACAGCGGGGATGGAGCCGTCTGGGAACTCCCCGGCGTCTCCTTCCCACAGAGCGGCGGGCAGGGAAGGCGTGAGGGCAGCTTCCTTCCCCGTTCAGCGTTGCCGTCCACCGCGGCTGCGAGTGTGGATGTGGTGCTGCAGCAGCCACTGCCCACAGTTGGGTGCCGGGAGCCCAGTCTTCCTGGGAGGGCCTGAGCAAAGGAGACGCACTCCGCGGTGTCCACTCATGTGAGGCGCCTTCAGGCACGTCCTGCCCCCAGCTCCCGGCCAGCGGGTGAGCCGGGGCAGAGAGGAGAGCGGAGGCCAGGATCGGCGTGGAGATCCCGCATGCCAAGTCGTGCCCCCCACAGCAGGGCCTGCATTAGTCCCACCCTCCCAAACGAGACGCTCAGGGCGGGGGCCGGGAGGAGCCCCCGGCTGTCGTGCACTCCCCTGCAGCATGACGCGTCCCCTCCGGCACCGTCACACTTCCCTTCTCCGTGGATTTGCACTGTCTTTTTTTCTGCTTAAATCAGTGACTCCCTTTTCTGCTCCAGTTAGCCGGAGTGGCTTCCCGCTGCTTGCAGTTGAGACCCGTGACGGACGCTGCCCGGGAGTGCTGGACGGCTGTGGCCACGCACACAGTGGTTGAGCAGAGCCGTGGAGGCCATGAAAGCCGTCACAGCCAACGAGGCTGCTTGGGCGACACCAAATCACATTGGCAAAAACACTTGTCTTAAGGTTCTGCCTGTAGGACTACAAAGAAAATCCCTTAAAAAGTGAAATGAGCAATTATAATTCAATTTTCTACAGAGGTGCACAGAAACAGCGGGTGTGATGGCGTGAGCATGAATCTGGGGCTCTGCAGGTGACCCGAGCATGGGGGCAGGGCTGGGCTCTGCAGGTGACCCGAGCATGGGGATAGGGCTGGGCTCTGCCTCCTCCCCACAGTCACTGCCATCTGATCTGATTGCTAATTGAGTCTGCAGAAAAATACCATTCGATCTGAGGTACGTTTTTCTTTTTCTTTTCTTTTTAGAATTAGGAAGTTTATTTATTTTTAAAGAATTATGTATTTATTTGAAAGGGAGGGAGGGAGGGAGAGGTCTTCTATCTGCTGGCTCATTTCTCAAATTCCCACAGTGACTGAGGCTGAACCAGGCCAAAGTTGGGAGCCAGGAACTCAACCCAGGTCTCCCAATAGCAGGGGCCCAGGTACTTGGCCCATCAGTGCCGTCTCCAGGGTGTGCGTGAGTCGGGAGCCAGGTCTGGGAGTTGAATCCCCCGGAGCTCCTGTGTGCTGCAGGTGTGGTAGCCGCCTGCGCTAAAGGCCTGCCCCGGTTGTTTTCTCTGATGACTCAGACAAGCCACGGGTCGCAGGAGATGTCGGTGGGTTCCGTGCCGTGTTCTGCCGAAGCTGTCAAGGTGGTGGATGGGGGCCAGGGGTGAGCGTGGACTGCGGTGAGGGCAGCCCTTGTCCTCTGGGGCTTTTCTTCCTGACCACCTGAGTGGGTGCCGCACTCAGACTGAGGTCAGCAATGGGCCAATCCCAGAAGGTCCCTGTGCATAGGGTGGGGCCATCGTTTAGGAAGAAGGTAAAACCACGAGGGGGATGAAGCCCAGAGCGGGCTGCTGTTGGGTGGCCCGTGGGGACATCCTCCCCAGAGGGGGATGCTCCACAGCACAGTCACAGTGGCAGCCACGGCAGGGATGGCACAGTCCTGGTCTGGTTGCGGTGACAGAGGCCACAGCAGGGGCCTCACAGGTGCCGGAGAACCAACAGCCACAAGGCAGCTTGAAGCAGCCCAGGTACGGTGACTGGGGACCCAGGAGGACAGGGGCTTGTCAGCTCCTGCGGGCTCAGAAGAGGGGCCCCAGAGCTGTGGCTCAGGTCTCTGCAGAGTTGGGGAGCCCCATGGTCCAGCCTTCAGGAGCTCACAGACCACTTCTGGGGCTGCTTACGGAAGGTGGAGTCCAGAGCGCTGGCTGCTGCTGGGAGAAGTATCCCTGGCTGGAGCCCGTGCCTTTGGGGCACAGAGGGACCAGCCCATCAGGGCCTCACAGGCCCTCCCCAGCACTGGCCTGACCCCTTCATGGGCAGAACCTGACACAGCAGCTGCCTAAGGAGTCCCCACCCAGCCTGGCATAGCAGAGCCCAGGGGATGGGCTCTGTGCCAAGGGGCCGCAGCTCTGCAACTGGTGCAGGCCAAGCCCCGGGCTGTGCCACGTTTCCTTCTACATCCCCAGGGTGCTGAGCTGAGTGCTGCACTGCTGATTTCAGACCTCTCCCAGCTCCACACTCTGACACTAAGGCCATGACGCTCCCACAGCCACCAGGCACCACGTTCTCCCAGACCATGCCATACGTGTTTGATTTCTAACTCAAACTCCTGTCTGGGATCTTCTTCCTTCTTCATGCCCAGGACAGACAAGTGTGGAGGAATGGCAGCTGTTTTGCAACCAAGAGGTTGCTGTGACCACGAAAGCCACACACTGGGCGAGCGGGAGGGTGAAAGAAAGCCCAGGCGCTGGTGAGTGGTGGATCACGGCCTCAGCCAGCTTCCCCATCTCCTAACTTCGCATTTGGAGAAAGCAGGCCTCTACTTGAGGAAGTCCTTGGAGACAGGACTTGGGTAATGCAGAAGAACAAAGTACCTGCCACTCGTGGACAGGCTTGCCTGCAGGACTCCGTTTGCAGCGTGGTTGGTGTTCATAGCCCTGTAAAACCGTGTAAAGGAGCCGGCATGGGGTGCTGCAGGTGTAGCTGCAGGTTTAGCGATGCTGGCATTCCATATAAGCAGCTGTTCGAGTCCCAGCTGCTCCACTTCGGATCCAGCTCCCTGTTAATGTGTCTGGGAGAGCTGTGGAGGATGGCCAAGTGCTTGGTGCACCCGCGTGGGAGACCTGGGTAGTTCTGGACTCCCGGCTTTGGCCTGGCTCAGCCCTGGCTGTTAACATCATCTGGAAGAGCCAACCGATGGGCTCGGTCTCTCCTCTCTCTGTCTCTATCTTACTCTGCCTTTCAAACAAACAAATAAACCTTTAAAAAGAAAGTATATTTCCTTAGAAACAGTTGGAAATTGTAGCCATTATTCACCTGCATCTGCAGCCGAAGTGGGCTGTACCCTTTCTGATGAGAAACCACACTCCTGGCTATTCACGGAAAGGCCAGCGGTCCCAGAGCAGAGAGAGCACGAACTGAAAGGAGCATTCATGCCCAGCAGTCCATGGTGTGGGAGACATGGGAAGAAGCCACAAAACCCAGTGATTGACAGGCAGTGTTTTTCTCCTCCCACACAGTCCCACCTGAGCCAGGGGCAAGGTCAAGTGTGTTCCAGATGCTTCAAAGATGACCCAGACGTGATAGGGCAAGCAGCACTAGAAGGCAGTGTCCTAGGCAAAGTGACTGGCTGGGCGTCCGTCATTCAGTAAAGCTCGGACATGTGTGCTGGGTGGCAGGTGTGGCCTGCGATTCCCCAGAGAGAAGAGATTGCTGGGAAAGTGGAGGGACACCTTCAGGGAGTGAAGTGGAACTTCACAGGGCGCTTTATTCAACACCATCGGTTGGACACTGAGACGTAGAGGTCGGCAGAGGGTGAGCTGCAAGTCTCGACTTCCCTCTCTGACAACAGGATCACCTCACGTAAGGCGTGACCCTGGTGTGCCTGTCTGTGGGGTGGTGAGAACGGTATCCATGGGAGTGGGAGGAGCACAAGCTGTATTCAAAACCACTGCTCCTCTGAGCTGTGGCTGTAGCCTGACTCCCAGCCGCTATAAAGCCCACCTACTCACGCATCACTGCGGATTATGAGTGGCTTTTAGGTGCAGCCCTAAATATTGGGACATTCTTCTGCAAGCATTGGGGGGAAAGAAAAGAAAAAATGATTGGAAAAGAAGGAGGAAAACTCTCTTCACAGATGGTATGATTTTATAAATAGAAGATAAGGAATGCACAAAAATACTATTACAGTTCATACGCAAGTTCAGAAGCTTGCAGGATGAAATATAAATTCATAAAACTCAGTGAATTTCTGTACAATGTTAATGGCCCAAAATAGAATGAAGAAAACATTTATAAGATCAAAAAGAAGTTCAGCAACACATTTAACAAAGTGTACAGTGTATAGACACTGTTTTACACATCTGGATAGGAGAGACATCCCATGTTCGTGGTTTGGAACGTTGGCATGGTTAAGGAGACACTCCCAAAGTTGCTGTATCAGGGTAGCCCCCCGTCAAGATCGCAGCTGTTGCCCTTGCAGAAGTTAACAAGACAATCTTAAAATGCATATGGAAACACAACAGACCCAGAAAACCTTTAACAGGGAGAACCCTGGGAAGGCATTTGGCACGGTGCTTAGGCTATCGCCTGAGACACCACATCTCACATCAGAGTGCCTGGGTTGAGTCCTGACCCCACTCACCCTGGGAAGCAACGGGATGATTCAACTAGTTGGGTACTCGCCACCCGTGTGGGAGGTTGGGATTGAGTTCTTAGATCCTGACTTTGACCTGGCCTAGCCCTGGCTGTTGTGGGCATTTGGGGAAGAAAATCGGATGATGGAATATTGATCTCCCTCTTTCAAATAAAAAAAAATTTTTAAAAATAAATAAAACTTGGGGATTAAACCTTTCTGAATTTGAAAAGTAGTATATTGTTAAAATCAGTATAATGTAGTACTAGCATAAGAATAGACAAAAGAACAATGGAATAGAATTGAAAGTCCAGGAATAAACGGACTTAACAAGAGTGCCCACACAGCTTATTAGGAGAAAGTCTTTTCATAGAAAGGCATTAGGACAGAGCCACTGCTGTGGCCTAGTAGGCTAAGCTTCCACCTGGAGCACTGGCATCCCGTATAGGCACTGGTTGGTGCCCAGGCTGCTCCTCTTACACAGCTCTCTGCTGTGGCCTAGGAAAGCAGTAGAAGATGGCCCACGTGTTTGAGCCCTTGCACCCGTGTGGGAAAGACCTGGAGGAAGCTCCTGGCTTGAGATTGGCTCAGCTCTGCCTGTTGCAGTCATTTGGGGAGTGAACCAGCAGATAGAAGACTTTCTGTCTCTCCCTATCTGTAACTGTGACTCTCAAATAATAAATAAATAATGCACTGGGACAAAAATCTACAGACCTGAATGAAATTAGAGCCCCACCTAACACGTACAAAATCCACTTCAAATATATCAAGACCTAAATCTTTATAAAACTCTTAGAAGAAAAAAGAAGCTGAAATATACATGACGGTGAATTCTTGGATATGACACCAGAAGCATTTACAACAAAAGAAATAGATAAATTGGGCAACATCAAATTTTCAAACATTTGTGCTTCAAAGAACACCATGAAGAGAGTGAAAAGACAAGTCACACAATGAGGAAAAAAATTTTTCAAGTCATATTCCTGAAAGAGACTTGTATCTTGAGCATACAAAGAACGTGTGAACTCAAAAACAAAGGGACAATTACCCAATTAGGAAATGGGTGTAGGATTTGCAGGGATTTCTCTGCATGGCCAATAAGCACATGAAAAAGATGTCAGCAACATTAACCATGGTAGAAGTGCTCATCAAAGTTCACAACAAGACGCCACTTCCTACAGCATTATTGTTAGAGACGGATAATCAATGTTGGCAACATGTAGAGAAGTTGTAGCCCTCTGACACTGCTGCTAGGATTATAAAATGGTACAGCCATGTTGGAAATGTCAGCTCTTCAAAAACATGGACAGAATTCCTGTCTAGATGAACATTTTCACCTCTGCAAGAGAATGGAAGACACGTGTCCACACAAATACATAAATGTTCATAGCAGCATTATTTGTAATAGTCAATGTGTGGACACACCCCATACCTCCAATGGCCATCTGACAGATAACGTGTGGCTTAGCCATGCAGTGGAGTGTTCTGCGATGTTATCAGCCGTAACAGGAGTGTAGTGACACATGATAAAACACGAAGAACCTTGGAAATTATTCTCTGTGCAAGAAGCCAAGCACAAATAGCCACATGCTGCACGTTTGCATCTAGAGAGCTTTATCAAGAACATGCAAGTCTCAGAAAGTAGACAAATAATTCCCAGGTTGCAAGGAGGGGGTGGGAAGTGAATTCTAATAGAATTAGGGCTACTTTGGGGAGAATATTAAAATATAGTGGGATTAGACAGCAGTGATATGGTACATAGTCTTGTAAGTGTACTAAAACTTGGTGAATTTTACAATTATAAGCAAATGTTATGACCTGTAAATTTTTTATTTATTTATTTATTTTTTTGACAGGCAGAGTGGACAGTGAGGGAGAGAGAGAGAGAGAAAGGTCTTCCTTTGCTGTTGGTTCACCCTCCAATGCCCACCGTGGACGGCGCGCTGCGGCCTGCGCACCGCGCTCATCCGATGGCAGGAGCCAGGTGCCAGGTGCTTTTCCTGGTCTTCCATGGGGTGCAGGGCCCAAGCACCTGGGCCATCCTCCACTGCACTCCCGGGCCACAGCAGAGAGCTGGCCTGGAAGAGGGGCAACCAGGACAGAATCCGGTGCCCCAACCAGGACTAGAACCCTGTGTGCCAGCGCCGCAAGGCGGAGGATTAGCCTGTTGAGCCACGGCGCCGGCCAATGACCTGTAAATTTAAATCTGCTTTAAAAAAGAGGCCTGGATCTTTTGAAGCTGGGCTCCAGGACCGCCTGACCATAGAATGAGGCGGAAGTGACCCCAAGCCTTTGTCTCCTCCAGGACCCAACCACTGTACTGCAAGGAACCCAAGGCAGAACAGCGGGGGTGCCGACAGCCAGTACCACCTGCCCCTGCTGAGCAGGGAGTGAGTCCTCAAGGCTGGGCAGGCAGCCCCGGCTGACAGCACGTGGAGCAGAGGTGGGCAGCCGCTGAGCCCTTCACATGCAGATTCATGAGCCGGATAAGCAGTGGTTGTGCTTTACCCCAGGGCGGTTTGGTTGGGTTGGTGACACAGCAGCAACAACTGAAACCCATAAGGAAAGAAAAATCCCTGCCCATAGGTGTGACCTGGAGGAAGATCCCTGCCTGCGAGTGACCTGGAGGAAGGTCCCTGCCCACGGGTGTGGCCGGGAGGAAGATCCCTGCCCGCGGATGTGACCTGGCGTCTTACCCATCGTCTCGAGCAACCATGAGGCAGCCGGCTGGCCCCTCTCAACTGGGACCTGCCTTTCGTCTCAGAGATGTGGTGACCCCACGTGGCCCACCCACGGCTCAGCAGGCACAGCGAGTCCTGCCAGGATCTCCATTGATTTGGGTGTACCTTCTTCCTGGGACTCCCTAAAGCACTGAGATGTTGTTTTGGGAAAAAATTTGGAATTGAGTCATTCCTGCAAGACAAACATTTGCCTTTTTGGTACCCTACCAGGGCCCACGTTTTACAACCAAATCATAGCGTGGATTGTTAATAGTGTTCCAATGCCAACTAACCACGATGCAGCACTGGCTCCCGGTGCCCGTAGCAGGGACCACAGTGAGCCTGGCTGGGCTCAGCATGACAGCAGGATCCCAACTGCTGGTGTTGAGAAAAAGCTGGTGTCGATCTCGGGGATGACATGGGAGGTTTAGGGAGCGAAGCGTGGCCTGTGCTGTTCAGAAAGGCAGAACCATTGCTGTCACCTCACGTCACCACCGCTTGGACTGCTGCGTGGCTGTTTCACGGCTGAATGTGAAATACACTTGGAAAGGGAAAACCTGGACTGTTAAGATTTATTTATTTGAAAGAGTTACACAGAGAAGGAGAGGCAGAGACAGAGAGAGAGGTCTTCATCCATTGGTTCACTCCCCAGTTGGTTGCTCCAGTATAGTTGGAGCAATGCTGATCTGAAGCCAGGAGCCAGGAGCTTCTTCCCAGTCTCCCAAGTGGGTGCAGGGGCCCAAGGAGTTGGGCCTACTTTCCCAGGCCACAGCAGAGAGCTGGATCAGAAGTGGAGCAGCCAGAACTCGAATCACTGCCCATATGGGATGCCGGCACGGCAGGCGGTGGCCTTACCCGCTACGCCACAACGCTGGCCCCTGGACTGTTTTAAAAATGCAACCAGTTGCCTCTCGGGCTTTCAGGATGGGCTCGCTCTTGTTCTCCCCCTCTGAATGAGAAAGAATGGCGTCTGAGCCACGGAGCCTGTGGCTGAGTGCACAGCAGACAGCGTCAGAGCGGGCAGTGAAGCAGGCCTCGGGCTAGGAAGCCGGATGCAGAGTGGACGCGGGCCAGAGGGTTCGTGAACATGGGCCGCCTGGGTCCCTGGCTGGGCCGGGTGAAGCCTCCTGCCTGGCCTCCTGCCTGTGCTGCCCATGCTCACCCTGACCACAGCCTTCCATGACCCCTTGCACGTGGCCCACAAGGCCCCTCAGTCTCTCAAAGCTGACCCCAGGGCTTCCCAGCCTGGAGGCCTTGGGACCCTGGCTCAGCCCTGTGGCAATTGCTTGGCCCCAGAGCCCTGAAACCTCATGAGATCCGGAGGCACCACCCTCCCTGCCAGCTTCCGCCGCTCCCCACCTTCCTCCCTGACAGCGTGGCTGCGCATTCACGGGCATGCTGTCCTGTCACTGCTGGCTGCACCTGCTTCCACTCCCCAAAGACCCCCAACTGCACATTAAAGTCTGACCACAGCATGGACATCCACTGCTGGCACAGGGAGAGCAGGAGGCGTGTCCCCTGCTACTGACAAAGGCCCCGCCTGCATGATGGATAGCAGACGTCCAGAAATGGAAGCCAAGCCGGGGAGGCACCCACCAGGGTCTGATTCAGCCTCTGGGAGCTTAAAGGCCCCAAACTTGGAGCGCCCAAAGTGAGAAGCCCTGGTATTCAACCGGCCAACACGATGTCCCATGAAGCGCAGTGTCGAGTGTTAGAAATGCGGCATGCTGTTGACATCCCATGGAAGGCAGTGTTGAGTGTTAGAAACAGCGCTTCTGACCCTGGGCCCCCAGCCATGCTGCATTGCGAGCACCTTCACACGCCCCTGCGAGGGCGCTGGGAAGATTCCAGTCTGAGGAACAGATGCCGGCGTGGACGGAGGATTGCAGGCCAGTGCGGTCCACAGGGCGACTGTGCAGATGTTCCACTTTCAATTCACGGTCTTTGTGTGACATACAGAGGTCCAGAGGTTGAGCCGTCCCTACCAGCGTGATGCAGCAGAGCTTACCACGCTAGCCCTGATCATAAACCAGAGCTATTAAAATAGATTTATGTATGTGAGTAGCATAAAGATTTTAAAAAACGCTGTTGATATTTACAAACAACACTACTTTATTTCATTGCTGAAAGGTGATCAAAAAGTGTGAGGATCATCATTTAAGAGGATGGAGGGGCTGCTGTTGTAGACGAGTGGGTAAAGCTGCCATCCGCATTGCGGGCATCCCATGGGCACCAGTCCATGTCCTGCCTGCTCTACTTCTTATGCAGATGGGAAGAGCAGTGTTGGGCCCCTGCCCCCACGGGGAGACCCAGGTGAAGCTCCTGGCTCAGCCCTGGCCGCTGTTGCCACCTGGTGAGTGACGCAGTGGGTGGAAGATCTCTCTATCCCTGTGTCTCTCCCTCCCTCTCTCTAACTCTGACTTCCAGACATTTACTTGAGAAGCAGAGAGAGAGGTCTTCCATCTGCTGGTTTGCTCCTCAAACAGCCACAAAGGCCAGAGTGGGGCTGATCTGAAGCCAGGAGCCAAGAGCTGCTTCTTCCAGGTCCCCCACATGGGTACAGGGCTCCAAGCACTTTGTGCCATCTACTGCTTTCCCAGGCCATCAGCAGGGAGCCAGATTGGAAGTGGAGCAGCCAGGACTCGAACCAGCGCCCATATGGGATGCTAGTGCCACAGGTGAGTGCTTAACCTACTATGCCACAGTGCCGGCCCCATAAATAATTCTGTTAAAATTTTTAAAAAATAAAAGAGGATGGAAACCAAGACAGTACCATTCAGATGGAAAGAACTTACCGTGTTTCTACCAATACAACAGATTTCACTACCATGCAAAAAACAACCCCCTCACTGCCGCAGAAACCCCACCAGAAACACCAGTGGCCGTCTTGAGGGGTGTAAATCATGCAGTGAGACGACAGGAACGTGAGTGGAGTCTCATGGGAATTCCCAGACCACCAAAGGACTTCATTAAAGCACACACTTTTTTTTTCTACAAAGATCTTGGCAGGATCACAAGGAAATAAATTTTTTTCAAAGGTCTGGAATTTTTTAAGTAAATTTTTGGTCTATTCCTCACTTAAGAACACAATGAAATTCACTGTGTGAAGCCTCCAGGCCGTGGATTCCCATGTAGTCACATTGTCCACCACCACAGGGTCTGCCTATAGGGCCTTCACACAGCTGTCACCACACTCCCAGCTTGCCCCGGGCCTGGCTGCCCGTCAGCCGTGGGTTTGCCTGTTGGAGCTCTCGCATACCCGTGGCAGCACACCGTGTGTGGTCTGGTTCCCTGTGTCGCACAAGGCCGTGCCCCATTCCTGTCGTGGCCCGGGACGTTGTGGCTTGCAGGACTGGCTCCTAGCAGGTCCTGAAGCTGGCAGTCATGGCTTGCCCGCTGCTGCTGTCCCAGATCCCTGCTCTTCTGGGTCCTCTGGGTCCTGACCAGAACTTCCTGCAGACCCTGTTGCTGTGGCTCCTGCACTGTGGTCCCTGTTGCCCTGTCCATTTCCTGTCTCTCCTCAGTGTCTGAGCAGGGATTGGAGTGGAATTAGTGTCCCATATTTGTGGCCAGTGCGCAGGAAGCCGCCTGTCACCTTGGTCATGAAGAAGGGTCTCTGGGCAGGACCTTGTCTGGTCGGGGGAGGTGGACAGGGCAGCCGCTCTGCCACTTCCCGGGACTGACGGACAGATGGGCAGTGGTCACCACAGTAGTGGGAGGCCGGGAGTCTGCAGTCACATGGAGGCCAGGGCCAGCCTCCCTCCAGGGGCTTGAGGGCAGGACTCCCGGCGGCTCCGTGGGGTCCGTGCACTCCTTGTCTTCTGGCCACACCCATCCAGTCTCCATCTCCATTGTCCCGGGCCCTTTTTCTGTTCCCCAGGGTCCTCTCCTGTTCCCATGGGGATCCAGTGATCTCAAGATCCTCCCCTCCCGACGCCCGTGCAGACCCTCCTCCCAGGGGTGTCATCCTGCGGCCGTGTGGGTGGGGTGGGAAGGCCTCACAGGCACCAGCGAGGCTCCCGGCCTGCAGGCTTCATGTTGGCCCGAGTCCACAGTGGGCATGGCAGAAGTCAGAGGGCAGGAGGAGGCATGGTTAGGGTCTGTCTCCCCCTCCCTTGCACGCACCACAGTGCCCTCGGGGCCTGGCCATGTCCCTGCCCGCCCACAGCCCCCGGTTCCCCAACTCTGGGTTCTCCTTGCTGGGATTCCCCTGCCCCTCCAGGCTGGTTGCTGACCTCCTGGTGCTTGACCTCGGTGCCTGGATCCTTGTTTTTCCAGACCTTCCCACTTCTGTAGGAGGCTCCTTCCCTGTGGGACACCACACCCCCTATCAGAGTGCCTGGTTCAAGGCCTGGCTCCACCCCTCATTCCAGCTGGGGAGGGAGCAAGCCGTGAGTCAGGTACATGGGGCCGGAGGGAGTCCTGGGCTCCTGGCTTCAGCCTGGCCTAACCCTAGCTGTTGTGGGCATTTGGGGAGTGAACCTGTAGGTGGAAAATCTTGGCTTCTGTCTCTCTGCCTTTTGATTAAGTAAAAGTTGATTTCTTTAGAAAGTAACCTCCGGCTGAAGCCTCTGGATGAGATTCTGTTCCCCACTGGGGCCTTGACTGATTCAAAGATTATCATCGTTGTTTTTTCTTTCTTTTTTTTTTTTTTTTTTCATTTTAGTGCAAGCAATAAAGATGGCCCTACGCAGGACGAGCGACTTTTCCATTTTCTGGACAAACTGGAAAGAAGGGGTCTCCTGGGCTCAGCCAGGCGCAGCATGAGGGATGTGGGTAGGTCAGCTCTCCTGCCCCGAGGTGCCTGTACTCAACCCTAGATCGGTGTGGCTGCCCCTCAGGGTTTTGATGCCAAATCCCATGGAAGCCCCGCAGATAAGACTCCTTGGAGAGACCAGTCCCACACGAGGCTCCACTCACTGCCATCGCCTGCCACGCTCACCGAGAGGCTGGGCAGAGTCAGGTAACCCTGGCTGTGAGGTCTGGCTCCCGAGAGGCAGGGTGGCCGTGGAGGGGATGGGCACTCTCCTCTGAGGGAGAGGGTCTCCCATTGCCAGCCCCTGTGGAGCCTGGGTAGCAGCCGATGCACACAGTGAGACGCCAGCCCTGCCCAGAGCAGCTGTTCTAGGGGGACACAGTGGCACCAGCTGCTCCAGGAAGGTGCCGGTTCTCTGAGCCCCCAGGGTGGTGTTGCCGGCCACGTCCCTGAAGTACAAAGGTTTACTTTATTTGAGAGGCCGAGTTACAGAGACAGAGAGATCTTCCATCCACTGACTCCTCCCCCAGATGGTAGCGGCGCTGAAGCTGTGCCAGGGTGAAGCCGGGAGCCTGGAGGTCCATTTGGATGTCCCACGTGAGTAGCCCCCGCGCCGTCTCCACTGTTCCCTAGGCTGGGTTGGAAGTGGAGCCGCCGGGCCTTGAGCAGGCACTCGCATGGGACGCCAGCGTCTCAGGCTGCAGCTTTACCCACTGCCACGACGCGGCCCTGCACACAGTCTTTCACCGTTCACACGTATGGGGTATTTCCATCCTCTAAATTGGCCATGGGCACCCTCACGTACCACCAAGGATTCTCCTGCGCCGTCGTCCTGGGTAATGAGTGCCACTCGGTTTCCTCGCTGCAGCCGGTCTGCCGCTGGCCGTGGCCGGGCGGAGTGCCCAGTGTTAGGGCAGTGCTGGCAGTGTCCTCGCCGAGGAGGCCTGGAGTGTGACCTTGGCACTCAGAGCTCGTGTGTGAGCTTTGGAGAACTGCTGGATGCAGCCAGGAGCACTGTGCGGGGCTCCTCGCTAACTCCTCTCGAACTGATGTCGCACAGGGGATGCCTTTGTCTCTGCGTTTCTCTGACCACTCGTGAGCCTGGCCGCTCTCGCCACCGGCGCTCCCGTTCCCCCATCTTCCCGTCGGACACTTTGGCTGTACTTGATCAACGTTTAAGAATTCTGTGTTTTCAAAGTATCTAAAAGGTTTTTCCCGATCGTCACTGGTACTTTACGATGGCTTTTGAAATCCTTTCTTTGTATGAAGAAGCACAGGCGTGCGTGTGGTCACGTGTACCGAGCTTTCTGTCTGAAGAGGTGCTCTTGGGCACGCGTATGTCTCCATGCACTGTGTTCCAGCATTTACACAGCTAAAGCACCTAAAATTCAGAGAAACTTATAAACTGGGGATTCAGATTAATGGATTTTGTTCTAAGAAGTCTTCCAGTTTTCAGAAAATAAGTTGTTGAGTTACTCTTGCTCTGCATTTGATCTGAGTCTGTCTTTGTTCCTGTTCGGTCTTGTCCTTGACTTTGAGTCTTGCCCCCGGGTCTGTCTGTGCAGATCTCAGCCGTGACCCTGTCTCTGAGTTAGTAAACATGCAGGCTTATACATGTGTGCACACACACACACACACACACACATTGGGTTTCAGATTTTGTATGCGTTTTATTCAAATGCAACATGTGTTTATACGCCTAAATAAATATATATCATAACTCATAGTATAAGCCCTTCCTTGTTATATTATTTTTTAAAGAAATTTATTTATTTTGAGAGAGTTATAGAGACATAGAGACGGGGGGAGGGAGGGAGGAGAGTGTGAGAGAGAGAATCTTCCATCTGCTGGAGGGCTGTGGGGAGAGGATAGCTGGGGGGCCTGGGCCCAAGGTCACCAAGCAGCTGTGTGTTCAGGCTCACGGCTGAGGCCGAGCACCTGCCACCTGGCACACAGGTTCTACATGCAGGCCATCTTTCTCCAGTTTCAGGATGCATGCTCTTGGAATTGAATGAAATATCTGCGTTCTTTTGGAGAAAATGCTGCCTTCGCAACACGCAGCATCCTCGCCAGAAGCTTCTGTTTCCCCGCATTTACCTCCGCAGTCCTCTGCAGTCTCAGCATGTCTTTTTACACACCTGCCGTGGTCCTCACACCTCTTGTTTCTGTGTCTTGGCTCCCTGTGTTAGCGGGCACGTGTGTCTTCTTACACACCTGCCGTGGTCCTCACACCTCTTGTTTCTGTGTCTTGGCTCCCTGTGTTAGCGGGCACGCGTGTCTTCTTACACACCTGCCGTGGTCCTCACACCTCTTGTTTCTGTGTCTTGGCTCCCTGCGTCGGTGGGAACGTTGTCAGGTGTGAGCACTGACGCTGAGACGCCTGGGTTCCGGCTCCTACAGAGATGTGTCCACTTTGCTCCGGCTGGGTGGGGCCAGCTGCTGGCCTGAGGTAGAGTCATTCTGGCTCTGTCCACTCCCCACTGTCTCTGTCATCGAGTCCCCACGGAATTTATCAGGCTGGTGGAGTGGCATTCCTGCTGTTCCTGATCCGTGTGATGAACTGCAGCTTCTAAGTAATGCGTGATCCTCGCATCAGCAGAACAAACCCTCAGCGGCCGTGGCCGTGACCGTGACCGTCTCAACAGAGTACTGGATTTGGTTTTCTCCTGTGTGGGTTAGGACGTGGAAATCTTTACTTGCAAGGTGGAGGAATCTGTTTTCCTTCTGCAACTGCTGGGTTTGGAAGGAAGATTAGGATGGCTTTGTAGAACAAACTGGGCAGGATCCTTGTCTTTTCTGTGCACACCAGGGAAAGCCTTCCAAAGTTGACTTCGCATTCCACGTGGTCCTTGCCATTTGTACTTTTTAAAAAAGACTTTATTTATTTGAAAGGCAGAGATACAGAGAGGGAGAGGGGGAAGGGAAGGGGAGGGGCCTTCCATCCTCTGGTTCACTCTCCAAATGGCTGCAATGGCCAGAGCTGGGCCCATCAGGAGCCAGGAGCTTCCTCCAGGTCTCCCACGTGGGTGCAGGGCCCCAAGGACTTGGGCCATCTTCCACTGCTTCCCCAGGCCACAGCAGAGAGCTGGATGGAAGAGGAGCAGCCGGGACTAGAACCAGCACTCATAAGAGATGCTGGTGCTGCAGGCGGAGGCCCAGCCCCCTGCACCACAGTGCCGGCCCACCCTCTGTACTGTTGGTGTCCCTGCTGTCAGCCCCACATCTGCCTCATCCATGCTGAGTCCTGGCCAGTGTCAGTCCCAGGAAAACTCGTGGGAATGTTTGTTCAAGCCCCGTATGGCCCAGGCCATGCATCCAGTGACCATCCCGCACCAGGTTGCTCAGTGTTCAGCAAGGGACTCCAGTGGCCTGAGGACAGATCCTGACCCCTCCTGCTGTGTGGCCACTTCAAGGCCCACAGCCTCTCTGTGCCTGCTTCCTGGTCCTGTGCATAACCATCGACCCCTCGTGTCCGTTTCCTGTGCTGCCCAAGGCAGCATCGCAAGCTTAGACCTTAGGCCACAGACGTGTCTCCTCTCGCAGTTCTGGAGGTCAGTCTGAGGCCGCGGTGTGGGCAGGGCCGGCTGCTTCTGAGCATCTGGGCGAGGCTGCCCCAAGTCCCCCTCCCACTTTCTAGGGGCTGCAGGGGGTCCCTGGTGTCCCTGGATTGCTCGTTGTCCACCTCCATCCTCCATCTGTGCCTCAGTTTCCCCTTCAAAGGGCTCCAGTCATAGTGGCTGAGGGGCCCAGCCTAGTGCCCCGCCTTAGCCCCGTTTCCACACCGGGCACGTTCTGACCCCCACGGGTGAATTTAGAGGGGACAGTCCCACCCCAGCACCCCGAGTGCTCATGAGGATTTGATGAGTCACCAGTAGGCAGACTCCTGTCACTCTAGGACTGTGTCCGAGTCCACTTCCAGAAAGTTCTCTGCACGCCAGGGTCAGAGACAGCCTCCCCCCTGGTCTCCAGGAGCACTTGGCTCTTGATCTGGGAGAGAAATGCACACATTTGGCTTCTTGTCATGCGTTTTGCATTACTTACGTAAGTCCATGGAAGCATCATGCCATCCCTCAGGGCCCTGCACCTACACACACACACACACACGGGCATTCACAGCCCTGCACACACACACATGCATACACACACAGAGCTGCACACACGTGCATAGACACACAGAACTACATACACACAGCCACGTGCATACATAGAGCTGCACACGTGCACACAGGGCCACACATACACGTAAATACACACAGAGCTACATGCACACGTGCATTCATGTGCAGAGCTGCACACATGGTACACACAAGCACATACACATTTGCACACACGTGAACACACGGCACTCACAGAACTGTACATACATAAGCACAGAATTGCATACACACACGTGCATATACATCACACACAGAGCCACACTTAGACACAAGTGCATACATGCACACACAAACGCACACACACACTGCATTAAACAGGATGTGTTCGGCCCCTCTGTGGGCACCTCAGCTCCACAGCCCCACCGCCTGCCAGCCCAGGTCCCGGTGCATGGTCCCCGTGGCACCCTTGGTACCTCCATCTGCTGGGGTTTGCCCCCGCCTGGGCCTTGCCCCGCCCGCGCAGGTACAGAGCAGGTGAACAGCCTGCAGTGGGGTCCCCACGCCTGCAGTGGTTACAGTCATCTCACACCAGGTTTGAAGTGGGAGCCGTCGGGAACGGAGCCGCTCCAGGCCCCAAAGGAAAGCCCTGGCCCCGTGGTCACAGGGAAGGAGCTTTCTCAGCCCTGGGGCAGGTTCGAGGGGGGTTTGTTTTTGGGAAAATGACCAATGTGGCTCAAAGGTGAGGGCTCGACTGGCCAGCTGGGTCTGGGCCGCAGGACGGCGCCCCTGCAGGACAGGGATCTGAAACAAGCACACTGCAGCGACGACGTCCTTCTCCACGCGACCAAGTACACTGCACATCAGGACTGTCAGCCTGGATCTGAGCGCTAGATCAGCGCTTCATCCCGCTGCGGCTTTGGGTGCTTCCTGCCCTTGATGAGAAGGGCTCCAGGCCTGCAGCTGCCGGAGAACAAAAAGGAAAAAAAAAACACACAGAAAAGGAAACAGAACTTGGCGGACTGGAACCAAGTCCTGCTGTGCGGTGGTGTTTTAAAACCTGAGCTTGAAGAGCACGCAGCTCGGCGACACCGTCTTCCGTCACGTGAAACAGCGTGGCAGACACATGGCACTCACGTCCCTGTGGTCAACCGTGGCCTCCCAAACAGGTTCTCCAGGCCACGATCCCTTACGCAGACCGTGCTCCGGCCCTCCACACCGAGTCTCACTCTGGTCACTAAGAGCTGAGAAGTTACTTGGCCGTTCCTCAGGGGCAAGGCTGGTGCGGTCCTCCCCCCTCCACAAACGGAAGTCAGCATCTATTTTAGGAGAAGGAAGGCCTCGGTTTCTGTCGCATCAGCTGCAGGAAGTTCAAGGTCGTCACGAGCCGTTCCTGTCCCTTTTCCCTGTCCCCTCCCACTTTTGTGCCCTTCGCTCGCTCCGGGAACCTCTGTCTCTGCAGGCCTTCAGAACACACTGAATGCCAAACTGAGACGCTGCAGTGCCCCAGGCAAACGCGACTCCACACAGGGCGGCAGCCGTCTTCTCACGCCAGCTGACCCCTAACGCGGCCCGGCCTGCGCCCTGGCCAGCTTTCCTTAAACAGCACAGGCTGTGCCTAACAGCGCCGGGTTCAGGCACTGCAAGCCCAGGGCCCTGCCGACACCGCTGCGTCTCCCCCTCCCGTGCCTGCAGCCGGAGGCGGGTCCAGGCCTCGCCGTTTGAGCCTCGAGTGGACGTGGAGCGTGTAGACCCTCCCCGATGTCCCGCCTTGCGCTGACTCTGGAGAGCTGAGCAGCTGACATTGGTCCGTTTTTCTCGTACAAACATAGCTGAAAACAGCAGCAGACAGCCACGCTTTCTCACGTGCGCTTCCTGTACCAGCCCACGGCAGCTGTCCCCCAGCGCCACACGGCACAGGCTAGCAGCTGTCTGCCGGGCATGTCCGGTCTGCGCCGGCACCTCGTTCCTGTTTGCGCTGTACATCAAATGCGGCCTCGGAGACTCTCTGGTTTCTTTGTCCTGGCCTCTTTGTTCTTCCGTTTGGAGATGACATGGACAGGAAATGGCGCCTTACCGCCAGGGAGATGCTAGACGCGAGAACCAGACTACGCGCACGCACGCACAGGCGCAGACTGCAAGTCCGCGTGAGCTGCCTAAGGCCCGTTGGCCTCTGCTGCGGTACAGGGTCCGATACGGGCAGACGGGCACTTCTTTGGGGACGTTTTAGAGAAACACGCACGTGGCAGGCATTTCTGGAACTTAGCCAGGTGTGCTTAAGTACTAAGCTGCGGGCGGCACCAGACCGTCCCCTCTGGCAGACGGGCTCCAGGCTCTCAGGAGGGGCAGGCAGCATGGGGTAGAGGTGGGGGTGGAGTCTGGTTCCTGTCACGGTTGCCCCAAGTGAACATAAAACAGGCTGGCCTGATATTCAGGGCGCCGCCGCCAGGATCCTCCCCGGGGACCTCTAGGGCGGCACCATGTGCCCAGAACTGGGACGGTCACTGTGATGTTTACTCGGGTCGGAGAGGCCCGAGAGGAGCATCCTGAAAAGCCCCAAGCCAAGAGGATATGGTGTTTGCACTTGGAACTTGGCCACGGCGGGGGCGTGGCCGGCTTCCCCGTGTCTCCTGGGTGTGACCCTGTCCGTTCTGATTAGGCTTCCTGCCTGCCCCTCTCAGCACCCCATCCCGGGGCACTTAAGTAACGTTGTAAAAAGCTGCGATAACCTTCTCTTGATCCTTTTCGGAAAAGCTAGCTCAGATGATTCCCAAATCCCATTTCTGTCTCTCTAACCCCCTGGCCCCCAGGAGGGCTCGGCAGGCTGCCGCACGTAGCATTCCCCACTGGGGAAGACGCCCGGGGCGGCCCAGCGCTGCCACCAGAAGCCAGCCTTGCCTGACTGTGGTCCGTTTCGATGAAGTGCTCGTCCACAGAAACCGCCAGGGAGTTCCGTGACCGGTCCACGAGCCCCACCTGACGTGTTGGACGGCATCTTTCCGAGGGACGCGGGATTCTGACTTGATGGGGACAACTAACGCACGGTTGAGAGCTCCACGTTGCGAGGCGGCACCGACAGTGCGGAGCCTGGGGTGTACACGGAAGCGGGCTGGCGTACAAGGCATGTCCAACGGGAGCTGACATCCACAGAGCTCAAGTGACATAAAACACACAAGGTGAAAAGTGAACCTGATGAATACCGCCACCGCCCACGGGCTGTAGGACGGGCACGCACACACGCACGCACCCAGGGCCCACGTCTACACATGCAGAGAAGGACGTATGAGAGGGGGGAGGGAGCCTGGAGGTTCGGCTGTGTAACCTGCTCTGCAGTGGCACCACCAGTGGCAGTGACCGTGATCTCTGACGCTCCTAAACAGACCTGCGCAGCTTTCTGGAGATGACACAGTCCTGTGGCACATACCATCAGCTACCGCGAAATTCTGCTACTAAAGAATAGTTCTAGTTTGTTTAAAGATTTATTTGAAAGAGTTACAGACAGAAAGAGAGGTCTTCCACCCGCTGGTTCACTCCCCAGCTGGCTGCAATGGCTGGAGCTGCAGCTGCTTCCAGGTCTCCCACGTGGGTGCAGGGCCCAAGGACTTGGCCGTCTCCACAGCTTCCCCAGGCCACAGCAGGGAGCTGGATTGGAAGCGGAGCAGCCAAGGCTCGAACCAGCGCCTGTGTTGGATGCCGGCACTGCAGGCTGGGGCTTTAACCCACTGTGCCGGCCCTGGAATTTCTGCTTTTTAACAAATAACTTTTAGTTGGAGGTTGGCTCATACAAGTTGCCCTTAGAAAGAGTTAATGAAGGTAAAATTGGAATGGTATCAGTGCTCAACTGTCACCAACTTAGCTTTCAAGAATGTATGTCCTTAATTTCAGCAAATCTCCCTGAGGAATAAAAGTGATCGCCATGCAGGAGCCATGAGCCCAATCCAGATAGGGAATAACATGAGAATGAGGCCACGTGAAGGAACATTCTCGGATCCTTCTAGGACCTGTGAATGTTAAGTGTGGGAAAACTGAAATACGTATCTACAGAGTTAGTGTGTTTTGTGTGTTAGTAACGTTGAGTTTCCACCAGTGCTGTGTGTTCATTTGACCAGCAAACCCAGGCATTTTTCTTGGTGACCAAAGTGTGCACGGGGCAGCACTCACGACCTCTGGTGTGTACAGGACGCGCGTGCAGCCGGGTGCCTGCCAGCGGCAAATCCTTGCAGCAGTGGCTCAGAGCTTAGTCCCATCGACTATGAAATTGAGAATTATGTCAACATGTTGCAATGCATCGACGGCTCTGCACTGAAATATTTACGTATTGATTTGGGCAGCACATAAAAAACGTGTGCCGGCGATTCCGACTGTGTAACCCTTCCGGTGCAGGGATACCTAGACGGGGACCCATGCCCTTGGCCCATTGCCCTCTGCAAGCCTCAGCTGCATTGTATCCGGCAGGGATTACGGCTGTGTCTGCCCCCCAGGAGTGCAGTGGCCTGCTAAGAGCGCTGTCCCGAGACCAGCGGTCAGGGCTCCCTGGGCGTGGCCAGCACGGCCGTCTGCTGCCATCGCAGGACTTCCCTTCCTGTTCTTGCGTGTGGATTCTGCACGCTCTTGTTTATGCCTTCGTTGATTTGGTGAACACATCCCGGAATGGCGTCCTGAGGAAGGGAGGTGGGGAGAACTGACCACACATCTCAGAGCGCCTGCACGCCGCCCTCCAGGTGTGTGCGCGTGTGTGCGGTTTGGCCGCACATTCTAGGGTGGACGTCACCTCTGAGGACGTGGAGCCCTCCTCCCTGGCTCTCGCCCTCAGCCTGACGCCACTCTGACTGCTGTCACCGTGCGTGACCGTGTTCCTGCCTGGGGGGGGGGGGTAGCGCCCTGGTGACCATTTCCTGCTCCTGGCTGTCTGCTGCTGCCTATCCCGGCTGTTCTGCTGGCCTGCGAGAGCGCTCTGCACGCTACAGATGTGAGCTCCTCATCTGCATCTCGTACAGATCTGCTGAGTGCAAACTGTGGGTGTTTGGGTTTATTGATCTTTTAGCTTCTAGATTCTCTAGGTTACAAACACTGCCTCATCCCTAGGATACAGTTTATGGTCTCCCAGTTTTTATCCAAATGTTTGTACTCGTGCTGGTTATAATTTTTAGTTATAACAAAAAGTTATAACACAAGCTCGGTTTTATTTATAGCGGAAGTGAGAAGTAGCGTGTGACTTCTCTGTAGCTGCTGTGTGGATTGTACCAGCTGCCATAAAGACCTCGTCTTGCTTTCACTGAATGGAAGAATCACCTTTAGTATATCAGATGCCTGTTCATATGGGAGCTATCTCTTGTCTCTCTGTCATTTTTCACTGTTTTATTGCTTTATCTCACAGCAGCTTTTTGCTTATTAAAATTTGTTTTAATGGGTCTCAGAATTGTGGGGCAGGCTCTGGGTCAGTTTGTTTCCATTTGAAAGTCCTGATTTTAGAACTAATAACCCAAAGCTGCCACAGCCGAGAAGGCCAAGTTACCTTTGAAGGCAAGGTGGCCCAGCCCTGGTGCTGAATGGAGACGGCTGGCTGAGACACCCCGTGCTGAGCCTGTTCCTCCCGCACTGGTCAAGACTGGGCTGGCACAGAGCCGAGAGCTGTGGGGGGACTCTGCACGGCCGTCTTCCCAGCCAAGAACTCCCGGGTGAGAACTTCCGTGCGCCCAGGTCTCTCTGCCCTCGGCTGTGGGTGCCGTCCCCTTCCGTGCGCCCAGGTCTCTCTGCCCTCGGCTGTGGGTGCCGTCCCCTTCCGTGCGCCCAGGTCTCTCTGCCCTCGGCTGTGGGCGCCACGATCCACCTGCGTGCAGGCCTTGGCTCACGGAGATGGGAGGCTGCAGCAGGTCGGGGCATCCAGAGCCAGGAGGGGACCCCGTCTCGCTGGCGCCCTCTGGTGCTCATTTATTTCTGTTACATGACCCCGGACAGCACCCTCTTGTGTTTGGCCAGAACTGCTTCACTGCTGCTGACGGAGACCCCATTTCCTGGCAACAGTTTGGGGGTGCACAGACTTTGGACGAAATGGAAACTCACTCTGCACCACCCAGAGCAGAACTGAACACCTGGTGATGCCCTAGGTAGTGAGAACAGCAGTCAGTGGGGACGAGGGACCACGTGCCGCTGCCAGGAAACCGAACTCAGACTCCCTGGGAGTGCCACAGCCTGCACCCCAGCACGAGGCTTCAGGGCCACTCACAGCGGGAGGAGCCTCACCCCTCCCTCCAGAGAGCTCCTGAGCGCGCCAGGACCCCACGTGCATATGGGAGGGTGGGGCTCACGGCTGCACACACAGGAGCCTCCTGTGGAGACGAGG
This sequence comes from Sylvilagus bachmani, assembly GCA_015711505.1. Classification (NCBI taxonomy): domain Eukaryota; kingdom Metazoa; phylum Chordata; class Mammalia; order Lagomorpha; family Leporidae; genus Sylvilagus; species Sylvilagus bachmani. The sequence continues at coordinate 24,857,668 of CM027396.1, forward strand.
GTCGTCCCCCGAGACAGAGCAGAACGCGTCAGGGTGGGGTCAGATGCTGAGGTCCACGGGATGTGGGCAGAGCCGTGGGAGGCCCCCGTGTGCACAAGGCAGAGGGCAGCCGGTGGAGGCCTGGAAGTGTGCTCTGGGCACGCACCCAGCGCCGTACGGGCCAAGCCTGCACACTCACACCCTGGGGTTGTAGTGTGCTGCCGTGATGAGGAACGCACATGAGGAATGCATGCTACAGAAAATGATGGAACGGCCTTCTATCCTGGGCGTGATTCCCTAAACCCGGGTGGGGGCGTCGCCCACGGGATGTACGAGGCCACGAAATCCTCTGGTCTGGCCCTGCCCAGGCAGCCAGGCAGGATTTTTAAGTGTACAGAGCAGCAGCTTAAATATACTCCTAGTGCTCTCGTGTTGTGCAAACGTCACCTCCACCCAGCCCCGGGACTCACCTTGAAAACCCGAAACTGTCCTCGTGACACTCTCCCCAGCCCTGTGCGATACTGCACACACCGTCCCGTCCCCGTGCCATACAACACACCCCATCCCTGTGCCGGACCGCACACACCATCTCCGCCATACCGCACACCCCGTCCCCATGCCGTACCGCACACCCCATCCCTGCGCAGGGCGTGGACGGTGTTGGGGAGTGGGCCGGAGGCAGCCGCGCAGGGCGTGGACGGTGGGGGTCCCAGCAGGGAGGGAGGTGACAACAGGGACCGTCCTCCCTGCAGCTCCGGCTGGGCCTGGCCGTGCACCCCAAGTTGGGGCAGGGATGGCAGGAAGCAGACTGGGAGGGCGTGGGGGTGGGAGGGCAGAGCTGGGGTGAAGCAGGTTGAATTGACCCCTTCACCTGAAATTACCAATGAAAACAAACAGCTCGTGAGTGACCTAGGCCGGCAGGTCTGAGCAGGTCCTGACCCTCGGGTATCCCAGTCCTCCTCCCACCTGCTCGGCCTCCCCCTCCCTCTCGAAGCATCCCAGACACCCAACCCGGCCTGCGCCTGCCAGGCGCCACCCCCCGCCCCGACCTGCATGGTCACAGCGCGCAGCCCCTTCCAGCCGTCTCCTGGCACGCGGGCAGCTGGCGGCCCGGCCCTCGGGACACCCACTCTGCCCCCCAGCCCGCTTCTGGTTGTGCTGCCAACGTGGGAGATTCTCAAACCACAGCGCTTCCCCCAGTTTCTCTTCTCCCTACATTTAGGGGAGCCCGGGAGCCGTGCGTTTGCGGCACGGAGGCTTGTGCGTCCCACACATCCCACATCTGGAGCAGCGGCCACGGCGCCGCGCGCCTGGGCAGCGCATCTCCTGCTCCCTGGCCCCATCTGCTGGCCACCTCCGGGAACGCCTTCCCACCCAGGTCCCAGGGCCTTTGGGACAAGGTGGACCGGCCTCCGTGGCCCGTGGTGTGGCTCCTCGGAAACTCGGGGTCACCCATCTCGCCCCACGGTCCGGAGACTTGTCTGGCTTTTCCCCGAGGTCCCTGCACGGGGGGGGGGGGGGCGCCCCGGGCGCGCACTCACAAGCGCGCATAGGGAAGTACCCTAGCTCTAAGGGCGGCGGAAACCCCAAATGCTCCCAGAGCCCCGCAGAGAGCTGCTCTCGAGACCTGCTGCGGCTGCTGTCCATAGCTGCGCGCTAAGGATGCTGTATAGACACGTGCCGGGTAGGTGGGTACGGCGTGTGCGGAATCGCACTGTTTCCGGGCTGGACGTGAGTCCCAGCCCCGTGCACGGCGCCTGTCGATTATTCCAGAACCCAGCCTTTCTGGCCCCATGCGTCTCCGCTAACGTTGCGGAGCTAAGAGGCCCCCCGCAAACTCTCCCGCTCAGGCACAGGGTCTGCAGGTGCTGCTTTTGCCTCCGCGGGGAGGGACCAGCCCCAGCGCTCCCGACCCACCTGCCGGGGAGGGACCAGCCCCAGCGCTCCCCCACCCACCTGCCGGGGAGGGACCAGCCCCAGCGCTCCCCCACCCACCTGCCGGGGAGGGACCAGCCCCAGCGCTCCCCCACCCACCTGCCGGGGAGGGACCAGCCCCAGCGCTCCCCCACCCACCCGCCGGGCCTGCAGGTGAGGCGTGGGGCGGGGCTCCCCAGCGGGCCCACCTGGGGGGGGGCTTCTAGTTTGAATGGCCAGCCCGGGGTCAAGGCCACTCTTTCCCCGCGGGGCGCCCACAGCGCACCTGGGCACTATGTCAGCGTTTGCCCAGGCCGGCCACGCGCGCTGGGAGGGACCCCCAGGGCCCGGCGGGGCGTGCGTGGGAAGGGGGGGCCTGAGCGGGCCCGCCCCGCCCCCGGGAAACCGCCGTCCTCGCGGGAGCCAATCAGAGCGCAGCGCGCGCCGGCCCGCCGCGCCGTTAACTCGCGAGTCGCGTGCGCACGAGGCGCCTCCGCACGCGGCGCCGTGTCCGTCCGCGCCGGCGAGCCCGCGCCCCCACGCTCCGGGCGGCCGCGCGCGGGGCCGCGAGCGCGGAGGGATCCGCGGCCGTTGCGGCTGTTGGCGCGCAGGTGCGCGGGCGGCGGGGGCGGCTCGCTGCTCCGGACCGGCTGGGCCGCGGCGCCGGTGAGGCTGCGGGCTGCGGGCGTCCCGGCAGGCGGGAGCGAGGCCACCGCGGCTGCCAAGATTGAGCCGTGGGCTGGGGGCGGCGGCGGGAGGCGTGGACGGAGGGGCTCCTGCCCCGAGCGCCCTGCGGCTGTGGCAGGCGCGGCTCGCGTGGGCACCGGCGGCGTTTGGAGGCTGGCGGGGCCGGCCTGGGGAAGTTGGTTTCCGGGGAGGAATTTCCCCGGTCAGTGCGTGGCCGCCCAGACGCCCGCAGTAGCCAGGGTCGGGCTGGGGGGGCGCCAGGAGCCTGGGTCTCCCGTGGGGGCGGCAGGGACCCGGCTGCCGGGACGCTGGGTGTGGGCGCGCTGGCCGGCCGGCTCGGTCCCCTGGGCCCCCAGCAGCGCCCCTGCCCCCGCGTGCAGGTGCCGCGCGCCCGGTCAGGGTGCAGTGGCCGCCTTGGGCAAGTGGCTTCCGGTTGCAAGAGTGGACTCAGTGGGCACTGAGTGGACAGGCAGCTTCGGCTGGGGGGTGCGACGTGTGTGGGGGCCAGGAGAGGCCGTCCGTGGGTGTGCTGACCGCTGTCTCGGGACGTCCCC
>CM027396.1:24867954-24886471 GCA_015711505.1 Sylvilagus bachmani
AGGGCAGTGGCCCTGTGATGCAGGGTACGGTGCTGCTTGGCCCCACCTGCTGACTCGCTGAACTTCCTCTTCCCAGGCTTTTGAAAATCATGAATTTGCAGCAAATTGGACGGAACTATTACAACCCAAGTGACCCGATAGATATTCCGAATCATAGGTTTGTATGGGGTGGGGTTCCCTGTTCCTGGGGCTTCCCTGAGCTTTCAGGGTGAGGCCCTCCCATGAGGCTGAGCATCCACCACGCCCTGCATAGTCAGGAGGTCCTGGCCACACAGCACCCCCTGAGACGGCACAAGGTAGGCTGCCGTCCGGCATGGCTTGGCGTCTCACACCCATGGAGAGGTGAGGCCACAGCACGTCGGACGTGCGGCCCGGGCAGCTCCGGTTCAGTAGCTGTAGATGCTGCCCATCACGACTCTTTCCAGTCCCAGGCCATAGTCATCTGAAGAGGAAATCCACTATTACTGTAACACCGAAAGTCCTCGCCCAGAGCCACATCCCCCGAGGAATGAAGAGGCTTGGCCACGCTGGCCGCGCTGACCACGCTTGCCCGGCAGGTTGGTGATCTGGCCCGGCTTCACCACCTCCATCCTGCAGTACGAGAACAACATCATGCTGTGCACGGACGTGAGCCACAAGGTGCTGCGCAGCGAGACCGTCCTGGACTTCATGTTCAGCCTGTACCACCAGACGGAGGAGCACAGGTTCCAGGAACAGGTCTCCAAGGAGCTCGTCGGCCTGATCGTGCTCACCAAGTAAGGCCCGGCCCGCGCAGGCCCCGGCGTCAGGAGAGCTGGGTGCCGCGGGCGACAGCCCAGGACGGGGCCGCAGTGGGCGTGGCTCACCCAGGCCCGGGAGGACACGCGTCCCACTTCCCTCCCATGGAGGTCGGTGGGTTCCGTGTCTGTCTGGCGTACCCTAAGAGGCCCTCGCCTCACGACACGCGTGTCTCGCGTGGAGAGCAGGCGCTTGGTTCTCCCGCGGAGGTCGGTGGGTTCCGTGTCTGTCTGGCGTACCCTAAGAGGCCCTCGCCTCACGACACGCGTGTGTCTCACGTGGAGAGCAGGCCAGACCCGGGCTGTCGTGCAGGTACAACAACAAGACGTACAGAGTGGACGACATCGACTGGGACCAGAGCCCCAGGAGCACGTTCAGGAAGGCGGACGGCTCCGAGGTCAGCTTCCTGGAGTACTACCAGAAGGTGAGGCCCCCGCCCGGCCCTGCCGGGTGTGGCAAGCAGCACTCCTGGCTCTGTGCGGAGCCCTGCCCGGGTCCCACGTCCAGCAGAAGAGGCCACGCCTGCACGTGAGCACGTGTGGGGCCGGCAGGGAGGGACGGGAGGCCCTGTGCGTCTCGCTCTGCACACAGCATTTCATCAACTTCTCTGAGCGGGGCAGGGGACGGAATTAAAGGTGCGCAGATCCCCCGTGTCCCGGTGCTCCTGCCTGGGGCCGGCTGCGGCTCTGACCAAGTCCAGGCGGCGTGTCAGTCCCTGTGGGATTGACAGCCTCAAAGGAGGGGTCGGGCCCAGGGAGAAGGCAGCGCTAAGGTGCCCTGGGGCAGTGTCGTCACAGTCCTTCCCATTTCAGACACTGAAGGTTTTCCAGAAAATTCTCAGTTCAGATGTGCCTTTGACGGTGCAGCGTCTCGTTTTCCCACTAGAATAACCCCGGGTGGAGCAGGCTCAGGTCTGAGCCGTGCAGCTGCAGCTGCTTCCCCTGCTCTGGGGCACTCTGCTGGGGGGGGCGGGGGCGGGAGTCACAGCCAGGGCTGGGGACGGCAGAGGGTCTCATCCCTGTGGCAGAACCTGCTCAACCCAGGCTCCTGTGGGCTCGGGGCCCGCAGGGACTGCAGACCCAGGGCAGCCCAGGCGTGCACGCGTGTGGCGTGTGGGGTCGGCAGGCTGCGTGCTGGCTCCTCCCAGGCCGCCGAGGGTGGTTCCGGGCCATTTCTGTGGTTGGCAGCCTGAGCCTGCCTGACTGGAACCCGGCTTCTTGACAGCGGGAGGTTTTGCGAACCTTTTCCTAATTAAGATGTCTCGGTGCTGCCCCTGCCGCGTGTTTACGTGGGCTGCCGTGGTGGAGACCGCCACGTGCCCCGAGTTGGAGTGGGACGCGGAGCCCGCTCTTCCCACGCCCTGTGCTCGGGAGCAGGGAGAGCGTGTGCGGCACGACCCCTGCCGGGAAAGCCAACCTGGAGGCCACAACGAGAAACCCGCACAGAGCCTCTGTGCCCGGGCTGTGCCGTGAGCCAGGCGCGTCTTGTCCCCACAGCAATACAACCAGGAGATCACCGACCTGAAGCAGCCGGTGCTGGTCAGTCAGCCCAAGAGGAGGCGCGGTCCCGGGGGCACCCTGCCGGGCCCCGCCATGCTCATCCCAGAACTCTGCTACCTCACAGGTACCATGCTGCCGGCCAGGGCCCTCCCAGGAGGCACCTGGTCCTGGGTTGTGTGCCCCACTCGCCAGTGTCCACGCCCATGCTGTGTAGACTGGGCTCATGCCGTGTAGACAGGGCTGTGACTTTGGTGTCTTACCATCATCCTCAGTCACGCTGTGTAGACTGGGTTCATGCCGTGTAGACTGGGTTGTGTCAAGTGGCCTCACCCTTTTCCTCACTGTGTCGAAGGTCTGACGGACAAAATGCGGAACGACTTCAATGTGATGAAAGACCTGGCCGTGCACACGCGGCTGACTCCGGAGCAGAGGCAGCGCGAGGTGGGGCGGCTCATCGACTACATCCACAAGTAAGGCCCCCGCCTCGCGTGGCACCTGCTGGGAGCGTGGCCATGGCTTCCCTCGGACCTGTAGCGCAGTACCAGGCCCCAGAGAGCAGCAGAGCCGAGTTCTGTGGCCAGGGCCTCCCGGGTTCTTCTAGTCGGGAAGGGGAGTGTTTGCGGGCAGCTCTGACCTCTGTCCATGTGGTGTCGAGGTGCTCGCTCACCCTGAGGGCAGACGTGGGCCTGGGCCTCAGGATGTGTGGAGGGAGGCAGGCGCTCGCGCCCGTGTGTGCCGGCAGCCCGGGGCCTCAGTCCCAGGGGGAGTGCGCGGGCTGGGCGCGGGCTGGGCGCGCGGCTCCGCCGTGTCTCCCAGAGCTCGGCACGGCCACCTGCTTTTCAGAGACGACAACGTCCAGAGGGAGCTGCGGGACTGGGGTCTGAGCTTCGACTCCAACCTGCTGTCCTTCTCGGGGAGGATCCTGCAAGCCGAAAAGATCCACCAGGGTGGAAAGACGGTGAGGCGGGCTCTGCAGTGGTCACTGGGGTGAGCCCGGGCCAGGGGCCACAGAGCAAGCGGGAGCGGCCCGGAAGGCAGGCCTCGCTCCTGTCTGGCCGCATCCTGTGGGATCTGCCTGGCGGGGCTGACGCGGTGCCTGCCACAGAAGCGGTGTCTTACAGGAAATGCTCCCACCTGATGGGCTGTGGTTTGCCCAGACCACTTGTTTGTAGGGCGTTGACTGTGGTCACGGGCAGAGGAAAAGCCATGTTCTGAAGACAGGCTCTGTGGCTGAAGCGCGTGGAGAAAGCCGGCCTGCGGCAGACGGCCTCCCGCCGCCAGGCGCCGCCAGCGTCGCAGTTGCAGCTGTTTCCTTCGTCCCCCTCCTCCACCCCGGGCCAGGGTCTCGGGGGTGACCCTGGGTCTCCTCCGCAGCGACTGCCCGGGGCTGGGGCTCCTTGGTCCTGGTGCCTCCCTGTCGGCGCCTTTACGCCCTGTCGGGAGGGAAGAGCCCCTGTTCTGTGAGGACCTAGAAGAGACGAGGGGGCACGCGGTGCTCGGGAGCAGTGGGCGGCTTTCTGAGCATGCTCCAGCGTGGGACTGACGCGCCGCCACTCTTCTTGCAGTTTGATTACAACCCGCAGTTCGCGGATTGGTCGAAAGAGACCAGGGGCGCGCCGCTCATCAGTGTGAAGCCGCTGGACAACTGGCTGCTGATCTACACGCGCAGGAACTACGAAGCAGCCAACTCGCTGATACAGAACCTGTTTAAAGTCACGCCGGCCATGGGCATACAGATGAAAAAGGCAGTCATGTGAGTGGATTGGTTGCTCTGCACATGGATTCGTCATGCCTGGAGTGGGGGGCTCTCAGGGAGGGAGCCGTGGCAGGCTCTGTCCGATGTTGGGCTGTCGCCGTGGCTCCCACACGTGGGCAGGTTGATGAGGACTGGCTGGGAGAGGAGGCGGCCGTGCGTCCACAGTGATGTGTGCGGGGCCCTCGTGGGCACCGCCCTCCGACCCCATCCCGGCTGTCTGTCTTTTGCCCTGTGTCGTGACGCGGGGGCCTGCGCTCCGCTCCAGGATTGAAGTGGACGACAGGACGGAAGCTTACTTGCGCGTCTTGCAGCAGAAGGTCACCTCGGATACCCAGATCGTAAGTAGCTCCCGCGCCTGGCTGTGGCCGCCCTGTGCCCTGACCGGGGTCTCGGCCTTGCTCCTGTGACCGGGGCGGTTGGTTTGTGCTTAGGTCGTCTGCCTGTTGTCGAGTAACCGAAAGGACAAATACGACGCTATTAAAAAATACCTGTGCACAGACTGCCCCACCCCGAGTCAGTGCGTGGTGGCCCGGACCCTGGGCAAGCAGCAGACGGTCATGGCCATCGCCACCAAGATCGCCCTGCAGATGAACTGCAAGATGGGAGGCGAGCTGTGGAGGGTGGACATGCCCGTAAGTCCGCTCCCCGGGGCGGGGCGGGCGCTGCCGTGCAGAGAGCCGGCAGTGCCTGCCTGTGTTAGTGAAGAGTGAAGAGGTCCCGACGTGTCTGAAATGACAATTTTTTGATTAAAGCTGAAATTAGCGATGATAGTTGGCATTGACTGTTACCACGACACCACAGCCGGACGGAGATCCATCGCGGGATTTGTGGCCAGCATCAACGAAGGAATGACGCGGTGAGTTTGGGGGAGGGGTGGCTGTGCGGACAGGGGCAAGGCAGGAGGGGTCAGAGGTCAGGACTGGCACCCAGGAGCTGTGCAGGACAGGTGTGGTGCTCTAATGGACGCACTGGCGTCTGCGTTTCACTATCCCAGCAAAGACTTCAGAAGGAAGAAAATTAGCTGGACCCTGCCTTTTTGCGGGCTGTGTCCGGGGGTCCCCGTCACGTGTCCCTGGGCCGGGTCTTCTTTCGTGTCACCGTGTAAGACTGCGACCTCCCAGATTTTATTTCAAGTTTTCACGTAGAGAAACCACTTCCGTCACCCACTGTTCCCGTGTCCCAGCACGGTGAAGGACTTTCCCGTGCTTGAGTACGGGGAAAGGGGTGGGCGCGGAGGAGTGGGGTGCACACCTGCCCGGCCCTGACGGACGAGCGCAGGGCACAGGCCTGGTGTCGGCGTGGGCGGGTGGTGGGCCGGGCGGCGTGGGGGGCCGCCGGGGCCGCCGGGCGGCGCATCCTCACCCCCTGTTTTTCCCGGAATAGCTGGTTCTCGCGCTGTGTGTTTCAGGACAGAGGGCAGGAGCTCGTGGACGGGCTGAAGGTCTGCCTGCAAGGTCGGTCTCCCCCTGCCCCGCCCCGGGCCCCGGGCCGCCCTGGGGTCTCCGAGGAGCTGGAGGAATGGGCCCAGAGGTGGGAGGCGCGGCTGCGCTCGGTGCTGACGGGGGCGCTCTGGTTGCAGCCGCGCTGAGGGCCTGGAACAGCTGTAACGAGTACATGCCCAGCAGGATCATCGTGTACCGGGACGGCGTGGGCGACGGCCAGCTCAAGACCCTGGTGAACTACGAGGTGCCGCAGTTCCTGGACTGCCTGAAGTCTGTCGGGAGGAGCTACAAGTGAGCAGATGGCGGGCAGCTGGTGCCTGCCAGCCGGGCGCCTCGCGCCGCTCGCGGTGCCCCGGGGCTCTGTGGGGCAGCCGCCACAGCCTCTGCGCCTCTCTGGCCCAGCACCCGAGCAGCACAGAGCTGGTTCTGGGTGGCAGGGGTCAGGTGCACGGAGGAGCGGCCTCGGCCTGTCTGGCATGGGTGCCGCCTCCATGTCCTGACGCCGCCTGGTTTCTCCTGCCTCTGGCGCCTGCAAGCCGCCATCAGTGGACAGCGGGCGCCGAGGAGTGCCCTGTTGGTCGGACTGACGTGAGCCAAGGGCTCGGTGCACGGCACGCCACGGGACCGCGGCTCTGCCTGCCGAGGGTGCCTGGCACTCACGGAGAGGTGTGCTGCAGGTGGAGGCGCGGGTCGTGTTGGCCAGGCTCTTGCGCTGTGTTGATTTGGAACTCCGTGTGCCACGTCCGGGCCTGTGGTGGCACGCGCCAAGTGCTTGCTGGGTCCTTGGAGGTCACCCGCGGCCAGTGCTGTGGACCATGCTTGCCGTGCACGCTGGCGCTGGCCGCGCTGCAGCCGGGATGGGAGGCCCGGCTTCTCAGCACGCCGGCAGTGGCCCTGCTTTGGGTGGAAAGGCGTTTTGTGTCCGTGCCCTGGAGTGAAGCTGTGTTCTTCCCTGCCCCCGCTGACTCCCGGTGCTGCTGCTGTCTCGCTGAACTGGAGCCGCGGACCCGCTGTCTGCGCCAGAGCTGTGGGGAGGGCGGGCGAGGGCGGGCCCGCGCGTCCCCGCCTTCATTCTCCGGAGTGCAGAGTTGGGCCCTGGTGGTTCAGCGCCCGGGGGTGCTCACAGTGGCCTTGCTGCGGCCACCTCTGCTTCTGAGAGCCCTCGGAGGACCCAGACCCTGGCCGGGCGCTCAGGGCTGCGTGGGGGAAGTCAGGCAGAGTTGGGCTCAGCCTGGTTTTGCCCCTGGCGTGGGGCTGGGAGGCAGCCAGGCGAGGAAGTTGAGGGAGTGAGGAGGCGCACGGTGCTGCACACGGGAGCCTCGAGCTGCCCGTGGAAGTGGAGGGCCCCTGGGAGCTGCCCAGCTCTGCTGAGGGGCCGGCGTTGTCTGCGGGACCCCGGCAGCACCGTTTTACAGAGGTGCATCCCAGACAAGCCGATTCAGAACCGGAGTCGCCTCAGCCACCTGTGTGTGACTGGGCCTGGTCCCATTTACTGAGCGGGCTCTTGGGTTGGGCAGCGCTGTCGCTGTCGCTGTCGCTGGAGTAGCAGTCTCTCTGCAGTGAGAGGCTGATGCGGGCGGCTGTTGAGAGGGGTTTGGGGTGACCCGTGAGTGCAGGGGTGCAGGCAGGCTCAGCACTGTGCTGCTGGCTGCTCAGAAGGGTGCGAAGACAGCGTGTGCAGGACAGCGTGTGCAGGACTGCGTGTGCAGGACAGCGTGTGCAGGACAGCGTGTGCGAGGACAGTGTGTGCAGGACAGTGTGTGCAGGACAGCGTGTGCAGGACAGTGTGTGCAGGACAGTGTGTGCAGGACAGCGTGTGCAAGGACTGTGTGCAGGACAGCGTGTGCAGGACAGCGTGTGCAGGACAGCGTGTGCAGGACAGCGTGTGCAGGACAGCGTGTGCGAGGACAGCGTGTGCAGGACAGCGTGTGCAGGACAGCGTGTGCAGGACTGCGTGTGCAGGACTGCGTGTGCGAGGACAGCGTGTGCAGGACTGCGTGTGCAGGACAGCGTGTGTCCCACTCAGCCTTGGACCTGCAGTGGTGGTCTCATCGTGTGACACGGCAGGACCCACGTGTCTGCCCCAGGCGTCCTTGCTGCTCCCCCGAGGGCCGCTGTCCCCCAGCCAGGCTGGACTCGCACCTGTCACGGCGGAGACCGAGACGACTGGAGCTGGCTCAGCAGTCCCATTCAAGACGTCAGGACGCGTCGTACTTTCCACCGTGTTTTAAGACGTGAATTTTGGAGACGTTTTGGCACGCTCACGTCTGGTCTGTGGATGAAGCGTGGATGGGGCCTGGGGCGGCAGAGTGTTCATGGGCTGCGTGGTTCTGCACCTGCCCAGAGGACACTGAGCTGCTGTCAGGGGACAGGGTGTGCCTGGTGTGGCCATGTGCGTGAGCAGCTGCGCCCGGTGTGGCCGTGGCCGTGCGCAGGCGCCTGAGTCTGGCTGACTGAGCGTACCTACTCGTTGCTTTAAGCCCCAGACTGACCGTCATCGTGGTGAAGAAGCGCGTGAACGCCCGGTTTTTCGCGCAGTCTGGAGGAAGACTGCAAAACCCACTTCCCGGCACCGTCATTGACGTGGAGGTCACCAGGCCCGAGTGGTGAGTCGTGCATGGCGTGAGCGTGGCCGTGGCTGCTCTCAGCCCCTCCCCCAGGGGCAACGCGGTGGTCTGCGTGTGTCCCAGCCACAGAGCAATTTCTGTGTCCAGCTCTTCACGGGGAGGTGGCCACGATCCCACCACAGACGGCTGTGCACTGGGAAGGCCCCAGCCGTGCCGGGACCCGGCTCCTGCACCCCACTGCACAGTCACAAACCCGTTCATGGGGGGGGGTCAGCGCTCCTGGGGGGCAGGACACGGTGCGTCGTTGGCTTCCCGAGCGAAGCTGCCTGGTGACAGCTGCCGGCTAGCGCGTTCCCTGTGCCGTGGGTGCCTTTGCAGCCCCGTGCAGGGCAGCCCCTCCGAGGCCCGTGTGGCGCGAGGCGGTGCTGGCTCAGGGGCTCTGACCCGCCGGGACGGACTCGCAGGGGCCTCTGCGCCTGTGGTTTCTCTCTGAGTCCTGGGCCCATGGACCCCCGTGCTCTTCCCTGGAGGCGGCTCAGGACCTGCCGAGCCAGTGGACAGCAGGGTTGCCCCGGCTGCCGGCACGCTGAATGACGCGGCTCACACTGGGGCCTGAAGCGGCTGCTTGTCCCGGGGCGTGGCCCCGTCCTCTTGGGGCCGTCACTCAGCGTTTCTGACCCCTGATTTTTCTGGGGGAAAAAAGCCGTGTGCTGTGGAGGAGTCCCGACCCGGCTTCCTCGGGCCTGGTGGACCTGAGGGACCACGCGGGAGTTCACCACGTGGTGGCTCCTCTGGGCTGGTGGCATGGGTGCTGAGAGTGGACAGGGCAGGCCGCGCCGGGCTGGGCCCTCTCCTCCCTCCTGAATGGGCTCCAAGTCTCTGATGGTTGAGGTGGATCTCGGTCCTGGGGAGCAGCGGGGAGACAGCACGAGGAAGGCCCCTTGCACCAGCACACGGAGGGGGCACTGCGTGCCCCACGTGGCGGCGTGCCCCGTCCCTCACCGTGTGCCTGAGGAAGCGTCTGGCCACGGCGGCGGCGGCCACGAGCCCCACGGGCGTGTGCTCTGACTGCAGGTACGACTTCTTCATCGTGAGCCAGGCGGTGCGGAGCGGCAGCGTGTCCCCCACACACTACAACGTCATCTACGACAGCAGCGGCCTGAAGCCCGACCACATCCAGCGGCTGACCTACAAGCTGTGCCACGTGTACTACAACTGGCCGGTGAGTGCCGCCCCGGGCGCCACCGAGCCCCGCCTGAGCCCCGCCGGCCACGCGCAGGCGGGCTGATGGCGCCTTCTCGTCCCCAGGGTGTCATCCGCGTGCCCGCGCCCTGCCAGTACGCCCACAAGCTGGCCTTCCTGGTGGGCCAGAGCATCCACCGCGAGCCTAACCTGTCGCTGTCCAACCGCCTCTACTACCTGTAGGCCGCCCGAGGCCGCGGCCTGGTGCAGGCCGGCGCGTTTGAGCTGCTGCCCGGTGAGACTGGGGGTCTGGGAGGTGGAGAGTTTTACCTCTGGCTGCGCTATTAACTGGCGTCCGAGTTTTATGGACACGATTAGGATGGTGTTTTATCTCGTTAGCTTCTCGTAGGTACGTTGTAAGGGTTTTGCGTTAGTGTTGGGAGAACGTGCCCAGGGCCTGGTGTCCTAACAGACCCGCGTGCGCAGCGGCCGCCCTGCGGGGGGTGGGTGTTGGAGCAGGTCTGTGCGGGGCGGCGGAGGCCGGGCAGGCGCTCAGCACACACTGGGCTCCCGGCGGCTCAGGTTTTAAGGACGGAGTGCCTGTCCACAGGGGAGGGGCGTGGGCTTGTTTTTTTATTTCTTTTTGGGGCTGGGGCGGGGGTAAAAAAAGACAGTTGAAAAGTTTTAAATTTCTGTTGAAAGAAACGTTTCAAAGACGGACCAGCGGCCGGCGCGAGGCGCGCACGCTGTTCGCTTGTGTTGCACCTGGGACGTCGTTCTGTTAGCAAATAAATTGCAGTGGTTGTCACCGTCCCGAGGGGCAGTGCCGTGTTCTCTTCCCGAGAGGATGAGTGTTTTCTTCCATTTAATGCTTAAACCTGCCGGAGCGCAGAGAAAGAACAGCCCCCCCCCCAGCCGCTCGAGGCCGCGGGCGTGTGCACGTAGCTGACAGACGTGGTGACGTGGAGCACGGGTGAGGGCCAGGCCCGGCTGCCCCCTTCTGTGGACACGGTTCAGCAGAGGTCCCTGGGCGTTGGGATTTGCCAGCGTGGGTGCAGCGGCTGCCTGTGTGTGGTCCTGGGAGAGGGGCCCTCACGGCTGCCTGCCCCGGGGACCCACTCACGGCCCCCTGCCCCGGGGTCCTGGGCGCGAGAATCAGGAGACGAACAGAGGCCGAGACCTCTTCCCGGTAGAAGGCGCTGGTCGGGCCCTCGAGTGGGCGACGTTGACTTGGGGTCATCTTTCTGTAGGGGTCTCTGTGCCTGGTCAGGAGGGGGCTGTTTTAGTCTCACAAGGCGTGGGCACGGCGTGGCTGTGACCCCTGGGCAGGGCTGAGCTGTCTGGAGGCCCCTGCTTGACCGGTGAGGAGTGAGTGGTGAGGGCACACGCAGCCGAGCGCCTTGGGCACTGCCCGGCCCGGCCTGGCGGGGGGACCGTCCGCAGATCCCGGAATCTGGACGTGCGAGGAGGGCCTGCCGGCGGGCACTCCAGGCAGCCCAGGGGTGTGGTCTCGGCCGCGTCTGCTGCTGGGGTGAGTGAAAGGCACTTCCTGCAGAGCTGGCGCCCAGTGTGGCTCTCATGTCCTCGCCCTCACAGGCAGGAGCTGCCCTCTGCAGCCCTGGCGCGAACAGGCTGCCACCGCACCGCCCCTTGCAGCAGGTCCTCCACTGCGTGGCTGCCACCCCGCAGCTGGCCAGTGCTGCCCTGGGGTCCCCGCGCCTGGTCTCCTGCCTTCGTTTCTCTCTGTTCCTAGCGGCGACAAAGCTGGTGTTTTTGCTATTTTTAAACGAAAGCCCGTGGGCTCCCTGCCCTCTGCTGCCATTCATTTCCTGCCTCCTAGGTGAGGCCACGCCCCCATGCCGCCGCCTCGTCCTCCCTCCTGCCCCTCACAAGCCCACCCCTCCTCCAGCAGAGGGCTTCCTGCTGGCCTGGCCTCCTGACCCAGCTGGCCGCCAGCGCCCGCTCCTGCCCAGGAGCTTCCCCCAGCCCTCCCTGCGTGGGACCCGCACCCCCACAGGCACCTCCACCGCGGGGCAGGCCCAGAGGCCACGTGTGGCCATGTCCATCCGTGTCCCCAGTGAGAGCGTCAGGGCCCTGTCACCCCAAGGGACCCTGGACGTCGGGCTGGCCTGGTGGAGCTCCCTGTGCCCCGAGCGGGCGTCCTCCGCGCCCCACCTTCCCCTGGCAGTGGCCATGGGAGCAGCTCTGCCCCCACCTCTGCCCTCACCTGGGGCCGTTGTTAACAAAAGCAGCAAATCTCAAAATGCCGAGGTTTCCCACCTCCCTCGGGCACACAGAGCCACCGCGAGGTCCCCGTGTGTCCCAGGGCCCCTGCCGGACCCACCCCCCTTCCCTTCCCCAGCCAACCTGGGTGGGCCCATGAGGGGCAGTGGTGGGCACCCTGGACCCACAGACAAGCAGCAGCTAAGCCGCCCCCTGCCGCCCTGGGTCTGCTCCTCCACGCCGGCCATGTCCCCCACGTCCCCCAGCACACAGCCCAGGGCCCACGCTAGGCTTGGAGAGAAAGGAGCGCTCTAGAGGGGACCCCGTCGTGGTCACTGTGAGCCACCTTAGCCCAAGCAGGTGCTTGGCTCGGCCTGGGCTCCTTGGGGGGGTGGGGGGGCGGTGGACTGCAGGCGGCCTGCAGCTCACATCTGTGGCTGCGCCGTGAGTCCTCAGTGGTCATGACCCCGGCTTGACTTCTGTAAAGTTTCATTTATCCAGAGTAACAGGTCATCTGTCCACGGGTCCACTCCCCAGATGGCGGCAACGGGGCCAGCCTGAAGCAGGAGCTCCGTCAGGCTCTCCCATGCGGGTGCAGGGCCCAAGCACCTGGGCCGTCTTCCACTGCTTCCCCAGGTGCGTTAGCAGGGAGCTGGATCAGAAGTGGAGCAGCCGGGACGAGAACCGGCACCCACGTGAGATGCTGGTGTCACAGGCAAGGTTCAACTCTCCGTGCCGCAGTGCCAGCCCCCAACTTGAGTCTTTGCGAAAGTCTGCACCCCCTTATCTGCCTGTCCTGCCCAGCTCAGACAGCCTGACTGACTTCCAGCTCCCAGGCTGCCCTGGAGTCCGAGCAGGAGCCCGGCAGTGCCCGCTGGGCTGCCTGTGCAGACCTGGACGTGGCTCACCCGGGGGCGGTGGCCTCGCGTGCTCACGTCGCAGTGGTCGGCTCCCTGCCCATCAGTGGGTGTTTTGGGTGAAATGAAGCCCTGCTGTGGGTTCTGTGTGGGCGTGTTCACCGTGGGCGGCTGCGTTCAGGGGGACAGATCTGCTCTGCCTGAGGGCCCCACGTCCCGTCAGCGTCTCTGACATCGGTCTTTTCAACCCTCATTGTGGGAGGGCGTCTGCGGGGCCGGTACCCCACTGGGCGCCGGTTCATGTCCCGGCTGCTCCACTTCTGATCCAGCTCCCTGCTGATGGCCTGGGACAGCAGCGGAGGACGGCCCTGCACCCACCCTCCACGTGGGAGACCCGGACGGAGCTCCTGGTTCCTGGCGCTGGCCGTCGTGGCCGTCTGTGGAGCCAACAAGCAGGGGGTTCTCGGTCTCCGCGTCTCCCCCTCTAGCTCTGCCTTTCAAATAAATCTTAACCAAGTAAGGCGACGCCTGCTGTGGCCGTGCCCTGCGTCTCGCTCTGATCCGTGAGGACACGGAGCGGCTTCCTGGTGCCTGGTGGACGTTAACGTCTGTGAAGGGATCAAATCTTCGCACGTTTTTGTTTTTACTCACTTAGAAACGTCGTGTGTTCTAGATGGCGCATCTTTTGTCATCTCCATGTGCCATGGATGCTCCCAGCTCTGGCTTGCTATTGTGTGGATTTAAATATTCAAAGAAAAGAATTCTTCTGTTTGGATGCGGCTACACAGCAGGGTGTGTGCAGCCGGACCCCCGGGCTGCTGTGGTGCTGGAGCCCCCCCCCCCACGAGCTCCCGTGGGCTGTGTGGCTTGGGACGCGTGCCCCTAGTGGGGCCACAAATGCCCTTCCCCGAATTTGCCGTGCTTGGCAGTGATGTGGACAAGGACATGGCTCATCGGTGTGGGAGGCCACAGGCTGACCTTGCTGTCGGTGTGCTGGCGCCGGTGCCCCGCTCCCGGCAGACAAGACCGGCTCTTGCTTTGCAGTGTGGGCAGCCTGAGGCCGACCGTGCTCCCCGTGCTCAGTGGGGCAGGCAGGGGTGGGGTGAGGCGCTGAGCCTGGGGGCAAGACCGGGCGGTCAGGGGCGCTTTGCGTTCCCCGGCATTTTCATACTTTGGGGAATCTGTACATATTTTCAGGAGATTCAGAGAAACATTACTCCTGGCTGCTTCTGCAGGGTTTTTTTTTTTTTTTTTTTTTTTTTTTTTAAGAACTCGCCGTCAGTTCTTCAAACATTTTCTGCAAATGCAGTGAAAACAGTTCCCTAGCTCAGCTTCGGACGCTTCGCCTTTGAGCTGTGTCGCCTCTGTCTCGCCACCAGACGCCGGCTTTGCCTCTGAGGATAAGCAAATTCCTGTTTGGGAAATTTTTTAAATTTATTTATTTGAAAGGCAGGGTTAGAACAGATTTTTCCTTCCACTGGTCACTCCCCACATGGCCATTATAGGCAAGGCTGGGCCAGGCGGAGGCCAGGAGCTTCCTCTGGTCTCCTGTGTGAGTGCAGCGGCCCAAACACGTGGGCTCTGTGGCTGCTTCCCAGGTGCACTGGCAGGGAGCTGGGACTCAGGTGCTGCAGGCGACGGCTCAGCCTGCTACAGCACCCCCCCCCCATTTGGGGAACTTTAACAGGCTCTTGGGTGTCACGTGCTTGGGACGCCCTCATGCTGGGTCAGTGCCTGGGTTCAAGTCACAGCTCGACGTGGGATCCAGCTCCCAGCCAGCGCACACCCTGGGGGCAGGGGACAGTTCAAGCACTTTGGTCCCTGAGACCCACCCGGGAGACCCGGATGGAGTTCTGGGCACCAGGATGGGCCCTGGCTTTGCAGGCTCTGGGGGACTGAACCAACAGATGGAGGCGCTCTCGCTTGCTCTATTGCTCTAAATGAGGCTTTTACAAAAACTCTGTGTACCGGTGGGTTGGGGGCATCTGCCGTGCCAAGTAGGTGCCCCAGGGGAGCGTCCGCGGTGCCCCCAGCTCTGTCACTGAGCAGATCGGGCGACAGCGCAGGAGGCTTTGTCCCTCGGTCCTCAACTCCCAAAACACGGCGACGTGGCTGAGGCAGTCCCAGCCGGCAGAGGGCTGCAGGCTTCCCCGGGGACGCGCAGGCGGCAGGGACCGAGCTAAGCCGCTGGGGTGACAGTGCTGGGAAGAGAGACCAGGAAGCCGCATGGTATAAAATAACTTTTATTTCTAGAAAATATTTTACACGAACTGTACACATGCACGCACCCACACAGTAGTGAATCACACACCAACTAATTATCCTTTAATAAATCTGCCACAAACGATTCTATTACAATTTACAGCTTGAAGACACAATGGGGGAGACTTTGTCATCCATTTATAAACCTTCTGTAAATTACAAAAGAAAGGCAGTCTGGGAAGCATATAGAAAGAATAAAAATAATTTCCAAGTGGACAAGAGTTAGAAAGTAGGAGCCGTCGGGACCTGTGCGGCGGTGGCGGAGCCTCGTTCAGATGCCAGTGGGGGTGGGAGTGGGTGTGGCCTGTGCATGGGGCGGGTGGCTGCACACGTGTGCTGCGCCGTGTCGAGTGTCGGGGCATGGATTGTGACACGGGATGAAGGTGACATGACTCCATGCACCACGGGATGTGACACTGCAAGCAGTGACGATGGCCAGCAAAGTCAGCTGCCCTGCTGGCCCTGCCACGAGGGGGCGGTGGGGAAGCCTTGTGTGTGTGCGTGGGTGTACACGTGTGTGCATTGTACACGCATGCATGAGTGCGTGTGTGCATGTGTTCACTCGTGCACACGTGTGCGTGTACGTGTGTGTATGCGCGTGTGCATGTGTGTTCCCTCGTGTGTGTGCACATGTGAACGTGTGTTGCATGTGACCATATGTTGCATGTGGGCATGTGTGTGTGCATACGTATGTGTGTGTGCACGTGTGCATGCGTGTGTGCGTGTGTTGGGGGTACCTGGCCAGGCGCGTGTGTGGGAGCCATGGAGACGGCGGATGCACAGACAGAGGGCACACGCAGCTTTTATTGGACAGTACAAGTCATTGTGCAGTTATAAGGCAGAACAGCAAGGCAGATCAAACTGGAGTCAAGACCAGAGTCCGGGGGCAGGTGGGCAGCAGGAGGCCAGCGTGTGGACGGGGGCGGGCGCATGACAAACGCACGAACACTGCGACTACAGGGGAGCCACGGACAGCCCGGCCCTGCCTGTGCGGGCGGCACCCCGCCCTGCCCGGCGCCCGGGGAGGCACAGCTGCGGCCGGGGAAGCGCACGCGGGTACTGGTGTCGGGGGAGGAGGCTAGGAGGGCCCTGAGTCCTGACCGGCCTGGTTTGGGAGTAAAGAGAAGCACGTGGCGGTGGCGTGGCCGCCCGGAGTCAGCGCACCGCGCCCAGCTTCCTCAGCAGTTTCTTGCCCTTGGAAAGCAGCCCCTTAGTCTTTCTCGAGGACATGTCCCTGCCTCTCCCAGGACTACCAGAACCCACGGAGGACGCAGGTGGCCCCGCGTGCAGGAGGGCTGTGGGGGATGGAGCTCTCCTTGCTGTCCCTGAACCCTCAGGAGGAACCTAGTAGGTACATGGTGACAGTTTACTAAGTGCGTGACCACTCGGCGCCGCGCCCGCCCGACTCCCGCCAGGATGGAAGGGTGTGCAGTTCCCCCGGGTGGCCGCGGCCTTGGCGCTGGGGCTGGGGCTGGGGCTGGGGCTGGAGGGCGCCGGCTGACTGCGAGCACGGGGCTGCCGCTGGGAATGAGGCTGCCGGGGAGGTGGGCCAGGTGCCCCTCAGTGACGCTTGGGGAGCCAGGGTTCTGAAAGGGCTTTGTGTCGTCTTTGGAAGCTACATGGCTGTGGGGAGCCCTGGGTTAGTTAGCACACTACCGAAACACGGGAGATGACACGCTGGTTGGAAGAACACAAACGAACAAACAGAAAAACTAAAATGAACCTTAATTACAATCCAAGGAAGCGCCAAGGCCCTCCTGGGGTGCTCTCACCACCTCCCCTGATTGGCGGCAGCTGACCCCGGGCGGAGTTCTCAGAGCTCTGGGCCTGAGGCTGCGGGATCACCTGGCTCCCCTCCCCCCAGCACACCTGTGCAGGCAGGTGTTCAGAATCCACTCCGTGGTGCCAGGAGAGGGCTTCAAGCTCGCTTGGATTGGAGTCAAGGTGTGATCTAATGGAAGACCCGGTACAGTGCCCCAGGGGCACCTGAAGATACCGTCGGCCTGGCCTGCCTAAGGCCGCTGCCGGCACCCTGCCCCGGGCCTGTGCCCACCGCTGTGTGCTGCGGAGAAGCCAGAGCCTCTGTAAGGTAGGGGGTGGTGGCATGGGGGCTCGGCCGGTGCCCAGAGCGCCCGGGCCAGCGCCGGGCCGGCTCCGGGCTGCTGTAAAGCAAAGCACCCACCATGGCCACGCAGGCGGGGCCGAGGTTCCCCAGGCACGGCTGGCAGGGCCGAGTGCAGCTTTAATTTCGGGGGCCCTGGGGCGGCGGTGTGAGCAGTGGGCGTGAGGCTTGACAGGGCCGGTTTCACTACCTACAGCTGAGACTGGGAGCACCCTACTGCTAGAGGCCCAGGGGCCGTGTCTGACCCCAGCGAGCGGGCTTAAGTCTCCCGCACGGGTCCGGGAAGTAGCTTAAGCCGGGATCTGTCTAGGTATCTTCAGTGCTGGCTTACGCGAAGGCCCCTGGGCCTGATTAAGGTGTGAAATGAACACTCTTCTTCTCGTCCAAGCAGATGAGCAAAGAAACAAAAATATAATTCATATAAAACATGACAGGAGGACTCGCGTGATGAAGTCGATGGAAATGAGACACTAGGCTTGGACATCCTGGGCCGCTGGGCCGGGGACTGAGGCCCTAGGGGCGGCCGCCCCGCTGCCCGCCCTGCGCCTGCGCCTCGGGGCCCACGGGAACGGGAGCGGCTGTGGGCTTGGTTTTTCCATTTTTGTTTGCAAACAGAAATGCGGTGTAGGGTTAGGAACTCTAGGCACACCCTGCACGGGAGGTTTATGCTTCCAGGCCCGGGCTGTGCACGCGGGCCCTGTGGGCCCCCGTGGCTGGGGAGGGCTGGGGAGGGCTGGGGGGCGGGCGGCTCTGCTTACCCGTGAGGCTGGGGGCCGCGTGGGCGCGTCAGAAAGGTGCACCTCCACGTCGTCCGGCACCTCCTCCAGGAAGTTGGAGGGCACCAAGCCTTCCTGTCCGTTCAGCTCCCCCTGTGCAGAGGCACAGCCGACTCAGCCCCCTGGGAGGCCTGGAGGGGTGACTGCGGCCCCACTGCCTGGCCCTCAGAGGGCAGGAGGAGCCTGCACGGGCCCGGGGCTCGTGTCAGAGCCACTTCTCCCTACAAGGCTGTCCTGAGCGTCCTCAGAGTCGGTGGCTGGCGGTGCACACACATGCTGGGGTGCAGCGTGGGTGGCCCACGTGTGCCGGGCTTGCGCCCTGTGCTGCTCTCCCTCTGCGGGCACTGCAGAGACTTGAGCAGTGGTGGGAAGGCGTCTTCCCGGGCCTTTCGACACATTTGTGCCAGGGGTTGTGGGTCCAGCTGCCTGCTGGCTTCCAGCCGGCCACCCCCACCCCATCCCCCTCCTTCCCGAGCCCCCGACTCTGGGGACCCACAGTGCCCCGGGTTCCAACCCCGCCGAGCCCGCAGCCCAGGGATTCTGCGGTTTGAGGTCTAGGGGGTGGGAATTGGGTGTCTGCACGGAGCTGACTCACAGACGTGGGGCTCAGCAGCCGAAAGACAGAGCCCAGCAGAGGCCGACGTGGGGGACGCCTTCCCTGCCGCCGCATAGAAGGGGGCTCCTGTTCACGCCGAAGTGGGGGGAGGTGTGTGCCCAGTTCACAGGTGCAGTGTACCACGTGGGCGAGAGGGGTGTGTGCCGTGTTCTCTGCATTGTGTGGGGGGGCTGTGTTCTCTGAATTGTTGGGGGGGAGAGGGGCTGTGTTCTGTGCATTGTGTGTGGGGGAGGGGGGTGCTGTGTGCTCAGCTGCAGTGAGCCAGCAGCCCTCTGGGTTTCTGGTGGGGCGGGGCTGGCAGTGGGGGAGCCGCTTCCCCACCCTGCATTTGTCCCAGGGAGCCACAGGAGCACAGGGGCGGGGAGGGAGGGGTGCGGCTGCTGAGGGCGGCTCGGGCCAGGTGAGGGAGGTTTAAGCTTGATTGCTCGATCAGTCGAT
>CM027396.1:24886971-24907359 GCA_015711505.1 Sylvilagus bachmani
GGGGCTGGGCGAGGAGGGGGGCTGGGTGGAGGAGGGGCTGGGTGGAGGAGGGGCTGTGAGGAGGAGGGGCTGGGAGGAGGGGGGCTGGGGCTGAGATAAAGGATGGGGTGGTCCAAGCAGCCTCTCCATGGCCCCTCTCATCCGCCCCTCCCAGCACGGCAGGGCTCCATGTGGAGGGAGCCACATTGAGTCTTGTCCTACATACCTTGATGAGGGGGTGTGGCCTGTCAGTTTCTCCTCTGCGTTTTAAGTTTTTCAGCCTTAGTTTTTATTTTAAGGTTTTTGACAGGCAGAGTGACAGGAAGATGGAGCGAGACAGTTTTTTTTTTTTACTTTTTCCCCCTCAGAAACCTTTTATTTCAGGAAAACCCACTTCATGCGTTCCTCCTCTTCCCTCTCCTATTCCCATTCTTATTTTTTACCAAGATCTGTTTCCAATTTCAAACACACATGATTAGCTCTGCACTAAGTAACAAATCATATGACAGTGAGGCTAGTCCGCAACAGTGAGACCACGGCCGCTGGCGTCATTGCTTCTCCAAGTGTCGACTCCACGCCACGGGCTTCCCCCCGGGCGCTCCCTTGGCTCTCACAGAGCAGGGAGGACGTGGTATTCGCCCGTTGGGGACTGGCTTATTCCACTAAATAGGACATTTTCTAGTTTCATCCATTTTGTTGCAAATGACAGGATTTTGATATTTTTACTGCTGTGTGGTATTCCATGGTGTGCACATCCCATAATTTCTTTATCCAGTCTTCTGCTGAGCTGCAGTCAACACGGGGGTGCAGACAGCTCTCTCATGTGCCGATCTCATTTCCCTTGGGTAGATGCCCAGGGTGGGTGGCCGGCTCACAGGGCAGGTCTGTAGTCAGATTTCTCCAGAACCTCCACGCTGTCTCCACCGTGGCGGTGCCGGTCCCTTCCCACCAGCAGTGGATCAGGGTGCCCTTCTCCCCACGTGTGCTGCTGCTGGCCTCCGTGTGGTTTTGATCTGCATTTCCCTGATGGCTGGTGATCTTGAGCATATGTTCATGTGTCTGTTGGCCACTTGGATTTGCTCTTTCGAAAAATGTCTGTGTAAGTCCTTGGCCCACCTCTTGACTGGGTGGTTGGTTTTGTTGTTGGAGTTTCTTGATCTCTATAGATTCTGGTTATTAATCCTTTCTCAGTTGCATAGTCTGCGAATAATCTCTCCCATTCTGCTGGTTCCGCTTCCCTTTCCTGGTGTTTATTTTGCAGTGCAGAAGATTCTCAGTTTGAATTTGTCCAGTTTGGCTCTGATTCCCCCGGGGGGTCTTTTCCAAGAACTCGTTGCCTACACCAGTGTCTCGCAGAGTTTTCCCCAATGTTCTCTAATAATTTGATGGCATCAGGTCATAGATTGAGATCTTGAATCCACGTTGAGTGGATTTTTGTGTGAGGTGTAAGGCAGGGTCTTGCTTCATACGCCTGCACGTGGAAACCCAGTTTTCCCAGACAGTCCTTCCTCCAGGAATGGATTTTAGCTCCTTTGTCAAAGAGAAGTTGGCTGTAGACGTGTGGGTTGATTTCTGGTGTTTATTCTGTTCCATTGGTCTGCCCATCTGTTTCCGTAGCAGTTCCAGGCTGTTTAGATCATGACTGCCCGCAGTATGTCTTGAAATCTGGTATTGTGATGCCTCAGGCCTTGTTTTCTTGTATAAGACCGCTTTAGCTATTTGGGGTCTCCTGTGTTTGCATATGAACTTAGCATCACGTTTTCTAGATCTGAGAAGAATGTCTTTGGTATTTTGATTGGTATCACATGGAATCTATAAATTGCTTTTGGTAGTATGGACATTTTGGATTTAAAAAAATTTTTTAAAAGACTTTTTTAAAAGATTTATTTATTTACTTGAAAGAGTTACAGAGAGGCAGAGGCACAGAGAAACAGAGAGAAGTCTTCATCCGCTGGTTCACTCTCCAGTTGGCTGCAAAGGCCGGAGCTGAGCTGATCCGAAGGCAGGTGCCAGGAGCTTCTTCCAGGTCTCCCATGTGGGTGCAGGGGCCCAAGGACTTGGGCCGTCTTCCACTGCTTTCCCAGGCCATAGCAGAGAGCTGGATCGGAAGTGGAGCAGCTGGGACTTGAACTGGTGACCATATGGGATGCCAGTGCTGCAGGCGGCGTCTTTACGCGCTAAGCCACAGCACAGGCTCAAGTTTGGACAT
Source organism: Sylvilagus bachmani (assembly GCA_015711505.1). Lineage (NCBI taxonomy): Eukaryota > Metazoa > Chordata > Mammalia > Lagomorpha > Leporidae > Sylvilagus > Sylvilagus bachmani. The sequence goes on from CM027396.1 coordinate 24,889,160, forward strand.
TTTGATTATATTGAGTCTTCCAATCCATGAACATGGAAGACTTTTCCTTTCTCGTGTGTGTCGTCTTCTGTTTCTTTCTTTTGTATACACACACACACACATATATATATAAATTTCTCACATTTTTTAAAGATTTATTTATTTATTTATTTGAAAGTTAGAGTTGTGGAGGGGGAGGGAGAGGGAGGGAGAGAGAGGTCTTCCATCTGCTGATTCACTCCCCAGTTGGCCACAACGGCCATAGCTATGTGATCCGTAGCCAGGGGCTTCCTCTGGGTCTCCCATGCAGGTACAGGGGCTCAAGGACGTGGGCCATCCTCCACTGCTTTCCCAGGCCATAGCAAAGAGCTGGATCAGAAGTGGAGCAGCCGGGACTGGAACCGGCATCCATATGGGATGCAGGGACTACAGGCCAGGGCGTTAACCTGCTGCGCCACAGCACTGTTTCTTTCTTTAATGGTCTGTAATTCTCACCGTAGAGATCTTTGACATCCTTGGTTAAATTTTTTCCAAGGTATTTTATTTCCGTAGCTACTGTGAATGGGATGGGTCTTAGTTCTTCCTCAGCAGTGGCGCTGTCAGCGTACACAAAGCTGCTGACTTGTGTGTGTTGATTTCCATCCTGGCGCCTTTCAGACTCTTCTGGGAGTCCCGCAGGCTCTGGGTGGAGCCCCGGATGCCCACGTGCAGAATCCTGTCGTCCGCAGATGGGGCCAGACTGGCGTCCTGCTTCCCGACGTGTGTCCCTTTGATTTCTTTGTCTTGTCAAGTGGCTCTGGCTAAAACTCCCAGGGCTGTGTTGGACAGCAGGGGTGAGCGTGGGCGATCTCAGTGGGAACGCTGACCGGACCCCCAGCCAGCCTGCGCCGTGGGAGTCCGTGGGCCCCCCACCCCCAGCCGGCGACAGCGGCGCTTGTTTTCAGCCACATTGGACAGTCCACGTGCGAGCCTGCCCCCCCTCAGGTCACCCACAGACAGCTGTGTCTACACCACACAGCACCGCGGCCACCGGGGCTCGAGGAGCGGCCTCTGCCCGAGAACAGCCGGCGTCCCGTGCCCGTGGCGATGAGGCAGGCTGGGCGACGCTGCTCTCACCTGTTCTCTCGACAGGGGTGCTGAGAGGCAGGAAGCCCTGTCGCAGAAGCTGGTCCTTGGTCTCCTCGTCGTCCGCCTGGATCTCCGAGACCATGTTACACGGGATGAGGCCGAGCCGGGCGCAGGTCTCCCCGCGGTAGAAGCCGTCGGCATCTTTATCGCCATAAACCTAGAGCCGTGGGGAATGAGCCTGGTCACAGCCGTGCTGGTCATGCTCGGGCGGCTTAGATGTGCCCCGGGCACCTGCCTGCGCCGCCCACCTGTTTACTGTGTGTGCCTGCTGAGTGTGTGCTGTGCGTGTCCACGCTGTGTGTGTCTGCTGTGTGTGCGTGTCCACGCTGTGTGTGCCTGCTGTGTGTGCTGTGCGTGTCCACGCTGTGTGTGTCTGCTGTGTGTGCTGTGTCCACGCTGTGTGTGCCTGCTGTGTGTGCTGTGTGCCCACGCTGTGTGTGCCTGCTGTGTGTGCTGTGTGCCCACGCTGCGTGTGTGCTGTGTGTCCACGCTGTGTGTGCCTGCTGTGTGTGTGTGTCCACGCTGCGTGTGCCTGCTGTGTGTGTTGTGCGTGTCCACGCTGCGTGTGCCTGCTGTGTGTGCTGCATGCTGTATATGCACATACTGTGTGTGTGCTATGTGTGCTGCATGCATGTGCACTGCATGTATGTGCTGTCTGCTGTGTGCACATGTGTATGCTATGTGCATGTCATTTGTGTGCTGTGTGTACATGTATGTGTGCATGCTGTAGGTATGTGTGCATGTATGTGCTGTGTGCACACATTTTGCTGTGCGTGCTTGGACAACTTGCTGAGCTTCCCATCCAGTGCTGTGTGTCCGTCAGCGGACACTCATGACAGGGACCTAACAAGCACACTGTGTGTGGAGGGACCCTGGGCTGCATGTGGTGCAGTCCTCTATGTGGGCACTGCCGTGTCCGGGGCACCTGGGCCCCAGTCCAGCACTGGCCGTCTGAGCCCAGCCGGCCGAGGGCCCAGGCCCCTCCCCGCCGGAGCAGCCTTGGCTTCCTTTGCCTGCTTCAACCTCACAAGGCTCTGCCATCCTGAGTAGAGGGCACACGGGAAACAGCGCCTGGGAGAGGGCCTGAGCCCAAGTTCAGTGCTCCCGCTCTGGCTGCACAGGGCTCCCCTCTTCCTCTCCTCTCCTTTCTCTTCTTCTTCCTCTCCTGCCTGCCCGCCCCTGGGACCTAAAGTCTTGAGAGTCCTGTAGAATTCAGAGCAGTGCTGTGGTCAGAGCCAGCTGTGTGCTCAGCATCCCACAAGGTGGACGGTGAAGGTCTCGTCCCCTTGCCAGACGAGGAGGGCACCCGGGAGTGATGTCCCAAGGGCAGAGGAGGGCCAACCACACTGCGCTGGCACCTAACTGCCTCTGGCCAACTGCCCTGGCACTGCCCACTGCCTGCTGTGGGTCATCAGAGGTCTCAGAGTCCCAGCCACCACCTGGCCCAGTGCCCACCCCCGCACTAACACCCTGGCTACCCCCAGCTTACAACCTGACCCCTCCTCAAAGCTCTGAGAGCCCCATCGTCCACCACCTGGAGGACCTGTCCCCACCCTGTCCCCACCATCCCCACCTGGAGGACCTGTCCCCACCCTGTCCCCGCTGACCCCACCTGGAGGACCTGTCCCCGCTGTCCCCACCTGGAGGACCTGTCCCCACCCTGTCTCCACCATCCCCACCTGGAGGACCTGTCCCCACCCCGTCCCCACCATCCCCACCTGGAGGACCTGTCCCCGCTGTCCCCACCTGGAGGACCTGTCCCCACCCCGTCCCCACCATCCCCACCTGGGGGACCTGTCCCCCCCATCCCCGCCATCCCCACCTGCGGTTCTGTCCCCCTCCTGCCCCACCCCACCAAGCCCTGCCTGTCCCCCTTCCACCACCCCCACCCCCGCCCCTACCTTGATGACCTGCCCCTCTTTAAAGGGAAGCTCCTCCTCGGCTGCGTCGGGGTTTGGGGACATGGTGAGCGGGTCGTAGTCGAAAAGGGCCACAAAGATCCGGGCCGGGAGCTCCTCGGTGCCAGGGTCCGTCTCCGACTCATCGTAGAAGTCGGGGGAGAGGCGGTCCCGGGCCGTGTACTCGTCTGGTGCATGTGGGAGTAAGGACAGGGCGCGGTGAGTCCAGGGTTCACTTGGGAGCCGCACACGCGTGTGAGATGTGCTGGGGAGAGCGCTGGGGCGTGTGACCTGCACCCTCAGCCAAACGTGGTGGCAGAGCCGATCCAGCCGTCTCGGCAGAGGCCAGCTGCAGAAGCAGAGTGGTGCAGGCCCCCGCGGCCAGGCGTGCGCGCCCTGGTGGTCCGGATGGGTCCCTCCCCAAGCCTCGTGGCTGCCTCAGCTCATGGATCTGCACTAAGGCGACTGACAACCCTGCCCCCCACACCGGTGTCAGCCCAGGGAGAGGCCGTGGCTCAGTGTTGGGGCTTTGCTAGCGAGAACAGGCAGAGCAGGGTGCGGCTCACGCTGAGGACCACGGGGACCAGAGGCGCCGCCCGCACTCCACACACACCTGGGCGCCAGCCAGGTTTCCAGGGCAGGACTGAAGTACTCCCTGGGCGCCAGCACTTGCACACCGAGTGCGTCCCCCACTTACTCCGCCGACCCCCCCCCCCAGCCTCTGGGGATGATGCATTCTGAAATTTGACGTGTGCGCGTGGAGGTTCAGGCACAGCACCAGAGACCAGCGATGTGTCTGTGTGTGTGTGTGCGTGCGTACAGAGACAGGGAGCCTGAGACCTGCAGAGACCCCGCCCCCCCCCAAGATGCTGCTGTTGTCCCTGGGAGGGGAAGCAAAGGACACCCCCAGGGCAGCCTCAGGAGAGCGGGGAGCAGCCGCCCGCCCAAGTGCTGGGAGACAACCGTGGACTCTGCTTCCTGCACCAGCAAAAAACACAACTTCTGGCTTCAAACTGCCCAGCACCGTGGCTGCAGGACGCTGGGGTTGGCACGCAGGGGCCCCCAAACACAGGGTGCTGCCATCTGCTTGGAAGTCAAGCTCTGCACAGCCACTGCACTCCTGTCTGCGCTCTGGGTCTGGTCTGGTCGGGAGCCCGGGGAGCCCTGATGGTTCTCTCGCTGCTCGGGCCCCAGGTGATGGCGACGTGGGGACAGCATGTCCACCTGCCAGCCTCTGGTGGAAGGAACTCGGCAGCAATGGACTAGGACCCGAGAGGGCAGTGCCAGCTGTGGAAAACCGTCCCCGGGGAGCACTCCTGGCTGGGGCCAGCACTTCTGCGGCTGTGTCTGGGGGAGTGACTGCGGGGTGGAAAAGAGGGCTGTGGGCAGCGGTCAGCACCTGCTCCGTGTGCTAGGAGGGCATGCCTCAGCCTCGCCTTGTGCTCAGGGACCCTGGTGTGCGAGCAGCGGCCCCTCAGGTCTCAGGTCCAAAGTCACACTGCCCACAGCCCGTGGCCAGTCTCCCACTGCAGGCTCCTTCCGGGGAGGCAGCCCTGCCCGGTTCTTCCCCGCTCCCCCTCTGGAGAGGCGGGGGGGGGGGGGTGCTGAGGGGGCTGAGCACCTACAGAGGAAGGCCCACAAGTGAAGCCATGGGGGCGATGGGAGCCACGTGCCCTTGACATCTGCTGTGAGGGAGGAGCTGACTTCTCCAGGGACTGTGGTGGCAGTAGGGAGGCCGGGCCTCCCTCCAGCTCTGGCTGTGGCACTGCGTGGGGGCAGGTTCGGGGTCTCGGGGAGGAGGCAAGAGTCCAGGCTGTGAGAAGGAGCTCTGGCCCCTAAGGAGCTTGGCGGTGGGATGGACGCCCCCCACGACCAAGCCCAGGCCGACTGCCTCCCCAGGGCTGTCCGCTCATTTCTGCTGAGAAGGGGGAATCTTCCTTGCAGAAAACTATGGAAACGAGTTCCCCTTTGCTGATGTAACTGCTGGTTTTTAATCTCTCCTCTATGGATGCAGAAAATGTTTTGTACAAAGGTATTTCAAAAACTTCATGGGAAAAATCAGGCCAGGCACGTGGGCCCAGCATCTAAGATCCCACACCCACGAGGGCCTGGCTTCAGCTCACGGCTGCAGCCCCGGCCCCGAGCGCAGCAGTGAGGGCGCAGGTGGGTCCACGTGGCAGGCCTGGCCTGCGCTCCCGGTGCCCCGCCCAGGCACAGCTACTGTGGGCAATTTCAGGGTAAACCAGCAGGCTGGTGCTCGTTCTCAGTCTGTCAAAAACATCACAGAAAACGTAGAATTCAAAGATCAATACGTAGGGGCCAGCGTTGTGGTGCAACAGGTCACGCCAAGGCCTGGACGTTGCGTTCCACGTCTGAGTGCCCATCTGGGCCCAGCCACTCTGCTCTGGCTTGGCTCCCCGCTAACGCAGCAGCGATGGCCCGAGTACTCGGGCCCCTGCCCCCCACACACAGGGTCTGCAGAGAAGTACAAGCTCCTGGGCCCAGCCCAGCCCTGCTGCGGTGGCCATCTGGCAAGTGGCCCAGTGGACAGAAGAGCCTTTTCTCTGTCGCTTATCAAATCTTAAAAATCCATGCACAGCACTTCCATGATGCACATTTTCCATGAACTTTTTCAAGATCCCTCGTATGCATGGATTTAAATTTTTTTCTGCATCAAAATACACTTCTAATTCCATTTTTTCCGTGAACTGTCTGAGGCACCCCTCGTACCTCCCCACACTGTAAGCTCACCAGCCAAATAACCAGGGCAGGCGGAGGCAGCGGAAGAGGTTTAGAGCCGACTGCCCTCGGGCCGATAGGTGAGTCCCGGACAGATGCCCAGGCCGGCCGCGCTCACATGCACCTGGGCGCTGCCTGGCACTTGAGAAGCCCGCCTTGTGGGGACCGGGAGCCATGAGCTCTCAACCACGGCGGGCGCGACCTTTAAGCTCCGAAAGCCCAAGCACAGGAGCAGCTCTGGTGTTGTCGCGTTGTGGACCCGCCGCTTATCAAGAACTCTGGGCTCTGGACGGGATCTCCTCTGACAGAGACCGATGCTCTTGGAAAACAGATTCCTAAGCTGTGGATCGCTAATATTTTCACAAGAAAAGTTGAAGGAGGTGGCGAGCAGAGGAAAATGCTGTCTGAACGTGTATGGTCGCGCACTGACTCACGGCCGGGGTAAGCGTGCTTCCTGGTTCTCTCTGGAAACAGCCAGGATAAGGAATGCGCGTGTGCGTGTGTGCGTCTGTGAAGTGCTGGGCTCTGATTGCAGTTCTCGGGTGGCTTCTTGGCTTGCTACGTAAGGAGTCAATGCCATCGAATCTAGCATTATCTATTGCTTAGTACACTTCTGGGCTCCATTAAGATTCCTTTTCTTGGCAAAGCCTTGCCGAGGGCTCACTGTCCCCACTGACACTCAGACCCGCGTGTGGCCTCGCGCCATCTTCACCCGAGAACCGTCCACCCAGCGCCTGCGCGGTCACCGTGGGGAGACGGGGAGCGGGCGTGAGCGTCCTCCCCTCTGCTCCCTGCCCCTCGCGATTTGCCACGGCACGGTTCTCGTTTTGGAAGAGAAGTCCCATCACACGTCTGTCACGGTGGCGAGTGCTTGGCTCTCACCAGCCCACTTAGCAAAGCCACAGCTCGGCAGTGCTGCAGCCCACGGGGGCTGTAAGCCCGGGAGAGCCGGGACGGGGCCCTGGACACGGCGGCCCTCGCCTCTCGGGACCAGCGCTCCCCAGCAGCTGTTTGGGACGTCGGGAGCACGTTGCCGTCAGAGGGGCAGTTGCTAAGCACAGGGCCTGGAAGAGCGCTGGCTCCTCTGTCTCGCCAGCCTGCGCGTACGTCACCACCGCCAGCTGCAAACCCCTGTGCTTTCTAAGGCCCGTTAGAGACGGAGGCAAACAAAAACATTGTTAAAACGCTGCGGAAGAAAGTCTCTTTTCCCTACTGTCTGAGCTGTAAGAGGAAGAGAAACTGCAAGAAGCTACCGCGCCCGGGGTCCCTGCACCTCATGGCCAGTAAGACCCGGCGTGTCGGCCCTCAGAGCGCTCAGGGTCCGCGTGCCAGGGCCCGGGCTGCCTGTGAGCTGTCTTCCCTGAGCTGGGGAAGGCCGCGGAAGGCGTCTGGTTCTCACCAGCTTCTACGTGTGCTCCTCGCCCTGTGTGTGTGCCCGCTGCACTCACCAAGGGCTGGCTCACCTGTGCCGACCCGCAGGCCCCAGCGTCCCACCAGGACTGCCGGAGACAGCCCGCGAGGCTGAGCAGAGCAAGGCCACAGCCCTCGGCACGACCAGCCGAGTTCCAAAAAGCAACTGAGAAGACAGAAATACGTGATGCCGCCGCACGAAGCCGGGCACACATGTGGGCCTGCGGCCTCCAGGACGCTCCCCCCCCACTCTGTGGGGCCTTCCGCACCCAGGCAGATCCCACGGCTCAGGGCTCATTGAGACGAGAGGGGCAGCCCAAACCCTGCTGCGGCCCCTGAGGGGCGTGTGGGCAGGGAGAAGCCGGGGCTTTCAGGGATACGTACGAAGGGCAGTGGGTCTCCTGCCCTGCCTCCTGTGGGCCACACGTGACTGTGACTTGGCCGTGGGCGGTGGTGAGCGTGCTAGTGCTACGGGCTGGGCAGCTGCACGCCGAGGGCTGGGGAGGAAGGGGCGGTGGGCACCAGACACACTAACCGATGGGCGAGACCGCCGCTGGCCGCAGAGGGCCGGCACTGCCCGGGGCAAAGCGCCGCCCTGCGTGGTCCGCCCTGTCCACCCGTCCTGCAGACGCCGGGTTTCCTAAAATCTGGAGACAAAACAACAGCGGTGAGAAGCCCCCGAGCTGGGAGCGCGGATCAGGCTGCCAGGTCAATGTCAGAAGCACAAGCTCTAAAGGCAACGAAACTAAACTTTTAACTGAAAGGTTAGCTGAGCGGCCTGGAAGAGAAACACCACGTGCTGCGCTGGGGCTCTTATACACGGGGGCAAAAAATTGGGGGGGGTCTTTCTTTTTGCTGCTGAAGCCAAGTATTGTGGACCAGAGTGACTGTGGCTCAAGTGCAACTCCTGGCACTTGGCACCCGTGCCACGTAGCCCTCAGCAGTCCCCACGTGCCCGCCCTCGACCCACCTGCAGCTCCAAACGTGCCTCCCGGCTAGAGCTGGATGCGAGACTCCAAAAACGCAGCCACACGGCGAGCTGGGAGGCTCCCAGCAGCACCCTCTCGCCTGCGGACTTGCGCCGTGGCCCAGCGGGACGGGCCCCCTTCCTAACTTAGACTGAAGGGGAGAACTGGCTCAGGAGGACCACACCGCCCCTCCTGCTCGCTGGAAGGGAAGTCGAGTGAGGCGTCCCGGAGAGTCTCCCAGGAGAGCTGGGGGAGGCTGCCTGTGGCAGCAGGTGGCACTGGAGGCCTCGTGTGGACCCCTCGACTCCCGTGGGTGCTCAGACAGGCAGCGCGCCATGCCAAGTGTTCTGAAAAGAACCCAGGCAGGGACGAACGTGGCCTAGCCCATGTGCCCACACCGGAACCACACAGCTGACCCCAACACCAGGGCGGGGGACATGGTTCCCACCACCCACAGCGGCTGTGCTGTGAGATTCTGGGTGCCAAAAAATCCAAAGGTGGGTTTCTCAAGTAATTACTTTTTTTAAAAAAGTTAAGCTGAAGGCCAACAGAAGGACTAAAAATACCCCCAGGGCAAGGGGAGGCCTTCTGTGTACCAGGAACAAACAAGTCCCCAACGGTCATTTTGGGGGGAAAACAGGGCAGTTGCCAAACATGCAGCGTGTCACAGTTCAGCTAACCCATAATTAAAATTTAGGTTCAGTTGTCCTTCAAGGAGAGCAGCCGCAGCCCTCGGTGGTGCTGGAGGAGGCTCATCGCAGCAGGGGAGGGGAAGCGAGGGGCTCGGACCGCGGGCCAGCAGGGCAGCGGCGAGCAGCGGCAGAGACAGGCCCCGGCTGTGGCCGCCGAAACCCAGAGCTGCAGGAGAAGCCAGCGCAAGGATGCAGACGGGTCTGCTCAGCAAGCAGGTGTGCAGGGAGCGGGCCTCACACACCAAAGGGTCCTCTGTGACCCTGGGCGGTGGCTGTGCGTGGCGGCCGGTGGCTGCCCTGCGGGAGGGCAGCGCCGCGCCCGGCATCCAGGCGCCCCGGCCATCTTCAGGCTCCGTGGGCACGTCCCGGCCATGCTTCCTGGGGCCGGGCCTCTCCGGGCTGGGCCGGGCCTCACCGCTCCGCAGGAGGTCGCCGGGGCCCACCTGCTCCTCCAAGTCTTCCTCGACGCTGCTCTGCCGTGTCAGCGTCCGCCGCCGGGCCAGCAGGGGCCTCGGGCTCCTCCCACAGGGGCAGCGGCCAGGGCCCGGGCCGCACTTGGCCGGGGCATTGCCAAAACTCAACCGCAGCTCTTCCTCTTCGCTGCCGCAGTCCAGGCCGCTGTCCGGGCTCCGAGTGGCCCAGCGGCTGAAGCGACAGCCTCTGTCTTCCAGAAGGAAGTCTTCCAGGTGGGGGGCGGCCCCAGGGCTCCTGTGTTTCCCGGGGAGCCAGGAGCCCCGCGGAGCCTGGTGGCCCAGGCAGGGCCGGGCGGGCCTGGGGCCGCAGCGCACGCCCTGAGTGCGTGGCAGCTCGCCGTGGCCCGCGTCCTCCTCTGCTACTTCGGGGATACTGAACAGTCTCTGACTGCGGAGGGGCTGCGGGGGGAGCTCGGGCTGTTCCGACCAAGCGCCTTCCGAGCTCCCACTCTCAGAGCGCTCCTAAGGGGCGGTGTGTGGGTGAGCCGGGCGCCCAGCGAGCAGTGTGCGACCAGACGTGAGGCAGGGGCACAGGGGAGGAGAGAAAACACAGAGTTAGTGTTGGCCGCGACGGGGGCCGAGAGCGTGCCGTGGGCGTGGAGGTGGCCGCATGCTCGCAGGCTCTGTGATGACAGGCGAGTGACCAGAGCAGCCGTGCGGGGACAGGGCAGCCATGCAGTGGACCGCGGATCGACAAGGAGCAGGTGGCCCGGTGCCATTCTGTGCAGCGGCTGTGCCCAGAGCGTTGGGAGACCTGTGCCTGCTGGCCACGTCCTCAGAAACCCCGAGGACGAGATCTCAGCCTTGTGCCCTGGGGCCGCCTCATTCTGCAGCCACGCCCCTTATCCTGGGACTGACTGCGCATGGCCACTTCCCCAGGGCAGGTCCTGGGTGCGCTCGGGACTTGGGGCAAGCCAGGAGATGGGGTGCAGGGGCCGCGCTCCGCCTGCTGCTCCTACCGCATTCTGGGGCGCCTGTCCGCAGAGAAGGCAGCCCGAGGAAAAGGAGCCATCAGAGCTCAGGAAGGCGGGCCCTGGAGCCTGCAGGGCTGGCTGGGGCAGGCACGGGCCTGTTCCCACAGGAAACTGGACCCCGGCTAGGGGAGGACCACCCAGCGTGGCGGGAGTTTCAACGGGACCCAGACCGGGCTGGTTTTGAAAACCTGTAAGAACGTTTTGTGGCAGGTGCAGTGAGCCGGCGGGGGCACCTGGGTGCTGCTCCCCCTCAAGGCTCTGTAAGGAACCCCCTGGGCGTCCCTGCCAGGGAAGGTGGTGCCTCTGCATTTCTCCCTGAGATGTTCCGGGACGGGCTCTCCCCAGTAAGGGAAAGAATCGGGGTGATCAGGAGGACCCATCTGGCAGCTCTCGTCCTGGGACACAGCCCGAGGGCCCAGACCATTCGGGAGGGGAGGCACCAGCCCCACAGGCCACCCTGGGAGTTGGGGAGAGGCAGGGAGGAGCCGGGAACAGCAGGTGCCACACCATGCGGGGTTGCACAGGGATCTGATCCCAGGCCTGGCTGGGCCCTTGCTGGGAGAACATGGGTCCGTCTCAGTGCACAAGGGGGCGCCGAGATGCTGCCTATGCCCACGTTCAGTGCGCATAGCTCCACGCTCCCAGACGCTGCCCCAGAAGCACGTGCCCTGTCCAGACACTGTTCAGTTGGAAAACCCACAAAGGCCCTAGCCCTTCTGTGCCCCGCACTCCAGGCCCAGCTGCGCTGCCTGGAGCAGCCTGGCCTGGGAGCTGGAACGCATCTCGAGGCAGCAGCAGCAGCAGCAGCGTCATCCCCCCGCCAAGGTGGGACAGGACACCCCCTGCCAGGCCCGAGGGCGGCCTAAAGCTCAAGCCCCTCGGGAAGGGGTGGGAGCAGGAGGTGGCCCAGCTCCCCGGTGAAGCCCCAGGCCCGTGCTGAGGGGCCGACGTGCGATACCCCCTGTTCCTGGACCCTCAGGCCCAACGCTGCTCTCCACCCCCCAGCAGGGCCACCTCCATCCCTTCCCCTCTGGGAGACCTGGCGCCGGCCACACGGGCCTAGCTGTGCGGCTCTCCAGCTTAGCAGCTGGGGCCACCGAAAGGATCCCCCAAACTGTCACACCTCTTGGCAAATCCAGTAAAAAAGCAATCCCACATCCGTGGGCTCCGGCGCCTGGCCACCCACCTTGAGGGCGCCGTGGGGGGTGCCGCTGGGCCGCCGCCGCCCCCCTTCCTCCAGCTGCATCTCCGAGCAGAGCTCCTCCTCGTCCTCCTCCATGATGTCCGACAGGTCGGAGCCCCGGCTGCTCTCGGTGTGGTACTCGTCTCCATGGCAGCAGTGGGGCTGGGCCGAGAGAAGGCAAGCTGATGGCAGTGGCAGCTCAGCCCTGAGGCCCCCAGGGCGGTCCTCGCCTCCTGCCCCCGTGAGCTCGCACGCCTAGAGGTGATCGCGTGTGTGTGCTTGTACACCCACTGCACAGGAGGGAGACGAGACTGGGCAGGGCTCACACCGTGAAAGCCCTGGGAAAGAGCACCAGCGCTGGTCTCCCAACTCCCAGGTGGAAACACCGGGGCTTCTAAGACCCACAGGCCAGATGGCCCACCCCCGGGTCCATCAACCTCTCTAGCTTGCCGGCTGGAACCTCAGTGGACCGTGAGGCCGCAGGGGTCACATGATGGAGTGGTGGGGCAGGTGTCAAAGCAGGCATGTGCACATGGAGGCTGCGCCACCATACGCTGGCAGGCAGGGTCTGGACTGTGGGCCGTGAGTTCACAGCAGAGGGCTCTGGCGCTGGGAGGTGGTACAGGTGGGGGTGGGGGCCGGGGCCAGAGATCTGAAAGCTCCCTTGAACGCGGAGAGGACACGCAGTACATGGCAACTCTGAGCCCGGGAGCAGCCCGGGAGCTTGCTGCAGGGGCAGCGCCCCCTCCGGCCCCCAGCCTGTGCTCGTTACAAACACGGAGCTCTGTTGTCAGCCACCGTGAGGAGCTTCCGCGGTTCCGAGAGCCGAGCGTGGGCCTGCCGTCTTGCTGGTGGGCGGCACGATGCAAACATCCTGGGATGTGTGTGCAAGAAACAGCCTGATTTCAGTTACCAGTCTAGTTAAAGACGTGTGACTGCTCAGAGTCCCAGGAAGTTCAGGGCCAGCTGGGCCAGAGACCCCGGGACAGGACTGGCAGACCTGCCACCAGGGGGCGGACGGGAGCAGTCTTGCTGAGACCGCGGCGGCAGCCTCTGGAGCGTCCCAGGCCTCATCCTCCGTCAGCGTGAAGAACTGGGTCTACAGACGCAAGTGTGAGGCTGGTCTGAACGCAGTCTTGCCGGGGCAAGCAGGAGTCGCCAGGCCCAGTGCCGGGTGGGAGTAAACTCGGGGTGCGGAAGGAGGCACCGAGGGTCTGCCTTGAGGTCAGTGTGTTCTGTCTGTATCAGACACCAAGCAAAGGTGGTCGCTGCTGATGTCCAGTGCCCTGCTCGAGGTGACCAGCTGGGACCAGGGTCCAGGTCTCAGGGCCTCCATCCGCCTCTGCCCACAGAGAGGGTGGCCTGGGGCCGTCGGGGTGGAGATGCAGCAGCCTGCTGGCTCTGAACTCCGCCCTCCGGGAAGCTGCCGGACACCCAACGTCACCACAGGATCCAGTCTTCTCCACCATCAGAGCCACTAATTAAGTGTCCACCGGAAAGCCGCGTGCCCCTTCTGGGATCTGTGAGCGCGTCGGCTGTCAGCTGTGAGCACGGGGGAAACGTGCAGGGGGCTATGGACGGCGATGAGCTAGGAGGGAATGGAGGCAGGGCTCGGAGCCCTGACACACCGAGTGGCTCCTGGCCGCAGCCCTCCAGCAACGGCGGTGAACCAGGCGACGCTGTCAGGCACGTGGCTTCCCGTGAAGTTAACGCAGAGTGACCGTGACCTCATGGAGGAACGCCTGCTGCCTGCAGGACACGAAGCCCAGAGCGTCCCCTCTGCTCCGGCCACTGCAGCAGCTGGCCGTGAAAGCCAGAGGGCCGCGGGGCTGCAAGGTACAGCTTCAAAGGCATCATCGAGCCAGGATTTTGGGCTCCCTACGCCCACGGCCACTCCTGACACTCCTTGTCAGGAGCCATCAGCTCTTGTGGCCATCAGAACGTGCCTGACTGGAACCTGGGGCCCTGCCCCTGCCTACAAGGGTTTGTGCTCCGAGGGGGGACTGCTCATCATTCTATTTCCAGATATCCCAGGATGCCCAAGCGGAGCAGAGACGTCCGACAAACACTCGCCCAATTGACAGAAGTGACGAAAAATGGCAGAGTCTGTGCACTGCAGTAGGGACTCCCATGACCTCACCCTAGGCAGAGTCTGTGCACTGGGGCAGGGGTCCCCGTGACCTCACCCTAGGCAGAGTCTGTGCACTGGGGCAGGGGTCCCTGTGACCTCTCCCTAGGCAGAGTCTGTGCACTGCAACAGGGGTCCCCGTGACCTCACCCTAGGCAGAATCTGTACACTGGAGCAGGGGCTCCCGTGACCTCACCCTAGGTAGAGTCTGTGCACTTCAGCATGGGCCCCGTGTCCTCACCCTGGCCAGAGTCTGTGCACTGGGGCAGGGGTCCCCGTGACCTCACCCTAGGCAGAGTCTGTGCACTGGGGCAGGGGTCCCCGGGCCTCACCCTAGCCAGTGTCTGTGCACTGCGACAGGGGCTCCCGTGAACTCACCCTCAGCAGAGTCTGTGCACGGGGCAGGGGTCCCCGTGACCTCACCCTAGGCAGAGTCTGTGCACTGCAGCAGGTGTCGCTGTGACCTCACGCTAGGTAGAGTCTGTGCAATGGGGCAGGGGTCCCCGTGACCTCACACTAGGCAGAGTCTGTGCAATGGGGCAGGGGTCATGTGACCTCACCCTAGGCAGAGTCTGCACTGGGGCAGGGGTCCCCGTGACCTCACCCTAGGCAGAGTCTGTGCACTGCAGCAGGAGTCTCCGTGGCCTCACCCTAGGCAGAGTCTGTGCACTGGAACAGGGGACCAAGTGACCTCACCCTATGCAGAGTCTGTGCACTGGAGAGGGGCTCCCGTGACCTCACACTAGGCAGAGTCTGTGCACTGCAGCAGGGGTTCCCGTGACCTCACCCTAGGCAGAGTCTGTGCACTGGGGCAGGGGTCCCGTGACGTCAGCCTAACCTGACCAGATACCAGCGCGGGGCAGGAAGTGGGAGCCTCAGACGCAGGCATCTGGAATCCCCCCAGTGAGGCTGCCTGCGTGGGCCTCGTCAACCCTGAGCCTGAGCCCCCAGCAGGACCCTGCCCAGGCTTGGGCTCTGCCCTTCTTCTTGCAGGCAGCAGGTCCTCGGGTGCTGCACTTCCCCAGGGGCCTGTCCGAAGCCATCTGTGCCCAAGGCCGCCCCCGCCCGTGCCCCCCCTCCCCCTCACCTGCTTGCCGAGTTCAGAGCCTTTCAGGAAGTCGTCCACGGAGGCGCCCCTCCTCCTGGGGTCGGGGGAGGCATAGCCGTCCTCCTCGTCGGAGTTGGTGCACTGCCCCGCACCGCCCCTCTCCAGGAAGACGCTCCTTTTCTCTAACTTGGGAAGAAAGCAGACAAGCGGCTGAGCTGGGGCCGGCGGGAGGGGTGACGCTGTGTGTCCCCCCCGACCTGGTGCTGCAGGGGCAGTGGCTTCCAGCCCCAGGCGCCCCAGGGATGCTCCTTCGTTGGGCCAAACCCTGCAGCCTCCCTCAGGGCAAGTGTGAGCAGGGCCTGGGGGTCCTGACCCCACACAGCGCGCCTTCCAGGTGCTTGGAGCACCGTGGACTGGGGAAAACCTGTCCCTGCCTGGCTGTAAAGGCCCCGTGCACAGCGTCACGGACTCCTGTCCTGCCCCAGATCCCAGCCAGCGGCACCGGGCTCCCCTCCCGGCCCACACGGCTTCACCCTGGGCACCCTTGTTCAGGCCGTGGGAGCCAGCGATGAAGTGTGTGTTCACAAGGGTGTCCTCCAGCCAGAGGTCGCACCCTCGCATTTCGGGGTTTTAAGCATTAACGGAGCAACGCGGAGCTGACAGGAGATTTCTCAGAAATGTCTGCTTTTCCGCTTTTCAAGACCCGCGAAGGCGCTGTCGAAGCAGGTGCACGAGCCAGGGAAGACACGGGGGGGGGGGGGATGCCTCTCCCCTGCAGGACGAGTGACAAAAACGCCTCTCCGCCCACTCAGTCCCCAGTATCCTCTGCACTGTTCACTTGAGACCCCTCAGGGTATGCACCTCCCTCAGTTCCCCCAGAGGCTGGATGTCTGGAGGGAGTGTCCCTGCATGGCACAGCCACTCCAGGGGTCACCACCGGGGGCTGTCAGTTGCACCCACAAGTGCTGGTTCCCAGAACCTGGTATCCCACTGTCTGTATCGCCTGGACGTGGCCCCACACACCCCAGACCTTTCTCCCCAGGATCTGGAAAATCCCACAGACAGGATGCAAATGTATCCATGGATCTCTCACCTGTGTGCAGGCACGGGTGTGTGTGGCCATGGACGGATGCCCACGTACAAGCCAGAGCTCGGGAGTGACCCACCACCCAGGCCAGGCCCCTGGGACACAACCCCCAGCCCACTTCCTGCCCTCTGCAGTGCTGCCTGGCTACATGTTCCGAGCAGGAATGCAACTAACTCAGCCAGGACTGGCCTCCACCCGTGGAGCCGGGGACAGGGGCACCACCAGCGCGAAGCCCCGACTTACCCTACTGCTCTCGGCCACTCTCTGTGCAGCCTCCCGGGCCATGGCCTTCGCGACGGTGCTGGACACCGGGGCCCCCTGTGGCTGTGGGAGGATGCGGCTGGGCGAGGGCGACCGCCGCCCGGGGCCCTGCAGGCTGGGTGGCTCCAGCATGTGTCCAGGTCCATGTCTGGGCGTGGGCGCCCGGCTCTGCTCCCAAGCCTCGTCCATCCTGACGTGGGCACCCAGGGGCTCGTCTTTGGTATCGGGGGTACCTGCTAATGGCTTCACTGGGGGAGCAGGTCTTGGGTGGGGGGTAGGAGGCACCAGCAGCTCGGGCGGAATGGCAGCCAAGGAAGAGTCCACGGACTCGCCCTGGACAGAGAAGGTCCGCACGGTCACGGCCTTGGCCTCCAGGCTCCGTAGCCGCACAAGCTCCACGGCGGTGCCGTCTGCCGTAGGGAAGATGACCTCGGCCACCTGCGCACAGAGAAGGCCGCTCACGGGCTGCCCCGCCCACCGGGCCGGCCCTCCCCTCCTCCTGCCGGCTGCAGGCCCGGAGACCAACGCACACGCACCCTCTGCCCTTTAGCGTACACGCCGTAGCCGGTGACGTTGGCACCGTTGGACAGCCCAGCGGGCGTCAGCGCAGGTGGCCTCCAGGACACCTGGACTGTGGCTGCGGTGGCTCCGGCTTGGACGATGACATCTTGTGGGGGGGCTGGAGGACCTGGGAGGGGGAGAGAAGTTTCTGGGCTGGCCGGGGGCAGAGGGCACTGCTGGATTCAGCTTGTCCCCCCGGGAATGGGATCACTCCTTTGAGTCACCAGGAAAAGAGAAGACAGAGGTGCCGAGAACAGGCCAGAACCGGGAGTGGGAGAGCGGTCCTGTGCCCGAGGCTGCCCTTGTGACTCCCCTTGGGAGATGCCCCGCCCTGGCTGCATGCCAGCTCCTCATGGGGTCCGCAGCTCTGCCAGGTGACTCGGGCAGCCCCTCAGACGAGGCAACTTGAGAGTGCAAGTCGGCCCTGCCAGTGCCGTGCACCAGCGCAAATGAGAGACCAGGTTCCAGCGACAACATGCGCCTGGGGGGCCAGCTCCGTGTGCCAGCTGCCAGGCTCCCCTGTGGGTGGACGCTCGAGCTGCACTCACAGGGCCCTGCAGGAGACGGCATCCTGGGCAGCAATCACGTCCCTGGCCACGCCCCGTGGCTCCATTCCCTGTGGGAAGTCCCTGACCATGGAAGGACCGCAGAGGCCACTGAGGGGAGAAGACCACTGAGCCACATGTGCCTGTGGCGGCTGAAGCCCCCAAAGCTATAATTGCACGCCCAGGAGCCAGGGATGTTCCCTGAGGTGCCCCGCCCGCACGCTCTCTGCTCAGGTAAACGCCTCTGCCGCTCGGTCCTCCTGGCAGACCTGTGGTTTCAGCGTCTCGTCGTTTTGCAAACAAGAGCACTGAGTCACGGAAGTCACCCCACTGCCAGGTGTGGGGAGCCCTGGTGTTGTTGACGCACTGCCCAGCAGTCCCGACGTCCTCCCAGACCCCGGCTCGCAGCCACACCCCACCAAGCAGCTCCTGTACCCAGCTGGGACCCGACACCAAAGCCCATCCCGCTCCACGCCTCCACGGCTACAGGCACCTGCTGCTGCCTACAGCCTGGCCTTTGGCCTTCTAACCACCTGTCTCTTCCAGGAAACCTGGATGAACCAAAGGCAGGACAAGAACGGATGCTGGAGCCTGGGGCCTGCCCGTGAATCCCAGCTCCTCCCCTCCCTGGCTTCCAGGGAGCCACAAAATGGCTTAAACAAGGGGGCTTCTAACAGGTCACAGGCAGTGGAAGTCTAGGCGGTTGAGGCTGGGCATCGGGCATGGCGGTTCACACGCCGTGTGGGACCCTGCGTCCCTGTCGGAGCGGCTGCCTGCAGATCCCAGCCCCCTCCTGAGCGCAGCTGCTTGCTGACGCACGCTCCGGGAGGCGGCGGTCATGACTCGCATAGCTGGGCTGCTGACACCCAGGTGGGAGGCCTGCGCTGAGCTCTGAGCTCCTGGCTCTGGTGCCAGCCAGGGGCCACTGTGGGTATTTGGGCTGTGCACCTACAGATGGACAGATGGGAGGTCCACCTCTCTCTCTGCCTTTCAAACAAAAAAATCCAGGCATAATCTTTTCATGATATGCATTTTCCATGAACTTTTTGATGACCTTAAAAACAGACTTCCAGGTTTTTGCACCAAAATAAGTGCAAAATAAGAACTCTGTTTTCTGTGGACTTTT